>WHVE01000036.1:0-390745 GCA_015178995.1 Trichophaea hybrida | reverse complement strand
AATGTTTTGTACAAGTACAATAGCATGGCAGTGAATATATCTACAGAATATCTTTGCTATCTCAATGGAGAAGTTCTTCACTGTGACGAGTGGGTTCTTGGACATATCAAAGACATCATACGTACCGAATGCTAAGCCATTCCTCATGGAAGAATGCAACTACACAATGATTTGCAGCTGACTGAGTGGTTTAGGCATTGGTGGACTGATATCATCCAATCAACCAATAGATACCATGTGCTACATTCTGGTTGCCGAAGCTCCACGTCAACCGGCTCACCGACTTGCAATTCAGTACTAAGTGATAATATCATTTTGAATATATTCTTGGCAAGTCTAGAGGGAAATGAGATTACAAAAGCCACCGTTTGGACCAGAATATTCTGCAGCGCAACAAGCGAGTTCTTTGTTCTTTCAGTATATGTCTTTACCCCTAATCTACCACTTTATCCTTGTACTTTCCTCACCCCTAACGTATGCTTTTCTATAATAGCTGAGAACTTCACTGCTTCATCACAGCAAGTGGAATCTGTACAAACACAAAGATACTCAGGATGACCATCCTCTCCTAACCCCCATCATCAATCCAGGAGAATCCATTACGATGACAATGAGTACGAATTCCTCGAATATTCAACTGAAGTCTATCTTCCACCCTCTTCTCTGCCTCCTCCTCCACCATCAACGAGACATCCGAGAGCAGAGATCCCTGATCTGTAAGAGGAATCGCCACGTTGCAATGAAGAGAGTCTGCAAATCATCCCATATTTGGCACCTTCAACATCATCTCTAGGGAAACAACCTTCACAAGAGCATATGACTCCACCCGTATAGGTGTCAAATGTGCCAATGTACCAATAGTTACAGATGAAGTGGAGGAGGAAGCTCTCACAAGGGCAACTAGCAAGTGTAAAGTAATCGACCCCTATCCAGACAAGTGATTTACTTAACATAATGCTGATATTCTTTACTTAGAAGCGCTCTGCTGCGGAATATAGTAAGCCTGCATGCCAGATGGCTAAGCTGCTCAGAGAAGTCATAACATACACACCTATGATTGACAAAATCACAGGGATTCTTGCAGGCTCTGAACTCACTGACCAATCAAGCATCTTTGGCATCCCAGGCAGAATTTTTCACGTGATGAAGAATACAATCATCCACTTTACATTGTTCAAGGACCCATTCGCTGGGCTGGTGACACGAACAGCACAGCTACCTGTCTGGTTGCACAAAGGCTTGCAGATTATTAGCTCAAGGGATATTGATGTCATGGTTGTATTGAGTGACAATCAATGGTGGAGTGATGATCGGTGAATAATATAAAAGATAAAGCACGACGAGAATGAAATCAGGTTTCGAATGAACACTAAACCATGACGAAAATCAAATGAGGTTTTGAGCAGAAGCTGAGGCACAATGAGAATGAAATCAGGTTTCGAATCAGGTTTTATTGGAAAACAACGCAATCGTACGAAAAGCGGTGTACAAAGAAAGCAGGAGTTCAGATGTATTATGGAGCAAGTGAATCACTTTATATAAACCAGGTGTTTGGCGGAGGATAAGTTTCTTTCTTCACTCGTTCTCTTGTGTATAAAACAATCAATTAGCTTCGGCTTTCCCTTCTTTCTGTTAGGGGTTTTCTCTTATCCTGTTTATGAGGTACATTAGGCTCAGTCTCCCAGGCTCACCATTGATGTCTTGTTGAGGGGTCGCGAGAAGGTTAAGTCTATTAGCTAGCTAGCGACGCGGAGGTCGATAGTGCCAGCGCCGGGTAACCTGGTCAGTGCGCTTCAGCAGAGCCGCACCTTATGTACACGTCTGAACCTCCCACAACTACCTCCGCTCCAAGAAAACCAGCACCGGCCCCCAAAACGAAGCACAAAAAAAGAAAATCCAGCTAAAAACCCGTCGATCCCTCCTCCTGCGCGTCAGCAGCCGTTAGAAGCCTCAAAAACCCGTTTCTTAGCCTTCCAGCATCCATCTATAGACCAAAAGACCCTTTTCTCGATGGTAGTGTCGCAGTAAACCTCTGCAGCCGCATTTTAAGTTGGCCAACGGTTGCCAATCCGGTTCGGGATATCCAAACCACGTTACCTTATATTGTAGGGTTTTGGCCGAACTGCCCTGATGCTCGAGAATGGCTTCAACCTCATACCCCGGATCCTTGTCTGTTATCGTACGCAATGGTGGTGGTGGCCGATGCTTTCGGCCGTAATCCACACGATCACGTTTCAGACGGGAGACGTTAAAAACATTGGACATTTTCCAGTGAGCTGGGGTGTTCAACCTGAAAGCATTGGCACCGATGGCTTCGGTGATGCGAAACGGCCCGGAAAACGGCTGTTGAAACTTTCTGGAATTGAGATTTGCCGACTCCGATTTTGTTAGATTTGCATAGCCGATCGGGAGGAGCCTGGTATCGAGAAAGACCAAATCTCCCACTTTGAATTCGTGTGGGCGGCGAGATTTATTAGCTTCCAAAATCATCTTTGTTTGCGCTTCCTCCAACCGCTCTCTGAACATGCGGAGATCTGACATCATCTGTTCGGCGAATTCGTCTGCTTCCAGGCTGATTTTTGGCTGCCGGTCGGCACTCGGGGTCGGTACCAGCAGATCGATCGGCATCCTCAGCACGAATCCCACGTCGGCCCGAAACGGAGAAGTCTTGAGAGACTTATGGTACGCTGCGTTGTAGGTGAATTCAGCCAATGGTAGCAGGCGGTCCCACTCCTTTGGGCACTGAGCCACGTACGCCTTCAAATAGCGTTCGACGACTGCATTCAGATTCTCCACTTGGCCGTCTGTTTGCGGATGATAGGCGGTACTGTGACGGCGTTTAATTCCCAGTTGGGCCGTCAGGGATCCCCAGAAATCTGACATTAAGCGCGTATCCCTATCGGAGATAATGTCATCCGGAATTCCCCTATTTCGAACCCACATCTCAATAAACTCTCTGGCGAATGCTTCTGCAGTTAGATCCTTTTCCCTGGCTGCTTTCCATTGTACTCTCTTGGTTAGTGGATCGACAATCGTAATCATGCAGTCATAGCCGTCTCTGGCCGTAGCTGGTAATTTATATTGAAATCGATATTATCCCTTGAAGCCCGTGTCTCCGGAATTGGCAGCGGTTGCAGCAAGCCATACGGGAGTTGATTGGAATGTTTGACACGGTGGCAAACGTTGCAACTTTGAACCCATGCCCGTACGGACTGAGTTAACTGAGGCCAATAAAATCGTGATGCAATGGCCGCTGCCGTTTTTTCCGCTCCTTGGTGTCCTCCACCAAGCGGTGAGTCATGGGCTGCAGAGATAACGTCGCTTCGCATATCCCACGGAATACAGAGTGCCCCAGTATCCCTCCGAAAAAGAAGGCCATGATCAAGTCGGAACAGTCTTGCTCGCACCAGGTTTTTCCGATGGTGCTTTTCTTTCAAACGCTGAGATGCCCGATTTTCCGCCTCGTCGGTTACTTCGGCTTCCTCACGAAGGACATTGACAATTGGACCGAAATACGCATCTTCCACCAGTAGCTCACACACCTCTTGCTTCCATTCCTCTGTGCCGATGATCTGAAGTTCCATCGTATTTATGCTGATGGTGGCTGCTGGGGTTGCCGAAACCGGATGGTGAATCCTGCTCAACGCATCCGCTACCAGATTGGCCGCTCCTGGGAAGTACTTGATTGAACAGTCGATCTGCTGTAATTTATCCAGGTGTCGCCATCGGCGGCTAGACAGTTTCTGCTGGCTCAGGATATGCTGCAGCAACGCGTAGTCCGTGTATACTGACGTATGTTGATTGCTTAGGTAAGGCTCCCAGTGGATTAAATTGTCATGGATCGCCAACAACTCGCGGTCATACGCTGCGTAGCGCGTTTCGACGTCATGTAATTTTCGAGAGAAGAAGCCCAGCGGACGTTCCACCAGCCGGCCCTCCGGTCCCCAGGGTTGCTTTTGAGCCAGAACGCCTCCAATCGCCACGTCTGACGCATCGGTGCGCAGGATATAGTTTCGCTCAGGATCGCGTAGTGCCAGCACCGGAGCAGACGCCAAAGCCCTCCGAATATCGTCGAATTCTGCCTGATGCTTCCAAGCCACCGCAATGCGCTTTTCTCGGCTGTCAATACGTATAACTGTGTGGTCCGGTGCGCCAACTTGTGCACAAATTTCCTATAGTAGCCTGCCAATCCCAGGAAAGACCGAAGTTGGGCTGTGCTCGCCGGTATCGGCCAGTCATTTATGGCTGCAATCTTCCTGTCCTCTGTGTGGATTCCACTCGAATTGACCTTGAAACCGACGAACGACGTCTTGGTGGCTCCAAAAACGCATTTTCGCTCATTCAATCGAAGATGCGCCGCCCTAATTGCCAGCAGGATAGTGTCGACATGCATCTTGTGTTTGGCCAAACTGCGAGAAAAAATCAGCACGTCATCCAGGTATACAATTGCAAACTTCTTGTACGGGCCCAAGATGCGATGCATGGCGCGCATAAATGCTTACGGCACGTTAGCCAGACCAAACGGAATCACCGTCCACTGATAGAAGCCATCCGGAGCGACAAACGCTGTCTTGTGCCTGTCGTCGGGGTGTATGCGCAACTGATGGTAGCCACTGGCTAGGTCAAGCTTGGTAAACACCCTGGAACCGTGTAGCCGATCAATGAGATCTTCTATGTATGGGAGTGGGTACCGGTCTCTGGTAGTGATTGCATTTAGGCCTCTGTAATCAACGCACATCCGAAGTCCAGAGCCATCCGGATTTTTGACAAAGATCACCGGTGCTGCGAATCAGGAGTGGCTGTCAGTAACCCAGCCATTGGCCAGTAACTTGCCAATCTGGGTTTCGAACTCCAAGTGCTCCGAATCTGACATCCGGTATGGCTGGCGATGAGGTGGCTTTGCTGTTGGGTCGGTGTCGATGCGGAAGTCGTGTTTCGAAGCTGGAGGAACTCCCGTTGGCGGTTCAAAGAGGTCTGCAAATGCCTTCCTGACGCGCAGCCGCCATGTTTCGAGGTCTGCCGGCTTGTGCGGAGTAGCCTCCTCCTGCTCCATTATTCTGTCGATACGTTCCCGAATATTGACGATAACGATCTCTGATGACTTGCACTTGGCGACGAAGGAGGCAGAGACCATATTAATCTCTGATCCACGGGCCACTGTCCTGCAATAGGCCCGAACTTCTCTCAATCGTCTTTGGTGAGGTCGCAGACCTATAAGTAATGTTGTGACGATTGTTGAAGGAAGGCGGGGGTCTTGTTGCAAATCAGTCCAATCGGGCTCCAGCATGTGTAGAGTATTAGTTTTATGATCGATGATATGCAGATTGGTTGCCATCCAATCTTTACCCACAATTAGGTCATAGATGCCTCCCAAGTCGAAAATCGTGTACCACCCGGAAATGTCGACGCGATTGCCGGTGATGCCTCTTATCGATGCATTGAGCCAAATTTGCCATCTATCCTCCTCTGTCTTCTCTTCTCCTGCGACAGAGACTCTCATGCGCCCGCAAAGCCGATGTTTCAAGCCCAATGAATGGGCGTAGGAAGTATCCACGTAATGATGGAAGGCGCCGCAATCAAACAAGGAATATGCTGAACGAATTTTATTATTGGAGGTTGAAACGGAAGCGTTAAAACGCAGTAAGTCAGAATTAGGTGGACTCGGAGGAGCAGAAGTCTCATTATGTGTCAAGCTGCTCAAGTACAATTTCGCATGCCGTATACGTGCTTCTTTGCCTTCCCCCAATTCCTTACTCTGCACTGTTTTCACTTTTCCAATAATATTCTGGGTAGTAGGACGTTCCACCACTACTCCCAATTGCCATTTTCCTGGCCGTCTTCCTCATCCCCAACCTCCTGCTCTGTTGCCGAATCCTCCCCAACATCGTTCGTACTTGCGTCCTCCCCTGCGGCCGCCTGGACGTTATTGATGCTTCCGGCCGCCAATCTGGCCGAGGATCCTGGGCCGCCACGACGAGTGTCGATGCGATCACGACCACCGTCCTGTCTGCTGCGGTTTCCACCAGTTCTTGCACGGAAAGCTTGGCCGCGCCCCCGCGTGTCCGGAGTCGCACAATCGCGTGCCTCATGTCCAAAACCATTACAGCGGTAGCACCTGGTGTTGGCGTTTGCTACAGTGAGATCCATCGGCTCTGGACCGATAGGCGTGGAAATAGTGGCTGCGTTAGGTGGGACAAAGTTGGCGTTAAGGTGCACTGGCGTAGCCGTGATAGCCGGATGCGAAGTCGTACCTTCAGAGAATTCACCGACCATCTCCATAGCGTCGGCCAACGTAAACAGGGTACCTGGCTGCAGCTTCTTTTGCATGCGGGCTGATGCGATGATCTGATCTGCGATTCCCGCAGGCAGTTTGGAACAGTACTTGTCGAACAGGGGATCCTCGTGAGTAATAGTGGTCTCTTTTTGCAGCATGCGGATGAGCTCGGAGAAGCGCTTGTTAAAGTGCGCGACTTCTCCAACCCCTCTGGAATAGCGTAGCGCGCGGATTTCCTTTTGAACAGCGGTAATAGCGACTTCTGGGACGAAACGATGGCAAAAAGCGGACTCGAAAAGAGGCCACGTCACTGGTGCATATGAGCCGTCCGCAGGAGGAATGACCGTGACACCTTGCTGACAAATCCAGTGTGCGAACCAACTGTACGCCTCAGAATCCATAAATCGCCAGGCCGAATCGATGCGCTTGTCCGACTCCGTGGTACCCATTGCCGCTCCGCTTCGGCGAACCCAGTGCTCTACCTTGCGAAGGAACAGATTGACAGTCTCCAGCTTGAGGTCCCCAGTAAACAATGGAGGCTGATGCTGTTTCAGGTGGGATTTTGAGAAGGACCCTCCTCCACCACCATTGCCACCCGCACCGAGACGAGCAGTCATTTGAAAAAGAGTATCCAATCGGCCACGCCAATTCTCTGCCTCCGCCAGCACATCGTCTTGTGCGGTAGTGACCGTGCCAAGCTGGGCCTCCAGTGACTGTACGCGATTGATAAGGCGTTGTAGATCGTTGGTTTTGGAGGAGTAGGACTGGTGGATTGTCGTGTAGAAGTCGGTAAGTCCTTGGCGGTTGATAGCCATAACATTGGCATTGGCCGCGTTCTGAGGCGTGCGAGCCATTCCTTGAAAATATTGAATCAGGCCGTCATCATTGGCTACTCCCGGGAGAGGCCAGCCGAAACCTCCTTCTGCCATTCTGATTAGTACAAGTTCTTACAGTAACGTTTTTAAGGCTACGCCCAACAAGGCCGGAACACAGCGCCGGCCAACCAGAATACTTAGTGTAAAGCTTGCAGTTGTAGGACGTGAAGTCCAACCGTTTGTCGTAGTAGGCGCGGGATTTGAACGTCGCTTCGTCTTTGTAGTTGTACGCGCGGAAACTTTGTCGCGTCGGGTTTCTTCGAAAAACGCCCAGCGAACCTTCTGGCGCACCTCTTCTTCGCAAGATCGCGGGATTTGAGAGCTGCTGAACGTCGTATGACCGAAAGCGAGAAGAATTGAGATGTTGCTACCAATTGAGGGGTCGCGAGAAGAAACAGTCTATTAGCTAGCTAGCGACGTGGAGGTCGATCGTGCCAGCGCCAGGTAACCTGGTCAGTGCGCTTCAGCAGAGCCGCACCTTATGTACACGTTTGAACCTCCCACACTTGTGCTAATAAGTGTGAATACACCCCTGAAGATGTCGACTAATGAGTAAGCGGAAGGCTCAACATAGCCAGGGGAAATCCCTGTAATATTCCAAGCTTCAATACTGTGCCTTAGCAAATTGGACTAGCTAATCCACATGGAGACAATACACACACTCGATTTGACAGTAATCAGGGGAGAGATTTTTTGGTGCTGGCCAAGGCATGGGACACACCAAACCATACTGCCGAAGCAACATAAAAGCCTTGCAGGGACCCACCGGTCAGCTGTGCATTATGGATCAGACCAGTGTTACTTCATATCAAACTAATACTGGGATATAAATCATGATCGGAAACAAAAATAGGTTTCCTGAGAATGGTTGGACGAACAATATTATCTTAGTATGAGGGACTTTACTATCTTCTGGAGATCAGTAATCAATGGAGATAAGTTAACTGCACCCCGGTAGTTGATTCTACCTAAAGGATATATCTTCCGATTTAAACTATTGAACCCCAGCTCTGGCACGTTTAAAGGCATGATAACTGAGAGAGCGCACCACCCTCCAGGGAACACAGGTAAAACACGATGACACTAGGTATGTGGCAAAGTGTGGGTTGGTAGCCATTGAATCTTTGATCACTATTCCACTCATGCAGAAGAAAGATAACTACTATTAAACACTGGTCCCATATGCATGTCAGCAACGTCATCATATGCAGGATAACCTTTGGGATGCCTGGTGGAAGCTTACACCTCCACACCTTGTCAAACGGAACTCTCCGCCAAGAAACTACCGAGATCGGCTCTATTGCAACAATCGGTGTTTGGGTGAACACCCACTGGAGTGGACTGAGTGTTATCAAGATAGAACTATACACACACATAATAGTGATAGAGCAGTACCATCACGCCTTACTGATATACCTCTGGCGGGAAATGCTCAACTATGAAAGACCACCTGAAACTCCTGTTCAAACACAACGATCAAGCTCTATCAGCAATCCACAGTTAGTGTTAGCAACGGGTCCGGGTTACCTGTCCGCGGTCCGGTTCGGAACCTGACCCGTCGCCCCGGGTCGGTTCTGGAACCGCCAAGGAACCCAACCGCCCAATCACAAGTGGGTCCAACCCGGAACCGAACCGAAACCCGCCGGGTTTTGGCCGGTTTTACCTGCAGCAGAGCCTCATTTTTCATCGGCCCCAATAATCACAGCTTTTCTGCTGCAATTAAGTATTTGAGTTCTGAATGGATCGCGACATGTTATATACGTAGATTGTGCAGTTTTTAACGCTCTTTCACCTCCGCGTCTCCGATTTGCGATACGATCAGTATTTGTTGAGTCGCTGTGAAAAACAGTCGATTTTGGTCGCATTTTCGGCTTTATTTCACTGCGACTCAACGAATACTAATCGTATCGCAAATTGGAGATCGGGAGGTGAAAGAGCGTCAAAAACTGCATAATCTACGTATATAACATGTCGCGATCCAATCAGAACTCAAATACTTAATTGGAGTGATAGTTTTAGAGAAAAAACCCGCCAAAACCCAGCGGGTCCGGGTCGGTTCCGGTTCCGAACCGCCCATGGAACCGAACCGCCCAATCACAAGCGGTTCCGACCCGGAACCGACCCGGACCCGTAATTTGGAACCGTTGCTAACACTATCCACAGTCAGAACAACAACAGCGGAAAACTACCTGAAATATTATTAAGTTTTTACTCTAAGAATATTCTATTAGTATCTATGTCCCAATATGCAAGTGAAGATATCATTATCTACAACACCCCCTATTTGCATTCGTATTGTCAAACTGACTCCCACCTCGACTTCCTGTATCAGTTCTTGCGATATCACAACCTCGTGGATGATTACTTCCACTTTTGTGAAACCGGTAAGTATCCCTCGCCAAGATCTTATGACGAGTCTTCAGAAGACTACCTTCAAGACTCCTACGATTTCTGGGTAGTGGCTGTACTCCGCGGATGCCGGTGTGGTGGGAAAATCGATCCCACCACTCAATCCATGAGATTATTGGATTCGTGCTGGGTTAGGGTTGTTGAGGCTCTGCCTCGCCCCATCGCCAGGGGTTCAGACTTTATATGGACCTGTGCGACACACATCCAATCATCATCTCATCTCTTTTCTTCTTCTCTCTTTTGTTTCTTTGTTTATAGCCAATCAAGCATCATCTCGCTGGGGCCACTCCCTCCCAACCCTCCTCGAAACAAAGCCGCTCTTTTGCAGCTTCCTATTGGTCGCTGCCATGCGAGAATCTTTTCCCGGGTTTTCTCCCACAATTGGAGCCCAAACGCGGATTTCGTTTCGAAATGCGAGCACAGGAAAGTAAGCTTGCAGCGCGAGACTAATAGACGAACGGAGTGTCGACAGGAAAGTTGGGAGGAGCAAGTGGGTTTAGAACAGATACGAAGCGTCCCGAATCAAGGAAAATTTCATTCACCATTACGATAATGAACATTGCGAGTGGCGTCATCATGATCACGAATATCACTCCATCGCAAGCCCCGTACTGCCATCGACCTCATTAGAATCGTCGTTACTATGGCCCGCTACAATTCCGAGCTCATGCAGATCACGGCACAACTTACGGAGGCTATCGCGATCGTGAGCAGGCACCGGAATCAGATGCCACTACCGAATACTCCTGGAGCTCCATCGTTCCACGGGATAGACGTGACGCTTTTTCTCCACAAGTACGAATGCCTGGCCCGTTTTACCGGAATCGACCCCTCGAACAAAGATGTCATCTCCATGTTTCCGTACTACTGTGCAGAGGGCTTGGATGTGTGTGAGAAGGTGATAATGATGCACAGATATGAGAGCCGAGATTGGGCCCTCCTGAAGACGGAGATGCTGGACGCATTTTGGCATGCAGATAGCCGGGCTCTCGTCTACACTCGTCGGTATTTGGAGCAGCTCTGTGCTGAATTCGGAGGCCATAACGATATGGAAAGCTTCAAGTCGTTTCTCCGCACCTACGATCACATCAGTGGACTTGGCACTCAGCGCAGGATGATGTGCGAGTACGAGAGGACGGAAATGCTTTTGTGTGCACTTCCGAAATGGCTCTGGAGGAAGGCGGTCACCAAGCTCGGCATGCATCCGCATGAGCCGAGCACGTTCGACCATGGCAAGCTTCACAGTTGGGTCACTGCAAAGATCACCGCTGCAGAGGCCCTGACAATGTTCGAGTTTCTTGCTCCTGCCGCTCTGGTGACAACCACCACAAAATCAATATCAAAAGATTCTCTGACCCCCATCACCTCCGCTGCCTCTGTAGCTGCTTCAATTTCGACAACTTCGACTGCACCAACTGCACCGCCAACTTCCCCAGCTCTCACAACTTCTCCGGCTCTTCTTTCTTCGGCTTTGATTCCCTCCAGTACTCCCTTGGCTTCCATGACTCCGGCTCCCATGGCTCCCTTGACTTCTATGGCTCTCGCTCCAATAGCACCCGTGATTTCTCCATCTCCTGCTCCCACATCATCCTTGGCTTTTTCAATTTCCACGGTACCTACGACTCCCACAGTTACCGCGTCTGCCGAGACTCTGACAACTCCCACTGCTCCCACGATGTTCTTGGCAACAGCAACATCTCCTCCTGCTGCTTCTCCTCCAGTCCCCATAGATTCTTCTCCGGCTGATGCTCCTCCAACAAGACATAGCCCGCAAGTCCGTCGACGCCGATTTGTCAATCGGCATACTGTAAAGACAACAATACCATGCCGAATAGAACCTGTATAACTGTACCACGAGAACGACCCTGTACCGCCGTACCATCAGAAGCCCCCACGAGACTCCGAACAACAAGAGCCATGCTACTACTGCGCCGATGACCACAACTCCCGGAAGTGTGCTGACCTCCATGCGGATCTGGAGAATGGTCTCATCCGCATCAATGATAAGGGTCGACTAATGTTTGGACGCACATGCAGTGAGATTCCGATGGAGTCAGCTATTCGTGACTACCGTACGATGAGAGATTGCGTGCGGGCTGAAGCTTTGTTACTGCTGCCACCGTCACCACCGTCACCGCCACCAGCCCGCTTGGTTTGATCACTGTCGCCACCACCACCGCCTGCACAATTGCCACCGCCGCCGCGAACCTCCACACCTCTACTTTCGCCGGAACAATTGACCCAGCTGGTGCAAGAGGTTACAGAGCACTTCGAGCAGCCTCGCCCAAAACATACTGCCCGCCCACCACCCGCAGCACAAAAAGCCCAAATGCTTGAGCAACAGTGGCGATCGATCTGTGTCTGACCAGGTATGCTTCTCACAAATGGCCGGGGAGGGGAAAATCCATTCTCCATTGACTGGCCGGAGGTGCACTTGGAGAGAGGCAGAGTCGAAGGTGTGAGCGGTACGTCTGGGATGAGCAGTACATTTTGCAGGAGACAAGAATGCAGCACTTGGAGTATTTGGAATCGTATGAGTACATACGAGAGCACACAAAACTATATGGCTGCAGTGGAGGATTGAGTACCATCTCATTAAACCGGGACGACATGGAGCGGAAGTGCGGATGACACGGGTCTGGAGCGGAGGATACGGGTTTGGAGCGGAGGATACAGGGTAGATGCCGCTGGGAAGAATTGAGCACCGTCTCATTAAACCGGGATGTTATGGAAGGAGCAGAGAATACAGCTGGGTGGAGGGTGTACGTGGCCCGTGAGTACTGTCTCGTTAAAACCGGGATGAAATGGCAGGAGGATTGTAAGCACCGTCTCATTAAACTGGGACGACATGGAGCGGAGGATACGGTTTTGGAGCGGAGGAGTGAGCACCGTCACATTAAACCAGGCCGATAGAGTGAGCACCGTCTCTATAAACCGGGACGATATGGGTGGAGTGGAGGAATCGACTGCGGAGTTGGAGGGTTGTAAGCACCGTCTTATTAAACCGGGATGATAGAGCGGAGGATATGGGTTTGGAGTGGAAAGTGAGCACCGTGTCATTGAACCAGAACGATGGAGCGCAGGATACGTGTTTGGAGCGGAGAATTGTGAGCACCGTTTCGTTAAACCGGAATGATAGGGATGGAGCGGAGGGCACGGCTGGAGCAGAAGATGGACGTTGGACAGTTTTGAGCACCGTCTCATTGAACCAGGACGATAGGCACCGACCTCAAACTGGACGATTAGCACCAACTGCAAACGGGATGATCAGCACCGACTGCAAACAGGACGATCGGCACCGACTGCAAACGGGACGATCGGCACCGACTGCAAGCGGGACAATATTGGTGTGGAGGAAGCTGAGGTTGGAGGTTCGAATAGAGTAGGTTTCGGGCCAGATTTTCTTTCGTTTCTCAGGGTTCTTGTTTCTCGTTGTTCGCTTTCTTCTCGATTTTCAATTTTCGATTCTTTTGTTTAGTTATGTGTTCTACTTTGTGCTTTAGATATGGTTTCGTGTTGGAGAGATGACTAGGAGGATCATGGAGAAGGATACACGCGTGCTTCGCACCAGGTGGCCAGGGAGGAGTTGTGGTGGGAAAATCGATCCCACCACTAAATCCACGAGATTATTGGATTCGTGCTGGGTTAGGGTTGTTGAAGCTCTGCCTCGCCCCATCGCCAGGGGTTCAGACTTTATATGGACCTGCGCGACACATATCCAATCATCATCTCATCTCTTTTCTTCTTCTCTCTTTTGTTTCTTTGTTTATAGCCAATCAAGCATCATCTCGCTGGGGCTACTCCCTCCCAATGCTCCTCGAAACGAAGCCGCTCTTTTGCAGCTTCCTATTGGTCGCTGCTGTGCGAGAATCCTTTCCCGGGTTTTCTGCCACACCGGTATACGTACACACTCCACAACGACTACGACAAACCACTATTGAATTCCACTTCTGCAGCTTCGTCTCAGTCATCAAAGTTGGACTATATCGGTCTGCATCTACACACGCAGGAGTACCCCCGTAACAGTATTATATTTCGGACGATATCTGAAATACGAAGTTCATGAACTGTGAACAGTGCGATATAAAAGCTTGCTGTGCTGCTAATATTAAAAGACGTAACGAAACATACGTCCTAAAGTGTTGCCCAGAACACTGTTCAAAATATTGCAACAACAAGTGCAAAAGCTGCAGACACATTCAACAGTTAGCAATCACAGTACTAGAAAGAGCGACATTTTCGGGGCCATACACATTTCCATGCCGACGATTCCATAATGGCGGCTCCCAGGTGCCGACAAACCTTCGGAGCGGGACGATTGGCACCCGTATCCACCGCCGTCACGAAGTCGACTGCATCAGCACCTAAGCCCCAACCCGACAGGGTCAAAAAGATACAAGACCACAACCAGCAGACATGTCGGCAGTACCGAGAGATCATTCAGAACGAGGACACCGAAATGACGGACAGCGTCCAAGCACCAGTGTCACGTCTGGATTACAAAGTACAGAATGTTATCAACTGCTGCAACAGCGAGAAAGAAGTGATCGAAGTAGAATTCGACGACGTACGACGAGACTGTGAGATCTTCGCCCAGCAGGTCGAACCCAACTGAATAAGAGGAGTTTAGGTTCTGGAGGGAGACGACCAACCGATACGGATACTTGATTTTGTCCTCAAAGAGGCAGGGACGGGAATCGATGCCATTCAGGAACAAACTCAGCAAATCATCACAGGAGCAATGGAAGAATTTGTAAAACTAAAGGAAAGAATGGATAACTGGAAAACAGAACAAACCCAAATCAAATTGAAACAAGCGGCATTGACAATTCCGTGCAATACCTTACAAAAAAGGATGAATACGTTGGAAAAATTCGTAAGGGAAGAAGCACCCAACGAAGACGTTCTGCAAATCATAATCAGAAGAATAAATCAAATCGCAGACCAAACCACAGGCCTGACGGAAGCCATAGCAGAAGCCATAGTCTCAAATACGACACCAGAAGAAAGAGGCAGAATCCGAAGGGTACAACAATGGCAACTAAGAATGGAGGAAAGAAACAGAAGTATTTCCCCCCTCATGGATTCAGATGTTGCCCCCAGGGCAGGCTTACGAGGAGGATCAGGAACAGATGTAGGGGATCCAGACCCAGAGCCAGGGCCAAGTGGAAATAGGGGTGTATCGATACCTAGGAGTAATCAGGAAGAACCACCACCACCACCAAGAGGTACCGGGGGTGATTCTCCACCATCAGAACCTTCTAGTCACTCAGGCTCTAGAAGACGAAGGTCGCGGTCGAGGACAAGAGCCACAGCAACAGCAACAACCAGACCGAGAGACTCCAGAATCAAATTACCGGACCCCCCCAAATTTACAGGGTCAAGCAAGGAAGATTTTGATATCTGGTGGATGTGCATAGAAACATACATTGCAGATTAACCACATCTGTTTACCAGACCAGGAATCAAACTACAATACTGCAGAGATCAAATGGATAAGCATGCATTGGTATGGCACATGCAGTGGGCAACAGAAGCCAGTGCTGGAAAACACAAACGAAGTTGGTCAGCCTATAGGGCAGCGATATACGCCAGATTCCACAATCAATTTCAACAAGACAAGGTGTACAAAGAAATATTGGATGTAAAATATAATGGAAACATCTAAGACATGATGATGGAATACGATACCCTAAACGTCAAAGCAAAGATTACAGGAGTAGCATATCGAACAATGATATTGAAGGGACGACCTCTGCAAATCTTCAAACAGCTGGCAACGGTGAACCCAGCTATTAAAACAGACGAAGAATTTAGGGAACTCGTCATAAACGCTGAAAAGAATGTTGAAGTATGGCAAGCTATAGAAAGAAACTTCAGAATTATGAAGGGAAACTCAAAAATGATTGGACAAGTTTCCAAGTCAGGGTCGATATGAAAGAAACAAACATTTCGAAGACCACCTAGATTTGAAAGTAATAGAACACAGGTAAAAAGAAATAAATCTCAGAATCAACCCAGGGAAACACCGCAAGAATTCAAAAGTGCGGCAGGAAAAACCTAGAAGCAAATGATAGAAGCTGTTGCGGAGGAAGAAATACGAAGAAGAAGAGCAGCGGAGGAGTGCTTGAGATGCGCTTGGCCTTCGGATCGGACAGGAGCCTATGGAACGATGAAATGTTTTCAGAACGTCAAGGTCACAAGCGGAACGGCAGATCTTGTGAAACCAAAGACCTATGAAAAGTGGACAGGAGGAGGATTTGATCAGTTGGAGGACGAACTGATCGACAATTGCGAAATTGAAAGTGATGAGGAAAAAGAGGCACAAGTACAAACCTTGGAAGGAAAATTGCCAACTGACGATAGCAGTAACGATATAGCAGAAAACTATTGGAACCAGGAAGAGAACTCTTCGGACTAATGATTACGAAATTGAAGGATTCTGGTAATCAGGTGGGAAAAAGCCTTTATATAGTTACCGGTCGCAACCTTGAGGAGTCCGGAAGGGACGAAACCACTGGACGGTCGTTGTGCGATTAAAGTTATAAGTATACAAGAATCCCTATTTACTAAACAAAGAACCTATTACGGCCCAGCCATTGTCGAGAGAATGGCTACAAAGCGCAAACAACCTCCCACACAGGAGAATACCCCAAGCAAGTGACAGAATTCAAGCGATAACTTTGTCTTTTACGAGATTAAAAAGATATACAAAATTCCACAAACAAAGATCGGCAAGCAACCAATCTATAAATTCTTCATGGATTATAATGACAGTACGGGAGTAAATAAACAGTTCCCTGTTCGCCCAATGCTAGATCTAGGTTCTACATCTTTTACAATATCACCTGAAACTTCAAAAGCATTCAAAATATCTGTGGTATGAAGAAAAAATACAATTGGAGCAAAAGATTTTTGGGGGAATAAAGTAAGTCTCCCAGGACTATACACTATCCCACTAGGATTAGCATTCGGAAACCATTGATCACTCGAAACTTTCGAAGTTGTCAAAATGCAAGAAAGCTACGACGATTTGATACCAGCCTGGTATTTGGAGAAACATAAAGCATAAGGAACAACCTACAGTCACCTTTATTTTACAGAATGCGGTAACAAGTGCTATGGACATGGCAAGCAACACCCACAATGGGAAATGACCTACGACAACAAGGTAGTTTTTCGAAACGATTCAATTGTTATCAGATCAGTAATAGTTGGTGCAACGAAACAACTAGCTGAAACACTTCCACCACAATATCACAAATGGCTACTCCTATTCGACCCACACAAATCGAAAATACCACCCAAGCATGGATCTCACGACCATGAAATAAACTTGAAAACATCAGACAATCAAGTAAAAGTGGGACCTATCTACCAACTGTCCAGAGAAGAGGAAAGGTTACTTTGAGAATATATCCTTAAATTGATCAAAGAAGAAAAGATACAACTATCGTAAGGTCATGCAGGAAGCCCTATTCTTTTCATACCCAAACCCAATGGTCGAGGCCTACATCTTTGCGTTGACTATCGACGCCTCAACGATTTAACAATCAAGGACAAAACAGCCTTACCATTGCTGGATGAGCTACAGAACAGAATGAAAGGAGCCACATACATAACCAAGCTCGATATAAAGTCAGGATATCATTTAATTCGAATGGCGAAAGGACACGAATGGAAAACAGCCTTCAGAACAAGATTTGGCTCTTACAAATATACAGTAATACCATTCGGATGTTAGGGGGATACGGCAGCTAGATGTGACTTAGCTTTATCGATATCGTTGTACCGACTTGTGGTAAAGGCGTATCTTGATAATGACGATAAACCTAAAGATGTGAAATTCAATGGTGACGCGTTTACGTTGTTGTACTGTATGTATAAATATGGGCATCTATTGCAGTATGGCCCGGTTTAAAAGTCGTAACTGTCTTGGAGGTAATCCTCTGATGATTCGTCAAAGGTGACTTGGGAAGGCAGTTCACCGGTGTGGAAATAATGGTAGTATTCTACCCAAAGGTTATTACGAACAAGGTATGGTGCGAGGTGTTTGTATTTGGCTCGAGTGTTTGCTTGGGCGTGCAAGATGCGAGCAAAGAGAATCTTTTGATCGTCTGTAATAGACATAAAAGTTTGATGAATATTTTAAGGTAATAACTTAATAATATTTCAGGTGGTTTTTCCGCTGTTGTGTTCTGACTGTGGTTTGTTCGGCTGTTGCTTGAATCGTTGTGTTTAAACTTGTGGGTTTAAGGTGGTCTTTTATAGGTGAGTATTTCCGCGTCAAACCATCCTGCTAAGGGGTGACAGTACTTCTCTGTAATCTATGATGTGTGTATATAGTACTATCTCAGTAACACTCAGTCCACCGTAGTGGGTGTTCACATAACATCCGATCGTTGCTTCAGAGCCGATCTCGGTAGTTAGCTGTGGAGAGTTCCATTTGACAATGTGTGGTTGTGTAAGCCCCCACCAGGAATCCCCAAGGTTATCCTGCATTTTATGATGCCGTTGCTGACGCACATATCGGACCATTACTTTGTATTAGTTATCTTTCTTCGTATTGAGTGGAATAGTAATCAATGATTTAATGAGCTGCCAACCCATACATTGCCACGTACCTAGTGTCATCGGATCTTATCCGTGTTCCCCGAAGGGGGTGCCCTCTGTCAGTTATCGCGTTGCAAACGCGGCAGAGCTGGGTTTTGACAGTCTAGATCCAAGCACTTATCTTTTAGGTAGAGTTTAACTACCAGGGCGCAGTTAGCTTATCTCCTTTGCTTATTCTAGCTCTAGAGATAGCAAAGTCCCGCATACTAAGATAATATCACTTGTCCAACCATATCCATGAGGCTAAGCACGGGTATGGTTTGTCCCAGTATTAGCATGATACTGGGGGTAACACTGGTCTGATCCGTAATGCACAGCTGACCCGAAGGCCCCTGCTTGGCAGTTACATTGCTTCGGCAGTATGGTTGGTGTGTCCCATGCCTTGGCCAGTACTATGGGAATTACCCCATGATTACTGTCTGATCGAGTGTGCGTACTGTCTCCACAATGGGTAGCTACTCCTTATGCTGAGACGTAGTATTGTGGCATAGACTATTATGGGGATTTCACCCGGCTATGTTGAGCCATCTGCTAACTCATCAGTAGACATCCTCAGGGGTGTGTTCTTTAACCGCTGTTGCAACTTTGAACAGCGGCAAGCCTGGGAGACTAAGCCTGATGTACTTCATATGCATGCTAAGGGGAAACCCCTAACATCGGATTGACCAACGCACCAGCAACTTCTCAGAAATGGATGTACGGTATTTTACAACCATTCTTGGGTAAAGATGACAATGTTACAGTCTGTTATAACGACGATGATATGATAGCCACAAAAGGAACTAAAGAGAAACATCACGAATATGTCGGAAAAAATACTACAAGTCGTCCAAGATAACGAAGTAGTAGTTGAAATCGACAAATGTGAATTTGCTCAACAAGAAGTCGCATTTCTAGATTTCCTTGTCAGTGGACAAGGATTAAACATGGCACCAAGCAGAAACATAGCGGTAACCAGTTGGCCAATACCGAAAACACAAAAAGCAGTTCAAATTATATTGGGACTCTGGAATTTTTACCGAAGATTCATCAAAGAATATGCTAAAATAGTTGCCCCTATCACAGATACGCTAAAAGGAGACGGCAAGAATTTCACCTTCAGAGATGCTCAAAATGCGGCATATTACCAGATATGTATACTATTTTCCCATGAAAATACCCCTATCCTCAGACACTACAAAGAAAATGGACTGACGATAATAGAAACCGACACGTTAGACTATGCAATGGGCACAGTCCTATTCCAGAAATTCGAAGACGGCAAATTACATCCAGTGGCCTTTATATCCAAAAAGTTTTCACTGGCGGAAATCAACTACCAAATATACGACAAAGTAATGCTAGCCATCGTATACGCAATGAACACATGGCGATGCTATTTACAAGGAGCAATTCACACAACAATTATCTACTCCGATCATATAAACCTATAATATTTTAAAGAAACCAACCAATTAAACAGAAGACAAGCGAGATGGGCGGAAGTCCTGCAGAAATACAACTTCAAAATTATCTATAGAAAAGGGTCACAAAACGCGAAAGCTGACATCTTATCATGATACCCGGAGTTCATCGCTAGAGAGGGGGATACAACTTCAACAAACAACAAACCTCTACTAGGACCGCAATATTGGACATCAATAAGTGCACTAGACCTCAAAGACAACGGAGAGATAGTATTGGCAGGCTTTTCAATAATGAAATTGACTCCTAATATTCAAACACGATAGAAGGAAGAAATCGGAAAGGAGCAAGAATATCAGGAAATACAGAAAATGGTAGAAGGCAAAGGAAACACAGACGAATGGTTAGGATTAGACGAAGATGGAATGTTAGTCTGGAAAGAAAGGCTGTATGTGCCAGAAGGTTTTAGAAAGTAAGTACTGAAACAGGAACATGATACAAGAATAGCAGGGCATTTCGGAAGAGAAAGAACGATGGAACTCATTACCAGGAATTTCTATTGGCCCAAACTAGAGGATGACGTTAGATCCTACTGCAACAACTGCAAATCATGCCAGAGAACACAAAGCCCACGACACGCCAAGTACGGAATACTACATCCACTCGAACTACCATCGACACCATGGACATACATATCAGCAGACTTTATTACCGACCTACCGGAATCAAATGGAAACAAAAACATAATGGTATTAGTCTACAGATTTACCAAAATAGTGTATTTTATACCAACAGCCAAAAGAGAATCAGCAGTAGTGGCTAGACTGTTCCTGGAGAATATTTGGAAACACCATGGACTACCGTTAGATGTGGTTTCAGACAGAGATGGAGTATTCACCAGATATTTCATTGCAGACTTGTATAAGTTCCTAGAAATCAAGTGATCCTTGTCAACAGCTTTTCACCCACAAACGGACGGTCAAACTGAAAGACTAAACTAAACCATTGAACATTTTTTGGGTACCTGTTGCAACTACGAACAAGATAACTGGTCCGAAATGTTGGCTATGGCAGAGTACGCTTGCAATAATTCAAGGCATGTGACTACCAAAATAATACCTTTCTACGCCAACTATGGTTACGAACCACAAACAAGCTGGCCAACAGAAGTTCAATTCAATAACCCTGAGTCAGAACTATATACTCACTATATGGTGGACCTGTATCAAAAACTGGAAAGTCAATTGGAAAAATCAGGAAAGATGATGGGAGAATACTAGGATAGAAAGCGAAAGCCAGCTCCACAATACAAAGTTGACGACTGGGTAATGGTGGATGGAAAGAAACATCCGCACAAAGTGACAATGTCGAAAACTCGAAAACAAACTATATAGACCATTCCAAATCATGAAAGTGGGAAGCAATAAAAGGTGGTGTCGATTGAAGTTACCGGACACCTGGAAAATACATTCCACATTTCACGTATCCTTACTGGAACCATATAGGGGAGACGTCAAAGAAAGAGTTATACACCCTGTCGAAGAAGATAACGAAAGATGGATCCCAGAGACAATAATCGCCAGTGGACCTACCGACAACAATTATCGAAAACACGTTTTCCTTACAAAGTGGGAAAACTATTCACACGACGAGAATATATGGGAATTCTACGAGCATCTGCAACCAATAGCGCCCGAGCTGATGATTCAATACTACAAAAAGCATCCTTAAATTGAGAAAGATAAGAGATGGAAAAAACCGGAAAATAAGACACGATAAAGAAGGAAATAAGAAAAGCGTTTTTCTATGTTAAACTCATACCGCAATGAATTCAGTGGAGGTTATTTTTATTTTATTATTTTTCATTTTTGAAAAAAGAGGATTAGCTATACCTATAGTATACGCTGTCTGAGTGGTATATATTGCAAAGATTACTTTTTATGTTGGAGTACTCTGTTGAGGTCACCAGAGCTTGAGAGAGGGGTAATGTTAGGGGTTTTCCCTTATCATGCATATGAGGTACATTAGGCTTAATCTCCCAGGCTCACCATTGACGTCTTGTGTCAATATGTGAGAATACACCCCTGAGGATGTCTACTAATGAGTAAGCGGAAGGCTCAACATTGTCAGGTGAAATCTCAGTGATATTCCAAGCTTCATTAACGTGTCTTAGCAAAGTGGACTAGCTAATCCACATGGAGACAATACGCACACATGATTTGACAGTAATCAGAGGAAAGATCTCTTGGTGCTGGCCAAGGCATGGGACGCACCAAACCATACTGCTGAAGCAACGTAATAGCCTCACAGGCACCCACCGGTCAGCTGTGCATTACGGATCAGACCAGTGTTACTTCAAATCAATCCAATACTGGGATATAAACCATGATCGGAAACTAAAATAAGTTCCTCGAGAATGGTTGGACAAACGATATTATCTTTGTATGAGGGACTTTACTATCTTTTGGAGATCAGTAATCAATGGAGATAAGTTAACTGCGCCTAGTGTTAGCAACGGGTCCGGGTTACCCAGCCGCGGTCCAGTTCGGAACCGGACCCGTCGCCCCGGGTCGGTTCTGGAACCGCCAAGGAACCGAACCGCCCAATCACAAGTGGTTCCAACCCGGAACCGAACCGAAACCCGCCGGGTATTGGCGGGTTTTACCTGCAGCAGAGCCTCGTTTTTCATCGGCCCCAATAATCACAGCTTTTCTGCTCCAATTAAGTATTTGAGTTCTGATTGGATCGTGACATGTTATATACGTAGATTATGCAGTTTTTGACGCTCTTTTACCTCCCGGTCTCCGATTTGCGATACGATTAGTATTCGTTGAGTCGCTGTGAAATAAAGCCGAAAATGCGGCCAAAATCGACTGTTTTTCACAGCGACTCAACGAATACTAATTGTATCGCAAATCGGAGACCGCGAGGTGAAAGAGTGTCAAAAACTGCATAATCTACGTATACTACATGTCGCGATCCAATCAGAACTCAAATACTTAATTGGAGCGATAGTTTTAGAGAAGAAACCCGCCAAAACCCGGCGGGTCCGGTTCGGTTCCGGGTCGGAACCGCTTGTGATTGGGCGGTTCGGTTCCATGGGCGGTTCGGAACCGGAACCGACCCGGACCCGTAATTTGGAACCGTTGCTAACACTAACTGCGCCCCAGTAGTCGATTCTACCTAAAGAATAAGTATTCGGACCTAGACTGTCGAACACCAGCTCTGTCACATTTGCAAACACGATAACTGAGAGAGCACACAGCCCTCCGGGGAACACGGGCAAGACGCGATGACACTAGGTACATGGCAAAGTGTGGATTGGTAGCTCATGAAATCTTTGATCACTATTCCACAGATGCAGAAGAAAGATAACTAAAACGAAGCACTGGTCCCATATCCGTATCAGTAACATCATAATATGTACGATAACCTTTGGGATGCCTGGTGGCAGCTTACACCTGCACATGTTGTCAAACGGAACTCTCCGCCAACAAACTACCGAAATCGGCTCTATTGCAACAATCGGTATTTAGGTGAACACCCACTTGAGTGGACTGAGTGTTATCGAGATAGTACTATACACACACATGATAGTGATAGAGAAGTACCGTTACGCCTTACTGATATACCTCTGGCGGGAAATGCTCACCTATAAAAGACCACCTTAAACATCTGTTTAAACACAACGATCAAGCTATATCAGCAATCTACAGTCTGAACAACAACAGCGGAAAACCACCTGAAATATTATTAAGTTTTTACCTTAAAAATATTCTATTAGTATCTATGTCCCAATACGCACGTGAAGATATCAATATCTATAACGCTGTCTATTTGCATTCGTATTGTCAAACCGACTCCTACTTCGACATCCTGTATGAGTTCTTGCGATATAACAACCTCGTGGTCGATTACTTCCACTATTGTGAAACTGGCAAGTATCCCTCGCAAAGATCTTACGACGAGTCATCGGAAAACTACCTTCAAGAATCCTACGATTCCTAGGTAGCGGCCATACTGCTCGTATGCCTGTATACGTACACACTCCACAACGACTGTAACGAACCACCATCGAATTCCACTTCATCAGCTTCGTCTTAGTGATCAAAGTTAGACTATATCGTCATTGGGTACGACAATATCGCTCTGCATCTACACACGCAGGAGTACCCCCATAACACTTTTACACTCGGTAATTCTGGATTGAGTCTCTTGCGTACAGTCTTTGTTTCTTTCGCCGCAAGCTACTGTCAACTCTTTAAGTCTTCCGGCTCTTGGATTCTATCACCCCTAGAACTCCGAGTCCTGAACCCTGGACATTCAGCCCTGAATTCTTGACAGAAGAAGGAGTCTAAAATTGATTCTACCGGTTATATTCTTGTTTCATGTGCTGTTAGCCTCACTGTTTAGGTTGCTATTATTGTCATCGCATTTGCAACGCATCTTGCAAAGTTTTCAAATCAGCAAGCAATTTCAAAAATAGATTGGCCATCCAATTCTACTGGAGACATATCTAGTTATCTTGCTTGTGAACCTTTTAAAGACCTACAAATTCAGATATTTTTGGCAACCAGTGCCACATTTAAATACATGAGCGAAAACAAAAGGACCTGCAATTGTATTTATTTTTGTTATTGCTCAGAAGAAGAAGGCGGTTCACATCACGATTATCCAAGCCCAACCATCCACTGCAACTGCGGAGCATCTCAAGAGTAGACCATGACATCCACCTGCAACTACAGCATAGAGGAATTTGATAGTTTTTTCGATTGCATCATAGCACAACACTGTATACTCTTCTTACATTGGACTATTGACCTCAGGTCTGTATTGGTATGGTACATAGCACAATGGCAAGCAAATATGCTTTTTTAGCCAGTATCGAAGCAATCAACAAGTGTTATTTAGCCAACATAAAAAAAACATCGATAACAATTTGCCATCAGGCGTTAAATATGCTGGAATCCCAATAAGTGTGTTTGGTGTGAAACTCCTAGTGGCAACGACTGCTGGATATACTGGAAATGTGATACCTGGAGGCACATCTGTGACAAGTACCTTGAAGTAGCACAAACCTTCAGCTGGAAAATCAACAAATACCTACACCAATCACCATTCAAAAATTGCAAAGATGTCAGGAGAATCCTCAAGAACAACCTGCAATATAACGTTGACCAGAAAACACCAGCTGGAATTGGAAAATGTAACACGTACGAAAACAGAGGCAAAGGACGAAAAACAACTCTAGGAATATATCCAAGCGATCAACACAGAACTGACAGCCTGTGATCAATTACCAACAACCAGCAGGTTAAACGAGTTGCAAAAGGAATGGTACTCTGTGAATGATGCGGAAGCATGAATATCGGAGTTGTTGGCAGAGGGAAACAATGTCATTGAGGAACGGAACAACCTCAAACAGGAGCTGCTTCTTACACAATAGAAGTTAGGAACCGCGGAGAAAGGAGCCCCAGAATGCAATGACAGAAATCTGGAAGAAAAAATCCGGAACTTAGAACAACAATTGGCAAACAGAGCACCAGAAGGGACGGCAAGCCTCAGACAGGAATTAGAAATAACAGAGAAACAGTTAAGAATCTGTGGAGAAGAAAGAAACAAATATTGAGACCAGGTCAAAAAAGTACTTGCTCTCACAAGGAATGATGGTAATAGTAGCGGGAACAGGGGACATAAAGGCAGTGAAATTGTCCGATTCTCGGGAACAGATAGGAGAGCACTCTGAGGATGGATGGTACAGTTAGCCATGAAAATTGAAAATAAACCGACACGATTCTTCGATGATCTGTCCAAGATGTGACATGCAGCAAATCAGCTGGATAGCATGGCATTGATTCAGATCCAGCCATACATCAGCAGAATCACTGGTAACCTCAACCTCCCATCGTTGGAAAAATGATTGGGCCTGTTACAGCTAGCCTTCGGAGATGAAGACATACGAGCCACCACCACTGGATGACTCCTCAAGGTTTGACAAAAAGACCAAGAATTCTCCCAGTATTATGCAGAATTTCAATGATGGGTACCAGATATTGACTGGAACGAAGCAGCCCGAGTCAATGTGCTAAGATAGGGCTCATCTGAAGAATTGAAAGATTCACTACAACATAGCAATATTCCAAAAGACCTTACAGAATTTGTCAAACTCTGCTCAAAGAGCAATTCACAGATCCGCGCTCGAGCTGCTGAAATATAATCAGGAAGATGGACAGCAGGATCCAAGAACGCTGAAACTATGAACGACAGCACAGTGAACCCATCAATCCTGGAGATAGCACCTGTGGTAACCATGGTAGAATATCATGGCCCCCCTTCGATGGATCTCTCGGCAGTCACAGGGAAGAAAAATACTCCAGAAGAACACAAGTGGTGAAGAGAAGGAGGACTATGTATGTACTGCAGAGATAGCAGGTACTTTGCAGCATCATGCCCAAGAAAGTTGAAAGCAGTGTCAGGACAGGTAGAAGTAACATCTTTTAAGAAAGCAGGAAATGAAATGGATGCAGATTCGGGAAAGAAAGTCGAGTTGGGAAAAGTTTAGTCCAGTGCAATAAGGATGGCCATTGCGCTGGGCACAAATCTTCTTTGTTAAAAGTTGTCAAATCTTGTTTTGAAATTTCGCAGTTTTCAATTCAAAGCATTATAATAAAATAATCTTCGATGGAAAGCAAGCATTTTGTTGTAAAATGCTCACTGAAAGTTGGTGACAAAATGATTAATATACACGCTTCGGTTGACTGCGGAGCCACTGTGATAGCATTTGTAGACAAAGATTTCATTCGCCATCATCAGTCAGAAGAGAAGGAATTACAAGAATCAAAAGAGTTAGAGGTTATCGATGGAAGACCCATCGAATCAGCAACCATTACAACTCTGTGTTAAGGGTTCAGGGCTGGGTATTGAAGGTTCAGGGCTCGGGGTGCTAGGGGTTATAAAAACTGGAAACTGGATGGTCGACGAATCCAGGAGTAGCCTATAGCTACGAAACGAGAAGTGTATGCAAGAGACTCAATCCAGAATCACCGAGTGTGAAAGAAGTGAAAGCCGAAGCTAGTTGAGTGTTTTATAGACGAGAGAACAAGTGAAGAAAGAAACTTATCCTCCGCCAAACACCTGGTTTATATACAGTATTTCACTTGTTCCATAATACCTCCGAACACCTGCTTTCTTTGTACATAGCATTTGCACGATTCCGACATTCTCCGTTTGCAACCTGATTTCATTTTCATTCCCCTTTAACCTCCATTCAAAACCTGATTTTTTCCTTGTCCTGCTTTAGCATCCGGTCGACACCTGATTTCATTCTCGTTGTGCTAATTCTTTTATATTAATCACCAATCATCACTTCACCATCTATTGTCACTCAGCACAACCGTGACCGTAGCTCCCTCTCTCCAACGCTGTGTACCTACCAGGTTGACCACCTAAGCTTGCCATGTTGTTTGGCATAGAACTCATCGATAACTTTAAGCCAATCGACATTCATCGCAGGTTCCCAACTGCATTCGTCGTAGCCCCTCCATTTCACCAAATACTTTAACTGCCATCAAGATAGTGTGGAATCATCTATCTGTTCGACCTCGTACTCCTCTTCTCCGTCTACTATTACTGGCAGTAGTGGTTCTTGCATTTGATACCAGAGAGGGTCTTGAGTGGCTTGCTCCAACCGAGATATCAGTTGGACATTGTGGATGTTTAGCTGGTAATGTAATTTGATTCGATAGGTCCAGGGACTGATAACTTCGGTTACTTCATATAATCATATGCATTTCCAATCGAGTTTTTTGCTTGGTCGGGTTGTTGATATATTTTGTGCGTCCAGCTATACCTTTTCGCAAACTTCTAATGGTATAGCAACCCTTCGAGATTTATTGGCTTGTGCAAACTGTATGGCCTGGGCTCTTTTCATTTGTGCTCCGAGTTTGCTAAAGTGTTGCTCCATCCGGTGGGCCATCTGCTGGGTATTTACCTCGCGAATATTGTGCAGGTCCTTAACTGGATGTTGGCTGAAGGTCATTTGCAGATGAAAGCCATAGTTGCCAAAGAACGCGGAGCAATTGGTCGTCTCCAAGGTATGATTGTTCACTGCCAATTCTGCCAATGCATCAGCAAAGTCAATCGTCCGGTCCCGGAAGCCCCGGGACCCTCCAGAGGTTGCGGAGGTTGATTTGGAATGACGCACTCTGCAGAGCCTCTGGGAGCCTCTGGGAGCCTCCGGGTGCACCGGTGCAAGGTTCTGCAGCCTCTGGGAGCACCAGTGCAAGGTTCTGAAGCCTCCGGGAGCACCAGTGCAAGGTTCTGGAGCCTCCAGGAGCACCAGTGCAAGGTTCTGGAGCCTCCAGGAGCACCGGTGCAAGATTCTGGAGCGCCCGGGAGCGCCAGTGTGAGGTTCTGGAACCTCCGGGAGCGGCAGTGCATGGTTCTGTAGCCTCCAGGAGCACCGGTGTAAGGTTTGGGAGCTTCCAGGAGCACTGGTATATGATTCTGGAGTTCATGAGATACTTGTTTGTGCACGAGCGCAATCACCAACGTGCTGGAGTAGCACTAGTATGGGAACATAGGTGCTTGAAATTGTAGTTTCTATTGATATCCAACTATCTACACTATAAACACACTTGGACTAATACAAAGGGGGACATAAGACGGGCTTGGAGAGAGATGACAGATCTCCAGCCGGCTTGGAGACAGATGACGATATAGATCTCTTGTAGGCTTGAAGACAGATGACGATATAGATCTCCAGTGGGCTTGGAGAGAGATGACAAGATGGATCTCAAGCGGGCTTGGAGAGATTAACAACACGGATCACCGGTAGGATCGGAGAGAGATGGACATGATGGATCTCAAGCCGGCTTGGAGGGAGTTCAAAGAGAGATGGACGAGATGGATATAGAGCGGGATTGAGGCTGCCGAGCACGAGTAATTGTGAGAGAGACGGTCTCTGAAGCTGGTTGCTGAAAGTGAGGGCAAGACAGAACGCGAGTAATTGGTGCGAGATCTGGTTTGGAAGATGTTAAGGAACGATCACGAAGCCGAATGGAGAACTTAACTTGACCCAAGTTACTTGGGTAGACAGGAGAGGCTGCACATATGGTGCTCGCATGGGAGGCAGAGTCGGCAGAGTCGGTAGTTGCAGCCTGCTGCAGAGAGCGAGGGCCTGACGGAGTGCGAGTGTAATTGGTGCAAGACCTGGCTTGAGAGATGTTATCCCACGATTGCAAAGCCCAGTGGGGGACTTAACTTTGATAAGAGAGGAGTCGGTCTCCGAAGCCGGCTGCAGAAACGAGTACCACACTGTATGCGAGAGTGATCGATCGAGCAAGGACGGATCAGAGCTGACTCTAGTGGTGGCTCATGATGTTAACCGCCTGATGACTGGCGATGCTCAGGGGGGAACTTAACTCTAGAAAATCTGGATGGGACGAGGTTGAGAGAAGGAAAGAGAGAGAAGATGAAGGAGAGTTTGAGAGCTGCAGAGAGACAGATGGACGAAAGCCCTCTCAGAGTTCATATTTGTACGAGGGAAACTAGGACTCGATTCGGTAAGTTGCATTCGTATTCTTGTCTAATCTGTTTGATAGTCAATGGACTAAGCCTTGTAAGGCTTGGCTGGCCGAAATTGCACCTCTGATTTGGGTGCGACCTGCGATTTTGGGTTAGGAGGTCTGACTTGTCAAACAGAATAGACGAGAATACGAATGCAACTTACCGAATCGAGTCCTCGTTTCTCGTGTACGAATCCAAGCTCCCAGAGCTTTCGTCCCTCTGCAGCTCTCAAGTTCTCCTCCATCTTCTCCCTCTTTCCTTCTAGTCGCATCCAGCTTTACCAGAGTTAATCGCCTCCCCAGCGCATCGCGAGTCAACAGTTAGTTAATAACTCATCATGAGCCAGCTCTCATCAGTCCTCGCTCGATCGATCACTCTCGTATACCTGTGGTCCTCGTTTTCCCAGCTGACTTCAGAGACTAACTTCTCTGTTATCCAAGTTAAGTCCTTCACTCGGCTTTATGATCATGGGATAATATCTCTCAAGCCAGGTCTTGCACCAATTACCCTCGCACTCCATCTGGCCCTCGCTCTCTGCAGCCGGCTGCTGCTACTGACTCTCCCTCCCATGCGAGCACCGTACGTGCAGCCTCTCCTCTCTACCCAAGCTAAGTCCTCCACTCAGCTTCGTGATCGTTCATTAACATCTTCCAAGCCAGATCTCGCACCAATTACTCGCGTTCTGTCTTGCCCTCACTTTCAGCAACCAGTTTCAGAGACCGTCTCTCTCACAATTACTCGTGCTCTGCAGCCTTAATCCCGCTCTATATCCATCTCGTCCATCTCTCTTCAGCGACCGTCTGTCTCACAATTACTTGTGCTCGGCAGCCTCAATCTCTCTCCATGCCCGCTCGAAATCCATCTCGTCCATCTCTCTTTAAACTCACTTCAAGCCCACTTGAGATCCATCTCGTTCATCTACATGCCTACTTCAGAGTCATCCCGTGATCTCCCTTGTTTTTGTCCAACACTGTATATATTGTAGATATCAATAGAATCATGATTTCAACCTCTTCTAAAGCCTGTGCAAACGTGAATTCAGGAGCGCCGAGTATCTTACGAGCGCCGAGGGCTGAGCATGCCAGGAGCGCCGAGAATGTTAGGAGCGCTGAGGATCTCACGCGCACCGAGCATCTCAGGAGCACCGACTATCTCTGGAGCGCCAGGGATCTCATATGTGTGGAGTGTCTCAGGAGCGCTGAGCATCTCAGGAGCGCCGGGGATCTCATAAGTTTCGAGCGTCTCAGGAGCGATGAGCCTCTCAGGAGCGATGACGATCTCACCATCTCAGATGCGTCAAGCATCCTTGAAGTAGTTTTCGGTGCGCCGACACTCAGGGGTCAGGTGTGCCGAAACCGTGTGAAATAGAGAACAACAGTCAAGATTTCGAAAGAACTTGGCTAGAGCTCCAGGAGGGTCCGAAACTTCGCCATTTCTCCCGGAGGCTCCCGGAGTATCTTCCCGTGCTCCTGTACGATTGTGGAAAGTTTACAGGTGCACTGGGAGCTGCCTGAAGTGCGTCGGAGCATAGTACAACGATACAGGAGGGTTTGGGAGCCTCCCGAGCCCCAAGGATGATCCTGGAAGGTGGGTGCCAGGCCAGGGAGGAAATTGCATTTTCCTGATGTGGTCGCCACCTGACCCAATCATGCTGTTGATGATTAACAATGTTCCAGAGGTACTGTTCCATTACCGCGTTGACTCTTTCAGTTTGGCAGTCGGTTTTTGGATGAAATGCGGTTGACAGTCTTCGTTCGATTGCCAATCTTTCACTGATGTGTTTCCTGAATTCCAAGGGGAATTGGAGCGCTCGATAGGACACTATAGTTTCGGGCAGTCTGTGCAGTCTAAATACTTCTTTGATGTACATTTCTCCCAGCTATTGTCCATCTACTTTGTCAGTACAGGGTACCAGGTGTCGCATCTTCATTAGGCGATCGACCACTACCCATACTGCGTTGAATCATTTGCTTTCTAGTAGTCCAACCACGAAGTCCATGCGCAAATCCTTCCATGGTTGCTTCGGTATTTCTAACCACCGTAATAAGCCATTAGTCGTTCCGTGGATTGCCTTGCTCCTCTGGCCGGTGTGGCAATTTCGTATATAGCGATCCACATCCTTCCTCATCTGATTCCAGGAGTGACTTCGGCTTAGCAAGTCATAAGTGTTTGCTCATCCTGGATGTCCCACGACTGGAGAGTCATGGTATTGTTGGATCCACTTGAGCTTATCTTCATCCATTGGTTGAATTTGTTGTAATTCAGAGTCTTCTAGCGGTTCTTTCCTGTATGTGTCTAACTCTGGGCATTGCTTGCATACCTTTTGTACCAAGTTCCACAGCTCATCAGGATTTACCGAGTTGTTATCGAGGTTGACTGTTTCCATGAATGCTACTACCAGGTTTTGGCACAGTTCCTTGTCGAGGTTTTCCATTTTTAACACGATTTGTAGGGTTTTTTCTACCCCCTCCTTCGGAGGAATGACTTCTGGCATTCTTGTAAGTGCATTGGGTTTTTGATATTGCTTTCCTGGCTGATGGACTATTTTGAACTTAAACCTTGACAAGAACTCGGACCACCTGATTTGTCTTCAGTTCAACAATTGAGATGTCATGAAGAACTCCAATTTCTTGTGATCGGTGAGGATCCTAATCAGATGTGCTGATCCTTCGCATTCGGGTCTCCATTGTTCCAGGCTTTTGACTATCGCGCCTAATTCTTGATTGTAGATTTCATAATTTTCTTCGGCGGGTGAATGTGTTTTGCAGAAGAAGGCCACCAGGTGTAGCACTCCTTGGTCATTGTACGGAAAGAAGAATCCTGCAGATACGTAACCTGAGGCATCAGTCTTGAGAAATATCTTTTTTCAATATTCGAAATGCGCTCGCACTGGTGCCATTATAAAGGCTCTTATATGTTCTGCGAAAGTTCTCTTTTGATCTGGTCCCCAATTGAAAGGTACTAACTTTTTGTAAGTTTTGTTAGCGGTTGTATCACCCTGCTGTAATTCCATACGAACCATCCATAAAAGTTAGCAAAACCTAAAAAGGCTTGGACTTCTTCATGTTTCTCCGGTGCTTCCCAGTTTTCAATTGTTTGGACTTTCTCCAGATCCATTCTGCTTCCATTTACTCTGACAATTAACCCCAGGTATTTGACTTCCTCCTTATAGAACTCGCATTTTTCTGCTTTCAGATAGAGGCCGGCGTCCTTGATAGATGTCATTACTGCTCGGACGTATTTCTTGTGTTCTTTCAGATTGTCTCTGTAGATGAAAATATCATCCAAAAAAGCCATGCAGAATATATCCAAGAATGGTCGTAACGTATCATTGATGAACTTTTGGAATGACACCGGTGCGTTGGTAAGTCCGAAAGGCATAACTAGGGATTCGAAAAGTCCATAGTGGGTCCTAAAAGCCGTTTTCCACTCATCCCCTTCTGCAATTCCAATCATATTATACGCATCGCGAACATCCAACTCGGTGTAGTAGTAGGCCTTCGAGAGTCTTAGCAGGTTTTCTTGGATCAATGGTAGGGGGTATCGGTTCTTTATTGTTTCTTCATTCAAGTCTCAGTAATCGAGACAGAGTCCTAAGCCTCCTCCCAGCTCTGTAGCGAAGAGTACTGCAGCTCCGCAAGGTGATGAAGACAACTGGATGAATCCCTTGGACAGGTTTTTCTCTATCCATTCTTTTAAAACTTGTAGCTCTTCTTGAGATAAGCTGTAAATAGGTCCAAACAGCGATGTGAACTCTTTTTGCCACATTATTTTATGATCATAGGGTCGGTGCGGTGATAGCATTTCTGCGACTACCTTGCTGAGTAAGGATAGAAACTGATGATATTCCTTGGGGATGACCTCTTCGAGGGGTTTCTCCTGTAGGTCTTTTACTCCCAAAGCTTTGTTGATTTCGTACAGTGTGATGGCATAAACCTTGAGTTTCTCCCTGTTTAATCTCCTTACGAAAAGTGATGCTGCTACCATGCAGATGTCTAATTTCGGCCCTTCCAAATGTGCAGCTGTTGTTTTCATATGGTTGCCCCATACACTCGAATGATGCTGGCAGTGCTGTTGACAATAACTGCTGTTGAAGCCCATCCTTCGGCTCTGGAATTTGACCGTAACATCGTGGAGTGGTAACCATGGTAGTCCCAGTACGATCGGATAATGCCCTAACTTTGTTAAGAACGATGGTAATTGTTCCTGATGAGATCGTATTCCTATGTTTAATTTGGCAATGGTCAGAATGGTTCCTGATTTGATGGGTCTTCCATGGAAAACTTCCAACTCTCGGGCCTCTCGTAATTCCTTCTCTTCTAACTGATGATGGCGAACAAAATCTTTATCCCCAAATGATATGTTCGTGGCTCCACAGTCGATCAGGGTATGTGTATCGATTAACCTGTCTCCAATTTTCAGTGAACATTTCACAACAAGTTGTTTACTTACCATCAAAGACTCCTCAATTTCTGCACTACTAATCGAAAACTGCGAAATTCCAAAACAAGATTTGACAACTGTAGACAAAGGAGATTCGTGCCCAGCACAACCACCATCCTTTTTGCACTGGTCTAATCTTTTTCCAACAGGACTTCCTTTCCTTTTCTTGTTCCTGAATCTGCGTCCATTTCATTTCCTGATTTCTTAACAGGTGTTACATCCACCTGTCGTGATACTGCTTTCAATTTTCTCAGGCGTGATGCTGCGAAGTGCCGGCTATCCCCGCAGTACATACAAAGTCCTCCTTCCCTTTGTTGCTTACGTTCTTTCGGAGTAATTCACTTTACTTTGACGGCCTAGAGATCCATCGGAACAAGGCCTTGATAACCTGCCAGGGTTCCTGCAGGTGTTGACTCTGGGGATGATGGGGCGGGTGTGCTGTTGATCGCGGTTTTAGACTTCTTGTATCCCACTGTCCATCTTCCTGATTTTTTTTCACCAGCTTGAGCACGGATTTGTGAATCTCTCTTTGAGCAGGGTTTGACAAATTCTCTAAGGTCTTCCAGAATGTCTCAATGTTGAAGTGAATCTTTCAATTCTTCTGATAAGCCTTGTCTTGGCACATTTTCTTGTGCTGCTTCGTTTCAGTCGAAATCCTGCACCCATCATTGAAATTCTACATAATACTGAGAGCATTCTCAGTCTTTTTTTCGAAGCTTGATGAGTTCTCGATTAGTGGTGGCCCGTACGTCTTGATCTCCAAACGCTAGCAGTCACAGGTCCCATGGTTTTTCTAACGATGGGAGGTCGAGGTTACCCATAATTTTGCTGATGTATGGCTGGATCCGATTGAATGCCACGCCTTCTAATCGATTTGCTGCAAATCGCATCTTGAACTGCTTATTGAAGAATCATGTTGGTTCATCGGCAATTTTCATGGCTAACTGGGCCAGCCATGCTTGGAGTGCTCTCCTATCTATTCCCAAGAATCGGAGAATTTCGCTGCCTTTATGTCCCCTGTTTCCGCTACCATTACCACTATTCCCCACGAGCATGAACACTCTTCTGACCTGATCCCGATATTTGTTTCTTTCCTCTCCACAAATCCTTAACTGTTCCTTTGTTCTCTCTAATTTCTGTTTGAGATTTTCCGTCCCTCCTAGTACTATGTTTTTCAATCGTTGTTCTGAGTTCTGGACATTTTCTTCCAGATCTCCGTGATTGCATTCCGGGAATCTTTCCTCTGTGGTTCTTGATTTCTGTTGCGTAAGAAGCAGCTCCTGTTTCAGGTTGTTCTGTTCCTTGATGATCATGTCCCCTTCTGCCAATAACTCCGATATTTGTGCTTCCACTTTTTTCTCAGATTGTCGTTCCTTAAACAATTCGTTTAATCTGCTGGTTGTTGGTAACTGAGCAAGGGCTGTGAGTCCTGTGTTGATTGCTTGGATATGTTCCTGGAGTTGTTTTTCATCTATTATGTCTGTATTTGCGTATGTTACGTTTTTCAATTCCAGCTGGAGTTCTCTGGTCAACGTCACATAGCAGGCTGTTCTTGAAGCTTCTCATGACATCTTTTCAGTTTCAGAATGGTGACTGATATAGGTATTTGTGGATTTTCCAACCAAAATTTTGTGCAACTTCAAGGCACTCAACCAATATGCCTCCAAGTATCGCATTTCCAATATATCCAGCAGTCGTTGCCACAGGGAATTTCACACCAAATACACTTACTCGGGTTCCAGCACATCAACACGTGATGGCGAATCGCTGTTAATCTTTTTCATTGATTAAATAACACTCTGCGATTGCTTTGATGTTGGCTAAAAAAGCATATTTGCTTGCCATTGGGCTATGCACCAAGGCAAGAAGGATTCGAGAATGATAATCTAAAGTGAACAGAGTATGCAATCTTGTTCCTCAATACTTTCGAAAAAAGTATCGAATTTCTCTATACCGCAATTGCAGGTAGGTATTACGGTCCTATTTTGAATTGCTTCGCAGTTGAAGTGAATAGTTGGGTTTGGATAATCATGTTCTAGGTCTCCTTCTTCATCTGAACAGTAGCAAAAATAAATACAGTCGCAGGTTCTTTCGTCCTCGCTCATGTGTTTAGAAGTGGCACTGGTTGCGGAAAATATTTGGATTGGTAGGTCTTCGAGAAGTCCACAAGCAAGATAAACATATGTGTCTCCAGTAGGATTGGATGACCAATCTATTTTCTAAATTGCTTGCTGATTTAAAAACTTTGCAAGACGCATTGCAAATGCGATGACAATAATAGCAACCTGAACGGTGAGGATAACGGCACATAAAACAAGAATATAACTGGTAGAAACAATTTTAGACTCATTGTTCTGTCAAGAGTTCAGGGCTCAATATCGAGGGTTCAGGGCTTGGGGTTCTAGGGGTTATAAACACTGGAAGCCGGGTGATCGAGAAATCTAGAAGTAGCTTGTAGCTATAAAACGAGAACTGCATGCAAGAGACTCGATTCAGAATCACCGAGTGTGAAAGAAGTGAAAGCCAAAGCTAGGTGATTGTTTTATAGATGAGAGAACAAGTGAAGAAAGAAACCTATCCTCCGTCAAACACATGGTTTATATACAGTAATTCACTTGTTCTATAATACCTTCGAACTCCTGCTTTGGCCTCTGTTCGAAACCTGATTTCGTTTTTGTCTTGCTTCAGCCTCCGTTCAAAACCTGATTTCATTCTCATCATGCTTAATCTTTTATATTAATCACTGATCATTACTCAACCATCAATTGTCACTCAGCACAACTGTGACATCATCTCTAGCTGAGATCTGAATATGCAATAAGGATAGCATTGGTCATCACTTGTTTCAGATACCAGAGCATATCTTTACTGATGGATAGCAAATGATTACCCATATATCTGATAAACAATAAAGACTAGTTAATAGTCATTGTCACTTCTATTCCAAATTGCCAATACCAAATAGACAGCCAATAAACAGTTGACTGTACCAGGAAAATATTTCCGCCTATGTAGGCACCATACTCGCTTACGTAAGCGACGTTTGCAGTGGGTGGGTTGGCAGCATACGTAGGTGGCAACCAAGCTGAAAGTCATATTCGTAGCAATGCTTGGAGTTTTTAGTGCAACTGTAAGCGAGGTCAGCCCTATTTGCAACACCGTATCATAATTACGCACCCATTCACTTCATCTATAGACAACTCACGGTCACTCAAGCCTTAGGTTATAGAAATTCCATCGATGTATTTCGTCGGCAAGTTATATACCATTGCGTATAGACCTTGCAAGGTTGTTATGACAACTATGTACATTGGTAGTCAATCAACCGTTACTATCCTTATACATAGTGTAAATTACATCGTCAATTGACTTATCTCACAACTTGCCCAGAGTTGCCAAAGCAACTCTGAGCGAAATCTTTGGCATGTATAAATGGCACATGAAAACAATCTATTTGGCAAACACATGTACAACTTGTGAAATTGTCTAAACAACTATTTACACTGCCGAAGCCTTTTTCCCCCACCAGTGAGCGCCTCGTTCAACTCCTTCTCCATTACATAATAAATGGTATTCCATATTGTCAAATCAATATGACTATTGACAATCCAGCCAGAGTTAGTCTCCTTTGAAGCAGATGGAACCTCGGTTATGAGATGAGCAGCGCCGCAGATGTGGCCTGCAGCCAGCACACTGTAGGCATTTTCTCCCGATACTGGAACAACTTTGACCATCGAAGAGATGGTATTTGGCAATCCTCCATGGAATGGTTTTGTCACCAGCACAAATGCTAAATATAACACGTGACTGGGAATTTGGAGTTTGAACACACGAAATAATTGGTATGGTAAGTGCCCTTGCAATGTCTCATGAGCAGGTTCGTGAAATCTCTGACGTTGTCGGGCCATCTTCACCCATACCCAATTGTTTCTCGGTGGTCCCGTATACCATTCCTCTTCTCCAGTAGCTCTAATTTTCCCATATGACAATTGGCCATTGAATTCTTCGATAGGGATTTCAATGGTATGGAATAAGGCGGCCTGGCACATTTGCAGGGTATCAATGTCAATGTATGTCTTTGAGGCGTTCAAATATGCTAACGTAGAGTTGACCAGACAACTCTAGAAAATGTTGTGATGGCTATTTGAATTGCGAATATATCCAAACGTAGTTACTCCCTTCAGTATCGAGCCAAACAACACCTGTCGCTTGACTTCAGAATCTCCCGCGGTGCTTCCGCCAGTGGCAGCAGTCTGATATCTCTCGTCCAGCTCAGGTGGCCTACTTGTAACATTGCTGAAACCATTTGAATTGAGGTTCATTCGCTGTACTGCAAACGCATCTCGGCAGAGATAACAATTGATAATCTGCCGATAGACATCTCCGGTCTTATTGGAGGCCCGATACCCGTCTTTGATTTGGGTTTTGTGAGCTGCTTCACCAACATCAGTGGACCACTGTTGTAACCCCCCGAATCGCTCGATACATTTGTTGTGCGTGGGTGGCAAGATGCACAGCGATGTAGAGAGGATAAAACTTGTTGAGTCTATTGCGTCCAAAATCTAAAAGAAGAGAGCAGACAAGCCCTCTATATATGCTGTTGCCATCACAAAGGAAAACAAGCCGTGAGGCGGTGGCTTTTCCCAAAACAAAGGATCAGTCTAGCAAACAAGCAAACAGACAAACAAACAGTTCCACAACCTTCCAGATACCCGAAACACTTCCGGACCTTCCGGCCCTACACTCCTCCTGGGGCGGGTATCGATCCAAACAAACCAAACAAACAGTACAGTACAGTATAATGCCCCAAAAAGTAAATGCCCGCGATTATCCCGTATCATATCATCCAATCACAAGCGGGCCGAACTCAATGCTTAACCATATCCCATCCAACACTTTTCCTTCAGTAATCAGACCCATTCCGCGGCAGTGCTCCAGAAACGCCGGCTTCGCCAAGGCCTTCGTAAGTGCATCTGCGAGCATCTCCGTAGTTGCAATATACTCCATATCGAATTGGTTCTCACGTACCATGTCTGCAGCCAAGTGGAACTTTGTGGCGATATGTGCAACTTCAGTGCCGCGGTAAATGCGGTTCTTAACGCTGGCTAGCATCGATTGGGAATCCGTATAAACCATGGGCCGAATATCAATGCCAATCTCTTCCATCAGATGCATTAGATGGGTGATCCTCATACAAGCGGCGCCAAATGCATAATACTCTGCGTCTGTGGTCGACTGAGCGGTTGACTTCTGCTTCCTGGATCTCCAATCGACTGCTCCTCCGAACTTGATAACCATCCCTGATGTCGACTTAAAATCGTCTTTATCTCCAGCGTAATCTGAATCCACATAGACTTGAAGTCGACCTCCTCCTGGATTTTCTCCTGCGAGACGAAGCTTCCAGTGCCTAGTGCCCTTAAGATATCGGAAAACGCGCTTGAGAGCCACCATATGTTCCTTGGATGGATCCGAATTGTATCGGCTGAGAACTCCGACTGCGTATGCCAAATCCGGCCTTGTGGCAGTCATCAAGTACATAAGGCTTCCAACCATCGACTGATACAGTTTCTTGTCGCAAGGATCTTCGTCAGCCTTCCGCTTATGAAGTTTCATACTTATTGGAGTCGAAACGGCTTTGGCATCTTGCATTCCGTACTTATGTAACACAGCATCGAGAAATGCTTGCTGGTGGATATCGACGATTCGAAGGTTACGATTTCTCTCGATTGTCATTCCCAAATAGAACGATGCTTCTCCCATGTCGTGCATCCGGAATCGAGTTGCCAATTGCTTCTTGATATCTCCGATGTCTTTGCCGAGAATCAACAAATCGTCGACGTACAAGACGACTGCGGCGATTACTTTGGATTTGTCCCGAAGTATAAACAGACCACCATCTACTCTCGATGGTTCAAACCCAATTGAAACGATAAAATTCTTGAATTCTCCGTACCAGACATTAGATGACTGTTTCAGGCCGTAAAGCGATTTCCGAAGTCTCATCACAAGTATCCGAGATTTTCCTGCTCCGGATGTCGTTGATAACTTCCCAACGCTTCCGATCATACGGTAATAGCCTTGAGGAGGGTGCATATAGATTTCCTCTTCCAAATCGACTCCAAGAAATGCCGTGCAGACGTCCATCTGGTGTAACTCCAAGTCGTATGCTGCTGCGATGGCCAAGTCTTGCCGTCGGAGCATAGGTTTCCTTGTAATCGAGGCCTTCAACTTGGTGATTGCCGCCAACGACGAGGCGCGCTTTGAATCTCTGTATCTTCCCATTCCCGTCTCTCTTGACTTGATAAACCCAGTGGCTTGGTAATGCCTTCCTGCCTTCTGGAAGTTCGACGAAATCAGAGTCAAAGACCTTGTGATCGACGATCGCACTCAGTTCTTCTTTCATCGCGATATCCCATTCGGCTGCTTGCTGGCTCTCAGTTGCGGCCTTATATGACTTCGGATCCTCAATGCCATCCTGGTTGCCAACTCCTGCGGATACCATGATAGCTGCATAAATTGGCGCGATTTCTTCCTCGTACTCTTCATCATCGCTTGCAAGTTGAGATGACTCCGCCAGTCTTCCTGGAGGCAGGCGAGTCCTCCGACTTCCTTCTCGTGGTGCAGCCCAAGCAGATCCCAACGATGTGTCGAGTCCAGCCAAGGCTCTCGATTTCTTCTTCTGCGTTTGCGATGCCGAGGGCTGCGTAGGCGGTACAATTGGAGGTTCGACCTGCGGTTCTTCAGTGATTTCTTCTTTTCCGGATCCACTAACTTCGTGGATTTGACGTCCGGAATTGCCTTCATCGGTTAGCTTTGCTGTCTCAATTTGCTTCTTCAGGAGATCATATTTCTTTTTCCAGCGATCCTCCGAATCCTCCACGATTACTTCTCGATAGAAGTGCTCTGATAAAATCACTTCATCTGCAGCATTTGGAGCTGTATACCTACGATCTTCTCTGAAAATCACATCTCTTGAACGATGAAGAGCTCTCGCCAACAGATCATAAATCAAATACTGCTTGGTGGTGATGCAGTAGCCCACGAATATTCCTGGAGTCGCGCGATAATCCAATTTCTTCCGCTTCTCTTTCGGAATATGAACAAAAGCTAAACATCCAAAAACTCTCAGATGCTTGATTGTGGGTTTTGCACCAAGCCAGGCCTCAAACGGAGTCTTTCCAACGACTGATCTTGTCGGCGTACGATTCTTCAAATACACTGCAGCCTCAACTGCAAAAGCCCAGTACTTCTTTGAGAGACCAGCATCTTCCAGCATACTCCGTGCACGACCAAAAATCGTCCGATTCGCTCTCTCAACTACTCCATTCGATTGTGGCGTATATGGTGTCGTTGTTTCCTTGACGATGCCCTCCTCCTTGAGGTACGCTGCGAATTTCTTGGAAGTGAACTCTCCTCCGCCATCGGTTCGGAACTTCTTGACCTTGTGTCCAGCAGTAGAATGTGTCTTTTCAGCAAGTGCAACCCATTCCTTGAACTTCGCCAATGCTTCCGACTTGTGGATCAGTATGTAACACGTAGTCCATCTTGTGCAATCGTCAATGAATAGAAGCATATACCGGCCTCCTCCAATTGCAGTGTCGACTGGACCGCAGATGTCCGAATGGATAAGCTCGAGAGGCGTCGATGCTCTCGTTGTAACGGGCGTAAAGGGTTTTCTCACATTCTTACCCTTAATACAGCTGTCGCAATCACATTTCCCTGTGAGCGCCGGCATACCTTCAACCACCTTTGGGGTGATATCCAATGCTTTTAATCCAACATGCGCCAGTCGTCTGTGCCAGAGTATGCGCCGCGCGGCTGCCGACTTCGTCGGGTGCCCAATAGTCTTAAGCGCGACCATGCAACTCTCTGTGGTGACTTCCGCAACTGCTGCTCCAGCGATATCGACAGTAACAGTCTTAGACTCCTCCGAATCCATGACACGATCGAGAACAAACAAACCTCCAGCCTGTGGAGCGGTGGCAATCAACTTCCCATGTCGGTTGTACAGGTTCAGACCGTAGTGATTAACCGACTCGACTCTCACATCTTTATCCATGATTGTCGACTGTGAAATAAGGTTGAACGATCCAGGCTGGTGCATAACGTGCTGTAGGACTATCTTTTCCGATTGACCATCTGGCAGGCGGCTCGTCAAAATAACTTCTCCATATCCGGCAACATCTGACCGTACTCCATTAAATCCCTTAACTTGCTTGCTACCTGAAGCATATGCTGTATATTTGGAAAAATACGATCGTTGGCCACATATATGCGAAGTGCAACCACCGTCGATGTACCAATCATAGGCCGACATTGGCACATCCAAATCTGCAGCCATCCAAAAGTTGTCAACAGTCGTCGTCGCGGCTACTGCGGTATCCTTTTTCTCTTCAGGCTTCGGTGCGGCTTTCTCTCCACGCTTCTTGCTTGGACACTCTCTGATAATATGGCCCTTATTTTGGCAATGGTGACAGATCATTTCGCTAGATCCTGAAGACTTCTTATCTTTCTTGTCGTCTGACTTGCCCTTTCCTTTCTTATCCTTGCCGTTGCCCTTGCCTTTGTCTTTGCCTTTCCCTTTCTTTGCAAAGAGTAGGGTATCGTGACCAAGGCCCTTTTCCTGCTTGAGCTTTTCCTCACGCTCCTGCATCTTGGTAATGACATCGCTAGGCCACATTGTGTCTTCGGCTTCCTTATCCTCCATGAACTCCAAGAAGATCTTCCAATCGTCGTTGTTAGGAATGCCGTATAAGAGATAGAAGATGTGCTCGCCTTCGGACATAACCGTTGCCTTCTTGCGCTTCCTCACAGCCGTCTTGGTATCGTCATCTGCCACCTCTGTCTCGTCGGCGTCAACACATAAGTTCCAATCTTGAACTAGCCTGTCGATACGGAGTGTGTAAGTCTTGACGTCTCCACAATCTTCTAACTTTATCTGTAACAATTCTCTCCGAATGCGAAACTTCGACCTCATGACTTTCGTCTTGTAATCTACCGCGAGTTGTTCCCATAACTCCTTGGCATCCTTGACTTTCATGTACTCGAGTTGGAGTCTCTCCTCCATGGTCAGCAGGAGGGTCGATCTAGCAGTCCCATGCTTGTCGATAAAAGATTCCGTCAGTGTCGCATGTGCCAGTCTTTCTGTGGCAGTCGCATTTTCTCCGAGAGCATCTGGTTTCTTCAGGTCGCCTGTAACAACTCCGAGGACGTGTTTGCTCTCTAACAGGAGCTCCACCTGTCCGGACCATTTGTTATAGTTGGCACCGTCAAACTTACCAATATTCATCGTGAGGTTGTTGGCTGACATATCGTTACTTTGAATGTCCAAACTTCCTCCACTCTTTGAATCTTGACTCTCCTCCAACAGTACTTCGTTGGCGGTTGTCGATGTACTTCTCGACTATCCTCCCTTCGCTTTCGATAATTACTTTAATCAAAAGGCTCGCAAGGGCTCATAACCTGTTGTGCGTGGGTGGCAAGATGCACAGCGATGTAGAGAGGATAAAACTTGTTGAGTCTATTGCGTCTAAAACCTAAAAGAAGAGAGCAGACAAGCCCTCTATATATGCTGTTGCCATCACAAAGGAAAACAAGCCGTGAGGCGGTGGCTTTTCCCAAAACAAAGGATCAGTCTAGCAAACAAGCAAACAGACAAACAAACAGTTCCACAACCTTCCAGATCCCCGAAACACTTCTGGACCTTCCGGCCCTACAACATTGCCAGAAGTGTGATATTGGATGATGTTTTGGAAAGTCAAATGATGACTCCTCCTCCAGGTGATCAACCACTTCCAACTTTATCCAATGGTTGCAGTCATCGAGTTAACATTTTCGTTCGTTGGCAGAGCGATTTCCCTATTTGTCCATATCTACGTCTCGCTCCTGATTGAGCTGTTTATGCAATTCTTTCGATTGTTCAGTTGTTTTCTTGAGCGCCCGATATTGCAGGATGATATGTTTGAAATTGTGAAAGCGAAGCAGAGCATCATCCATATGATTCAAGGTATCCTCATCATGGGACGGATATCGGCAGACGTGGTAAAACTCAAGGAGTGCTCGGGTGCATCGGATGGCATCATCAAATGTTCATTTTTGAGAGGCGTTCGGGCAACGTAGAGCATTGGTGATGACTGCAAGCAGATAGTGGCTCATTGTTCTAAGTTCCTTTCCAGGCCACGGGCTAACCTTTTCATATGATTTCTTGGGTTTCGTCATTGTCAAGTATGCTGATACAGATAACCACAGCTCGTTGTATTTTGGGAGTCGTTTGAACTTTTTCATGAGTTGTTGGAGCCACCCCAGAAGATGTTTTAACATGCCCAACTGCATTGTGTGAAGGAGGTCTAGTTTTGAAAAATCACTGACAATTGAACCAGTGTGCCATAATATATTGTTACCAAGATTGATGCCATGCTCTCTAAGAATAGAGGCAGCCTCAACAGCGTCATAAGTAACTGGCTGGACAACTGGCAGGGTTGAAGAATCGATATCGCTGGAGCTTTCAGCATGTTGGGGAACTGTAGTATCATCGGGATTCTGCAAGTTTGCTAGAGCGTCTTCCGCATCGTGTAAGGTTGCTCTGGCAACTTAGTACAATGCTGCATAAACATTATGATCGCGGAGTGCCACCGGTATATCGATATACCTGCCCAATTCCTTCTTTTCAACTTCACACCAAGAACATAATCCATATCCATGATTTTGCAGTACCGCATGCTCTGAATAGTGGGCAACCCATCCAGACAGAAACGTATGGCATTGCTGGTAATGATCGTCAGCACAATAAACGGTGAACTGACCATTTTGCACGTTGGTCAGAGGCCGCAGCAGGTAGTCGAACACACTCTGCATAACAACTCAATCATGGGCTCATTGGCGGGCCGTTTGTGGAGCGGGGATATCACGTAATTTCGATGGCTGTGGCAGAAGTGCTACCAGGACCACGCTGTGAGTTGTTGATTTCATCCATACGGTGCTGGAGAGGTTGCCAATGGTCATGTATACGGGCCATGCTTTCTTATCACCGGAGAAATTTGTGAAATGTATCAAATCAAAGAAGAAGATCAGGTGAATGACAGTTTCGCCTTCTGGAAGACAATGCTAAATATTGTCAGAACAATTCGTTCAATTCTCCAGACAATTGACATACCTGGGTTTCCCACCACCCATCTGCTGTGTGCATCTCATTGTATAGACTACGCCCATCATTGCTGGAATGACGCACAGGAGCATACACTCGATCCTTCTCGTATGCCTTTTGATCCAAAAGCCATTTGGCACATAATATGATATCCCAGAAGTAACACTCGATCGGCTTAGGGTGGCTTTCATTCCATATGAAATTTGTCGTTTGCTTCATTCATGATGAATGGCCAAGACTATCAGACATTAGGTCGATCATCTGATGGAGTATGTGTGTCGACTTTAGATATTGTTTGACCGACTGTTGGAGCCCTGCGTCTCTCTTTAACAAATCATCAATCACACTCGACGTCGCTCCGTGCACAGTCAATATCTCCGCAAGGCAAAACTCAGTAGCATCGGAAAATGGATGCCAAGGGTTGGCATGACCATGTGTGGAGTTGTCTTCGGTCTTGATGGGAACATAGTGCAGTGGCAAACCAGCATTTCGGAATGCATGTGTTACTGGTACGGATTCTGCAGGTGCCGAAGGCTCTGGTGATTGTGATTGTAGATAATCGAGTGTAGCTGGCACAGGATCATGGTTCCGAAAGAAATTGGGTGGGTTTCGATTATCATCATTGCTCGGGCAACTGGGGACGTTTCGCTTCCACTTTTTATTGTTGATAGCTAAACTTGGATGTGATCTTGAGGTAAAGTTTAAAGCCACTCACATCATTGCATCGTGCTCTTGGGCATGATTGTTCTCCATATGTTTAGTCCTCCAGGTATCAGAGTTGAAACGCTTGCCACAGACCTTGCAAATGAACATTCCGACATTTCGCTTCTTAGTTGATGGCATTGGCAACTTTAGACGTTGTTGATACAATTTTATATGTAGTTGAGAGTGAATACCTTATAATCGATTGTGGAATAACGTGTTTATTGAATACTCTAAGATCGATGGATGGATGGCTGTTTTCGAGCAGTCAATCAATGAGTCGATGAGTACGAATAGACGTACCTGAGTTTCTAAGAGTCTTTGATGGTTGCCCTGGCAACTGAAGTCATTTCAGTGCTTGAAACGAAAAAGGAGTACGTACTCTAGTCATCTCCATCATCATCACCACTCACAGCCTCAAACAAAAAGGCTGGATCGACGATATGCCAACAGGCGAAATACCGACCACGTATAAGTAGTTTGCAGCAACTCCCCGAGATGTCAACGTGTCAAAGCCAAATGAGCAGGTGTCAAAAAGCATCCGTATTCACTGGCAAAAGTCTTCGGAGCGTATATAGGTGAGAAGTACTCATGCAGGAGTGTCGAAGTGGTACTCACAATGTACCAGGGTGTCGTTTCGTCACAAGCATTAGTCGGAGGCATGGTTTTCATTGGCATTTGTATGTATTCGAAAGCATATCACTGGCTCAGTAGATTCTACTGACTGGGCTAGTACTTTCTGGAGTTGGCCGCACGATTCTTGATTTCTGGGTGGAGTTTGTGGAAGAAGCTAATGTGATTGTTTGATTTTGGCATATGGTTCGGTAATATATATAATAGAAAGTCTATGTGACAGTGCTTCAAGGTGCCGCAGCAACCCTGCAAGTTGCTGCCAAGATATATACAAATCAGTGAGATTTAGTGTTTGTAGCCAAATCAGAAGGCCTTCCAAATATTAAAACAACTCATGGAGTCATTACAACAATGTAAATCGATGAATATTTATATCCAGCTGATTGCGACGTCTTTCGAGCATGGTGGATTGTGAAACAGTGAGCTTAGTGTCATTTGTTATGCATAGTGTTGACAAAGGAAGGTATCGAACCATCATCTGAAATCAACCTTGAACTTAGACACTCATTCACTCTTGACAATGCAAAAAGTTGCCCTAACAACTTGGAATGTTGAAGTGAGCTATTTGTAGTATTTTAAATACAATGCGACATTTTCATATGGTTCAACTTGAAATTTGTGTGATGATGGGATGGATACAAACCTTCGGTTCAACATGATCAAACATCATACCAGTTGAATCACAACTTGCTTCTGCGAAACAATTTTGATATATAAGGGCACCGCCCCTGGGCACTCACCCAATTTCCTCCATCTGCCTTAGGCTTCATTCGTCATCTCTCTGGCAATATCTACCATTTCCAGTCTGAATCCCATCACGTGACTACCTATAAACTAATCATAACTTTAGCACATCGACTCAACAACGTCAAAGGTTGTTTGGCCAATATTAGATACTATCCTTCGCATACATGTCTGTATAATCAATCCATCGCTAATTCTTGTCAGATCAATCCTGAAAGTTCTTTCGCCAACCCTCCTCATCTATACTATAATGTAAGTCTATCCTTCCCATGCCCATTGATATAAATTAATCAATCACTAATCATCGTCAGACCAACTACTCAAGTTGTCAGCTGAATGGCGCGCAAGCAGTAACCGTCCACGGATAGCTACAAGGCAACACTGAAGCTGAACAAACTAAGCTCTCGGACTTTATGGAATCTATGTGCCTGCTTTGCATTCCTGACTATGCACTATGATGCCGAACTCGAAAGCCGCGAAACTTGGCTCAGGCCCCAGCGGAAGATTATCCATTCGGATGCTAAGACCTCAAAATATTTGAACCAATTTTCTCCATTGTTTGGACAACGCGAAGCAACACCGGAGGGACGTCATTGGTGGCTAGCTTGGAGGACTTTCTGGGGGGATATCAGAGATGAATTAAGGACATCAAGAAATTCTGCTGACCTGTCGTGGCCTGCTGCCCGCTCCGGGAACTTGCCGAGCCGACACAATGCATCCCAACAAATCCCAGCGGGTATGGGGATTCCCAATGATGACACCGAGGCTTCAACTTCTAGCAACGTCCCAACGACCTCACAAGTTGCTCACACACCTCCTGCCCATGGTCCCACCAGCATTTGTTTCCGGATTCTGCTCCCTGAGCGGGGCCTCAAACTTGACGAATCTGGGGTCCCAATCGACGTCAGCGTAGCTGGAGTTGGGGTTGAGCATCTGTATTTGTACGACAACTTCAATTGGCATCAGGGAGTGAGATGGGGAGTCACGCAACTTATTGACAGGACATTGAATGACCTATGGCATGCCATTCTGCCAAGTGGCCTGAGCAATCCAGCTTGTCTACCATGGTGGTTCTATGAGGCCCTTGCGAATCCTTGTGAAGAAATCGAATGTCCTAGCACCCAAGGCTCGGATGTGACTATCGCCGGATTCTCGCAAATCATGGCAGGGACGAGGGCAACAGGGTCCGAATCGGCAGCTCAGGCCAACAACAACTCTACATGTCGTTCGCACAACTTCAAGCATCTCCCATCGGCCCATATCTCCAGACTACAAGATGATGCAGCCGTTGCAGCCTGGCTGGAAACAGAGACATATTCCCCCCTGGCCGTGCTTGTGATTCTTCGTCGCCCAACTATTTCTGTAAGTGGCACAGCAACTTCTGGAATCAACATGCCCGTCACAGACGGCTTGGATTATATCGATGCCTCCCAATTCGCGCTCAAGGAAACAATGGAAGATGCCCTCGAATACCTCTCAGATGTTGCGAATAATGCTGGCAAGGAGCCTCCAAAGTTCACAATTCCCACCACAACAAAACGGTTCATTGATTGGGTTGACAAACCCAACTGAGCGGTTAGGCGACTTCAGAGGTTGTCCAGGCGACTGGAATCAAAGGCAAATGAGCGACGACCTCGTCAATTTGCGGATAAAAATGCAAGGATTGGAAACCTTGTCTGTTTTCCACACAAAGCGTGTTATCGCCACCGAATGACACCTGAGCAGCATGCTCGGAAGAAAGCGCTGTTCATTCGACTGAGTTGCTCCAACAACTCTTACTATCGGTATTGAGATACCAATCCTTTCTATGAATATATTGGGGAGGATGGTGAATACATGGTGCAGGTAGACACTCCGGAATTGGACGAACATGAGGACAACGACCCTGAATGTGGTTACAACAACTCCCTAAGTTGAACGATCGGTAGTCCTTCGTCCACCCAAACCCTGACAATCCTCCGCGCCGGCCAATTGCGGACAAGCCTCAGACTCCTGGGCCCTTAAACGCTGACTTTGACGATGCCCAGCAGCAGCCTCCAGATCTGGGCAAGGGGAGAGAAGTGGGAGCAGAATCAGGAGTTTGACAATGAGGAGCTTGAGAATGGAGATAATGGGGAGGGAAATTAAACCCGTTGGCAGGACAACTTTGGAAATTGGCACGGGATTTTTTGTTTTTGGGCTTGTTTTTGGTTCTGTTTTTGGTTTGTTTGGTCTTTGTTTCCTCGGTTGAGATGCTGTTTTGTTTTTGCATCGCAGCTTGTTTCGTTTAGCTATGAGTAATATGAGTGGGAAGGTCCGGGCAACTTTGGTAGTTGGCAAGACAATTTTGGATGTTGTTATGTTTTGTTTTTATTGCTAGTATGTTACTGGAATGCAATCTTATAGACTCCAACTCCGAGAGCATTCACACAAACTCAATTAGACTGACAACCCACAATGGTGCTCACACAATTTTTGAAGTAGTCTAAACAAATATTCGGGTAGTAAATATTCACGGAAATTGTATATCGTAATAGTTAGACACTGTCTGAGATGCCGCTCCGCTCAACATAAAATATCATTGTTCGAACGACTTCTACAGTTGTTGCCCATCTCAGTTCATTGACATTGACCGATATCTTTACTTCTATGTGAAATAACTCCAGCCCATACTCACAATGTCAGCCACCAGACCATCCTCCTGCAAAGTTGCTACAACATTGAATACTAAGGCTCGAGAAATCCTTAAGGCAGGTTCCGCTGGATCTAAAGGTCGAATTATCAGTGGGAAGCCCAAGGCGGTGCCACATACTACTAATCAGCAATCCAGTTGGCATTTCAAACAGCCAAAAGTAGGAAACAACGCCCTGAATCGCTGGAGCAACCCAAAAAACATTGCTGTAACTCCTCCAGCAACCGACATACCTGCGGCCAATATCTGGGACCTTCTGATCCATGGTTCAACAACTCTCCAGCAACCTAATACGTCGCCAGTGGCACCGACACGATGCTGCTCATCAGCAGTACCGCTGTCTCGAATCCGTTCGTCATCAATGATGGACATAGTACCCAGCCCATTATACCTCAGAGCTGATAAACCAGACAAATTGCCACGCCAACATGTAAAATTGTCATCACCTTTGCGCAGGGCTATCATCCAGAATTCTGAAGTCTTCAAAACCTCTCGCAGTGTAATGGCAATTACTGACAATAAGTACCAGGCAATACTCAAACATTCCACAAAAACCATTCAGTCTTGTATGCTACAGGGGAAACCATTCTTGACCGATGAAGAAATAGCCTTGGTAATTGCCTTTACAACTCAGAGAATTGCCAGTACTGAGAAAAATCATTGCCAGGAAGTCAATGATTCATGGCAGGATGCAGAAGAGGTGTACGGTTTGAAGGTTTCGTGGTATGTACACGAGAAGAAGGCCACCACATATGTATGTGACTTCAACAATGTTGTGCGTCGCTGACTCGACTGTATAAATGGAAACAATCGTGCCTCAACTCCGTCCGATCATCAATAATTGGCAAAGCCAGGGCCATAGTCAGATCACATTACAACCTCGACAGTTGTTCCTGCGACGCTGACAAACTCTCGATCGTTCGGCATCTCCTGAAGGATGACCGGTTCATTTGGATACTTGGGGATCGTGAGAAGTCATATGATGTGCGTTATTGGTATGCTTCCTCTCTATCAATGTTCAAAATTGATACGACAATTCAGGACGTTGCTTCGGCATTCCATGCCGAAGAGATACCTCATTTGCTTCATCTTCATTCTTTTGAACGAACCCGGGAAAGGGAGCACTGGCCCGAGGCCAGTACAATTGGATTCGTGAGACCGTTACGCCAATTCTCATAGTGCTCTCAGCAACTGCACCGCAGTGGGCACTAGAAGAGTAAGTAAGGACCAAGGGCAAGACTCTTAACAGACAAATGAAGCCATCTCTGCAGCTTCCATTCTCCCAGGAGAGCGTCAATCGTAAGTTTAGGTTGTTCCGTCTACTATGTGTGTCACGGTTGTGTCGAGTGAGGATCGAAGAAGGAATAAGGATCGATGAAGGGAAAAGGGAATACGAAGGGAATCAGGTTTTGTTGGAAAGAATCAGGTTTCGGTTGGTTGGAATCAGGTTTTGTTGGAAGGAATCAGGTTTGGTTGGTTGCGTTGTAAATATGGCGTGATGGTTATGGCGTAGGCCGCGGACTGAAAGGGTTGCGTACATAGTTGGGTGGAGTTAGGATGTATTTTGGAACGAGTGAGCAAAGGTGACGACGGTCGCGTTAACTGTATATAAGGATGCTGGATTTGCGGAGGATAGGTTTGTTCTTCACTCGTTCTCTAGTCTACAAAACAATCAATAGCTTCGGCACCAACCTTTGTTCACTTCTGTGATTCCGGATTTCGAGTCTCTTGCTTGTTACGCAGTACCCGCGATCACTGCACCACCACACAACACCTCTATCTTAGTTTGGTTTTTATAACCCCTAGAACTCCGAGCCTTGAACCCTTGACAGAAGAACGAGTCTACAATCGATTCTACCAGTTATATTTCAGTATATGTGCCGCTATTTTCATCGAAGCGGCTGCTACTTTTGTCATAGACCTTGCAATTCCCTCTGTTCCGTGTTTAAATCAGTTGGAAACTTCGAAAACAAGCTCACAGTACCCAGCTTTTGGAGACACTCCTGCATTGTGTGCCTGTGGAAACATCGACGAGAAGGATCCGCGCTGTTTTAAATGCCAGCATACGACAACAACAAACCACAACAATCCCGAATCAATTTCTTCGACCTAGCTGGTCGAACCCTCAACCTCTTCGAACAAGAACCCCTGAACGCCTTCGATAGCATCAACGCTATCCTCAACGAATCCGAGGAACCTTTGGAAGCATACTTCTGGGACGAACCACAAGCGGTATCTCCTTGGAATAGCTACTGGACAGAAGCAGCAAGCAACGGAGGAGGTCTCCAAATCGACGACGCAGTATTCAAAAACTTTTGGACCAGGTACTACGGTCTTCACGTCGATTGCCAAAACGAAGAACCGTGCTACTGCGAACATATCTGCGGAGGAACACATACAACAATCGGTAGAGCAGCAGAAGCTCAATCAACGATATCAGAATCTACGATCAAGGCAACAGAGAACAACATAGATAGCCAAATCTCGTGGGCAGATTACAACGAACGAAAGGCGAACAAGGGAAAGGGAGTTGACCGCGAGTTACATCCGGCTCCTTTACCAACCCTGCTAATCATCGTAACAACACCCAGCAAACACGAGGTGTTCTTCTGGTAGATGGTCAACCCGTTTCTAGAAGCAGAAATCGAAGCGGCAGTTCAACAAATCCAAAGCAACATAAACAAAGTCAGAGACAGTTTGTCAGAACCTCGCCTCCTCACGGCCGCCTCTCTACATCATCAGAAAGATGTCCGGAGAATCTTCACGATCGACTCGCGATGTCACGTTGACCGGAGCCTTACAGATGGAGCTGGAAATCGTGGCAACAAAGGATACAGAAGTCATGAGCGAAGTACAGCTCAGGGAGCACATCGGGGACATCAACAAAGGGCTGAAAGCAATAAGCCAACTACCAACGACCAGCAGACTGAACGAATTGCTCGAGGAACAGCAATCTGTGAAGAATGCGGAAGTACGAATATCGGAATTGTTGGCAGAAGGAGAAAAAGTCGTGCAGGAAAGGGACGATCTGAAGCAGGAATTACTGCTTACTCAACAAGCAGCAGCAACAACAGAAGCTCCGCAAACACGCAGTCATGGGGACCTGGTTGAAGAAATCCGGATCCTAAAACAAGCGTTGGAAGAAGCAAATCCAGACCTGGCGGAGCTGAAACAAGATCTGGAAGATACTCAAGTTCAAATGGAGAAGTTTAGGGATCTGGCGGAGGAAAATCGACAACAGGTAAGCAGGATCCTGAAGTTAACAGAAGAAAGAGGGGAGAAACAGGAGAAAGGACGGACAGGGAGGAGCGAGAGGAAAAAGTGAACGATATCACCAGCTTCTCAGGAGAAGACAGGAAGGAACTTCGAGGGTGGAAGGTGCAGCTGGCATTAAAGATAGCCGGAAAACCGAAGGCATTCAACAACGAACAGAAAAAGCTGAGATATGCAGTTGCATGTCTAAAAGGAGTGGCTCTGGCACAGTTAATGCCACACTGTGACGAAATCTCAGGGGAAGTCAAACTCAATACCCTGAAAGACCTAGTTGACCTGCTGGATGTAGTATTCGGAGATCAAGACAGAGCAGCAACAGCAAAGAGAGAACTCGAGAAACTCAGACAACGAGACCGCGAATTCTCCCAGTACTACGCGGAATTCCAAAGATACGTAGTAGACACCAAATGGAACAAAGATGCACAATTGGACGCACTACGGAACGGACTGTCCAACGAACTCAAAGACTCCATACAGCACATCGAGGAGCCAGAAAGCATGATCGAATTCGTTAAGATGGTGTCGAAAAGGGATTCACAGCTGAGGAGAAGAGCCGCGGAAAAGAAATCTGGAAAGTGGGAAGGATATAAAAGGTCCGATGCAACGACCAACACCACATCCGCCCCAGACGCAGCACCTGCAGGATCAGTCGCAGGTTATCACGGCCCCGCTCCAATGGACCTCTCGGCAGTAAAAGGGAAGAAGATTACACCTGAGGAGAGGAAAAGACGAAGGGAAGGAGGACTATGTATGTACTGTGGGGATAGCAGACATTTCGCGGCATCATGCCCAAGGAAGCTTAAAGCAGCATCAAGACAAATGGAAGTGTCACCATTTGAAAAAGCAACGAATGAAGGGGATGCAGATTCGACAACAGGGAAAGGAAAGGATGTGGAATCGGGAAAAGTTTAGTCCAGTGCAATAAGGATGGCAATTGCGCTGGAAACGAATTTCCTTTGTCAGTCAATGCTAGTTTTGGTATTTCGCCGTTTTCTATATCAAGCGCAGTTTTAAAAGAGTCTTCTATGGAAAGCAAACATCTCGTTGTGAAATGCTCCCTGAAAATAGAAGATAAGATCATTGATACCCACGCTTTGATAGACTGCGGAGCTACTGGAATAGCATTTATTGACAAAGATTTCGTCCGCCATCATCAGTTACAACAGAGAGAGTTAAAAGAATCAAGAGAATTGGAAGTTATAGATGGAAGGCCCATCGAATCAGGAACCATCACCACTATGGCTAAACTGGACTTAGGCATACGCGGACATCAGGAGCAACTACCAGCATTCATTACGAAACTCGGACACTATCCAATCGTGCTTGGACTACCATGGCTACAGCTTCACGACGTTACAATCAAGTTGCGTAGTAAAAGAATAGGATTCGAAAGCGATTATTGCCAGAAACATTGCCAACATCATTCAAGTGTATGGGTATGGGGAAATCATATGGAAACAACGGAATCCGATGAGCCAAAGTTAGATATATGTGCTATAGCAGCAGCCCCGTTTATGAGGCGGAATAGAAAGGAGAAACTCAAGGTGTACGCGGTAACTTTATACGAAATCAACAAAGCCCTAGAAGTAAAGGACCTTCAAGAAAAACCGCTGGAACAATTAATTCCCAAGGAATATCATGCGTTTCTCCCCTCTTTGATAAGGTTATCGCTGAAAAACTACCACCACACAGACCATACGATCATAAGATTACACTCCAAGACGGATTCACCCCACCTTTTGGACCAATATACAGCCTTTCAAGAGAAGAACTTCAGGTCCTAAACGAGTGGATTGAAAAGAATTTGTCAAAGGGATTCATCAGATCGTCATCATCACCATGCGGAGCACCGGTGTTGTTCGCACCTAAACCAAATGGCGGTTTACGATTATGCGTGGACTATCGAGGACTCAACGAAGGAACCATAAAAAATCAATATCCATTACCATTAATTCAGGAAACCTTGTTGAGATTGTCAAAAGCCAAGTGGTACACCAAACTAGATGTCCGAGATGCCTACAATATGATTCGAATAGCAGAAGGAGACGAATGGAAAACGGCGTTTAGGACCCATTATGGCCTGTTCGAATCCCTCGTTATGCCCTTCGGACTCACCAATGCACCAGCCAGCTTTCAGGAATTTATCAACGATACTCTTCGCCCCTTTCTGGACATTTTTTGTACGGCGTTCCTGGACGACATCCTCATCTACAGTGACAATTTAAAAGAACATAAGAAACACGTCAAGGCAATAATGACGACACTTAAGGAGGCCGGCTTGTATCTGAAAGCGGAAAAATGCGAGTTTCATCAACAGGAGGTGAAGTACCTGGGATTGATAGTTGGGGTAAACGGGATTAGAACGGATCCAGAAAAAGTAACAGCGGTGAAGGAGTGGGAAGCACCTGGCAAGCTCAAGGAAGATCAAGCGTTTTTAGGATTCGCCAATTTCTATCGAAGATTTATCAGGAATTACAGCAGGGTGGTCCAACCGTTGACAAAGTTAACGAAAAAGCTGGTACCATTACACTGGGGACCCGATCAGAAACGAGCCTTTGCGGAGCTAAAAGAAGCATTTACAACAGCACCAGTCCTAGCACATTTCGACTACGAGAAAGAAATCGTTTTGGAAACCGATGCCTCGAGCTATGTATCTGCAGGAGTACTATCCCAATACGATGATCAAGGAATCCTTCATCCGGTAGCATTCTTTTCGAAGAAACATACACCAGCAGAAGAGAATTACGAGATTTACGATCAAGAGCTGGGAGCCATAGTTAAAAGTCTGGAACAATGGAGACCAGAATGCGAAGGGTCAGTACATCCTATTAAAATACTGACGGGCCACAAGAACCTCGAATACTTCATGACGTCAAAGCTACTCAATAGAAGACAAACCAGATGGTCCGAATTCCTGTCGAGATTCAAGTTTAAGATTATATCCCGCCCAGGAAAGCAAGGTCAAAAGCCCGATGCACTCACCAGAATGCCAGGAGACATTCCTCTGAAGGGGGGGCAGAAAAAACCTAACAAATCGTGCTCAAAACGGAGAATCTCGACAAACAAATACAACAAGGACTGGTGATAGCATTCGCAGAAGTGGTGAATCAGGACGAAACCGATCCAAAGGAATTGTGGAACTGGATTCAAAATGTATGCAAGCACTGCCCATTCGATAGCAGCGAAGGACTGTGTCTCAACGCAACGGACGTCAAAAAAGATTCGGACAAGCTACAACTGATACAGGACCATCATGATACACCGGCAGCAGGACATCCAGGACGAGCAAAAACCCTGGAACTCCTCAAAAGAAATAATCAATGGCCAGGTATGAGGAAGGACGTGGACAGGTACGTACGAAATTGCCACGTATGTCAACGCAGCAAAGCAACTCACCAGAAGACCCACAGATGGCTCAAACCACTGGAAGTACCGCAACAACCATGGAAGGACCTGAGTATGGATTTCGTGGTGGGACTACCGGAAAGCGAGGGGTACAACGCCATATGGCTAGTGGTTGACAGGTTGTCAAAAATGAAACATTTAGTGCCATGCCGGGACGATACAGACGGCAAGAAACTGGGCGAGATGTTTATACGAGAGGTGTTCAAGTTACATGGTTTACCGGATACTATAGTATCAGACAGAGGACCCCAATTCGCGTCAGAGTTCTGGAGACACGTTTGTGAAAGACTTGGAATCGAACGAAGGCTGTCAACCGCGTTTCACCCACAGACAGATGGACAAACGGAACGGATGAACGCCATTATGGAACAGTACCTCAGGGCCTTCATCAATTATCAACAGAACGACTGGACACAGTGGCTACCAATGGCAGAATTCGCGTCGAACAATCACGCCTCGGAAACAACAGGATGCTCACCGTTCTTTGGTAATTACGGGTTTCATCCAAGAATGACCTTTAGCCAACATCCGATTCAGAATGGGAACGATATCAGGGAAGTAAACGCAAATACCCTCTCCCAGAAAATGAACCATATCTTCCAACAGATGAAGGCTGAAATGACTCGAGCACAAGATATTCAAGTGGAACAAGCAGATAAGCATCGACGAGAGGGAGTGCAGATGGATGTTGGGGACCGAGTCTGGATGGACGCCAGGAATATTACAACACAACGATCCAGCAAGAAGCTTGACTGGAAACGCCTGGGACCATACGACATTACGGAGGTTATTAGCCCGTGGGCTTATCGACTACAATTACCCCAGGACCTTCACATTCATCCAGTACAACCAATCTCCCGCTTGACCAAAGTATTGGAAGACCCTTTGCCAGGGCAAATCGAATCGGCACCACCTGCAGTTATCGTGGATGGAGAAGAAGAATACGAAGTGGAACGTATCGACCACTCGAGGATGTTTCGAAGACAACTGCAGTATCTGGTTAAGTGGAAAGGCTACGATGAACAAAGCTGGGAACCGGCGGTTAACGTGGATGGGCTTCAAGCAATGGATGTTTTTCATACGGAACAACCTGGCAAGCCCGGATCAATAGCTTCGTAGGAACTTAGCATGTGGGAGGGGGAGCTACTGTCACGGTTGTGTCGAGTGAGGATCGAAGAAGGAATAAGGATCGATGAAGGGAAAAGGGAATACGAAGGGAATCAGGTTTTGTTGGAAAGAATCAGGTTTCGGTTGGTTGGAATCAGGTTTTGTTGGAAGGAATCAGGTTTGGTTGGTTGCGTTGTAAATATGGCGTGATGGTTATGGCGTAGGCCGCGGACTGAAAGGGTTGCGTACATAGTTGGGTGGAGTTAGGATGTATTTTGGAACGAGTGAGCAAAGGTGACGACGGTCGCGTTAACTGTATATAAGAATGCTAGATTTGCGGAGGATAGGTTTGTTCTTCACTCGTTCTCTAGTCTACAAAACAATCAATAGCTTCGGCACCAACCTTTGTTCACTTCTGTGATTCCGGATTTCGAGTCTCTTGCTTGTTACGCAGTACCCGCGATCACTGCACCACCACACAACACCTCTATCTTAGTTTGGTTTTTATAACCCCTAGAACTCCGAGCCTTGAACCCTTGACAATGTGTGTTGTACTGACAACTCGAGCATTATATATCAGACATATGGAGTGCTGGAATGGCTTGCCCAGAAAGTATCATGACCGAGTGAAGATTGGGATCTAGAATCAGTCAAACTGCCTGATTGTTGGCAAGCCAACTCAGCTGGTTGCTCCTCCATCGCCAGTGCCTGCTCCCGACCTTGCAGTCATTAATCGTTTTCTCGAGGATGACACCAAGGTGGAGGAGGAGCCAATTTACCAACATCTTCCTGACATACCCCTTGCGAATAACTTTTGCTATATTGAAGATGGACTGCACAACAAGGAACATTGTCTTGACGACGAGTATGATGGTGACAACCAATTCCGTGAAGACTATCGATCTGATCAAATTCGTGAAACGGATTCTCATATCGAGTATTGAGAAATAGCAGGGGAATGTCAGGGCCATCGTGGGAGTCAGCTGCGCTAGCATCCCATAGTAGATGACTCGGATGACGATGGTGAGCCACTTCCAGATGAAGAATGTCAGGTGAGGAATCAGTTAGAGGTGGAGAAGAGCGATGAGGCGGAGGAGGAGGTAGAGGAGGCAGAGGGGGCAGGGAATGGGGGTGAGGAGACAGATGGTGTGAATGGCTATGAGTAGGAACAGTATTACAATGCAGAAAATTGTTATGGCAACTCTTAACGTTGTTGTGTGGCATAGATAGTGCTATTGAACCATATATCATCCAAATCTGCTGTAATGACTGTATCAATTCTGAAGAATACCTCTGCAATTGGAGGCGACGATACAAAAGTTGACACTGATCAAATGCATCATTGGTTAGAAGTGACTAACGTGAAGTGCAATATATATTGAGCAACGAACAGAGTTGCCATGTCAATTGCCAACGTTGTACGGTATAAGACATAGAGATGAGAAATGGCAATGATGGCAGAGTGTGTATGGAGCAATGTACAAAGTTGCACAGTCAATCAAGCCAATTGGATAGTAAGTTATGTAGCACAAAGGCGTCGTAATGTAATGTGTAATTACTTACTCGATATCAATTGGTAATTGCTATAAGCATGTCGTTTAATTGGCATGACAATGTGACGAGCTGCCGCTGCAACCGGGACTGCAGTTATAAGTACTATGCCGATAACACTCACCTAGGTAAGGGCGCAGTTGCGTGGGAAGCGTTGGGAGCGTTGGGAGCCTAGATAGGCGCCGAATGCAACTCAGATATTTTGCTGATGTGGTATTAGACACTGAGCTAATAACTCACTAATACAAATTGACAGCCAAAAACCAGCTGAATGGCACCAGCCCAGAAGTTGATAACTACCAGAGGCAAAAGAATATGTACTGACCCTGAACAGTAAAACTGCTTTCTATTGAAAGAGGTCTATTCAACTGGGGGTAATCAGATCAAAAGGATACCACTGGTCCAAAGGCAGAAGTCTATGAGCTTACTATCATAAAGGATACTGATGGTGTAATTATAATCTAATGATGATCAATATGATAGAGGATTGGAGAATGGAGGTCTGTTATAGCTGCAAAGGAGAGGGTATTGGCTCAAAGGTGGTTATAGTACTGGAGTTCTGGAGACAAATATAGTTAGAAGTATTTGTTAGAAAGCAAAGAAGACGTATAAAGATCTCTCAGTTCTTCAACGACAGAAAGGCATCAACCTTTATATTGAAGACAATAAGCCTTAACAATATATATATTGGAGAAAGTCTATTCTTTTCATTTAGAATATTTTAGTGATTTCCACATCCCCAGCGAAACTTCTAACCTACCTTCGAAGCAGTCCCAAATTAAGTACAGATACTACTTTGACCAAGTAAAACCTGGAGTAACACTCCCAGTATTACATTAAAAGTGTATCACACTTTCAGGCTTTCCACCAGCTTTCACTGTGTTTTTTCTTTTGTATCAGATTTTCTTTTGCATTGTTCAAACTTTTCCACTTTCCCAGACAAGGCTGTGGCGATAGCATATTAAACTCAAGGTTCACCAGAAGCTCAGGCCAACCTCCGATCTGGCTAGCTTCTGCTCTAGCTAGCCTCCACTCTAGATAGCCTCCGCTCTAGGCAGCCTTCGCTCTAGCTAGCCTCCGCTCGCCCTAGCATCTGAAGTTTGAGCAGCTCTAGCCCGTGGACGAAGCTTTAGTTGGCGGACTTAGCAAGAACTTCGAAGTGTGGGCTCGACTTCAAGTGCCACTGTCACCATCACCCACACCATCTCCATCTCCATCTCCATCACCACCACCTCCCCTTAATCATTCAGTTTTTGGGTTGTCTCAAGCGAGTACAAAGTAGCAGCTATCAGTCACGGATGATTCGTGACAGACATTTGTCATATTAGGAGTGTCACAAACTAATAGCTTCTGGCTATATCATAATAAAGATCTGTGGTGGGTCCATTTCATAATCGAGAGCTGATAGTGCTATAAACACCATTGCAACTAGGTCCTAGAAACACCCGGATTCGAAATCCCAAGGAGCAATAGCACAAGTTCATGGTGCTACGAACACCACCCCACCGAGTGCTGTAAACACTGGAATTTGGGACTACAAACGCCAGGCTGCATGTGGTACTCACTCTTTTGCCCCGGATTTCGCCCATTGAGATCCTAGCTTTCGTCCTATACAAGATGGTGGAAATCAATGGAAACATCCATAACAGATAGCTTAATTGGTGCAATAAACACCAGATACTCTAAACATCGCGGTTCGAAACCTCTAGGTTATGGTGCTCGAAACGTCGGGATACGAGATTAAAACCTCATAGCTCAAACTTCACGGCGCTACAAATGCCAGGTCACGCCAGCTCATGGCTCAAACCTTACTTTTGTCCTGTTTTGCTCTTCGAGATCTAGCTTCGGTGTTGTACAAAGTGGTTGAAACCACCGCATATATAAGAGCTGATGACTTGACTTAGCCGGTATGGTGCAATAAACACCAGCAGCCATGTGCTATAAACACTGAGTTCGAAACCTCCAATTCAACGTCAAAGGCGCTCTAAGCGCCTAGAAACAGGCTCAAAACCTCATGACGTTTTCAAACCTGTAGTGATCACCCTTTTGACCTGCTTTTGTCTTTCGAGATCTGGCTGAGGTTTATACAAGATCATAGCGGACGTTGCATTTCCACGAGCTGATAGCTTAGTTTTAACCGGTGCTATAAACGCTAGCTATAGATGCTGCAAATACCGCGCACAGGTTCGAAAACCCATGCACATGACGCTCCAAAAGGACACGGCCAGGGTTAAAATTAAAACCTCATTACGCTCTAAACGCAGGGCATGCATGACTCAAAACCTACACGCTCTCTCTTTTGCTCTGCCCAAGACTAGTTGTGGTCTTGTACAAGATGGTGGAAATCAATGCAAATATCAATAATAAAGAGCTTAGCGTAACCGGGGCAATAAACATCAGGTGCTTTAAACACCTAGGTTCGAAATCTCCCATGGCGCTCCAAACGTCAGTACGGCTTAAAACTGCATGGCTCAAGTCGTTGCATGTACAAACTGATACCTCAGCTTAACCGGCATAGTGCAATAAATGCCAGTGCTATTAACCTGGTACCAGGTTCGAACACGAAGTCAAGGCGCCACAAACGCCTCTCGAGTAGACCACGGGTTTCAAACCTACGGCACTCACTCTTTTGGTCTGTTTTGCCTTTCGAGATTCAACCTAGAAATTGTACGATACAAGATGGTAGAGATCGTTGAGGATATCAATAACAGATACCTAACTTTGCCAACATTGTGCAATAAACATCGCTAGCCAGCTGCTATGTACTAGGGTTCGAAACCTTCTAGTCCAAGGCGCTCTAAACGTCCGGAAACGGACTGAAACCTGCAGAATTCTAGCCCTCAGACTTTTTTCCTGTCCTTCGAGGCCTAGTCTTGATCTTGTACAAGATGGTGAAAATTAATGCAATATCAATAACAGATAGCTTAGCTCAGCCGGTGCTACAAACACCAGGTGCTACAAACACCGGGTTCGAAACCTCACGGCGGTATAAATGTCAGACACCAGTTCATGGTGCTGCAAACACTACTCTTCACTGAGCTTCGAAAGCTCATAGTGCTACAAACACCACTCTGCAGGTTCAAAACTTGCGATGCTCACTCTTTTGTTTCTTGAGATTCTATATTAAACCTGTATAAATTGGGTGAGGATAATTTCTTATACAAGAATCAATCAATTGGCTCATCCGGTGCTACAAACACAAACCAAGTGCGGGAAACACTGGGTTCGAATCCCTATTCTATAGCGTTATAAACACCAGATCGTGGGTGCTGTAAACACCAATTGCGCTCCAAACGCCAGCTGCAGGCTGTAGGATTAAAACCTGTGATGCTTACTCTTTTGTCGTTTGGGATCCTAGCTTGGGTGACAGTCGAAGTCAGTCTGTCGTTCGGTGGCGAAGTCAATGTGAGAAACTCGGCCATTCCCCGACAGCCTTGTAGTGTCTTACAGTACCCAGCATGCCGCCTGGTTCTCCCTCCTCCATGCTCTTCCAGATTCCCCGTCTGATCTAGTCACTGCCTCCTACTTAGACACCGTCCTATCCGAATTCCGTCTCCTGGATTTGGTAATTATGTTCAAGCTAGAGGCAATGTGCAGGAACAATCAACGAGAATACGAGGAAGGATGCTATTCAAAAAAAGGATTGTATGGTGCGTGCGGACAAGCGGAGGTGGTGAATCTGTGAGGAATATGACATCACAGAGGAAATCTAGAGTTCGAAAATAAACTCGGGGACCAGTTGAACTGATGGTTATCTTCAACACTCCAAGTTTATTTTTGTGGTAGATGTTTTGAGGAGCTAGTTTAAAAGACTTATAGAAGTGGATTTTGTATGGTTTATAACTGCGAATTCAGTTGAAGTGCACCCAGAAGTTTATCTGCACACTACTTGAACTTTATCTTCCAGTACTAATTTAATATTACAGGGGTTCATGCTAGGAAGCACTGCACCTATACTCTTGCCAGACTGCAGGAAATACTTCAACCTGCATTAGAATTGGTACCAGATACTCTGGTTTTCAAATACTGGCAACGAACACAGAGAATCATACAGGCAAGCCCACCATACTCATATCCAGACTGACACCAAAGCTCACTTTTGCAAGGCCTACCGTGAAGGGCACAGCTTTGGCGACAAAGAGTACAAAAAGTGGGTATACTCCATTCATCGGAGGGTTACTACTTCAAATCACAAAATAAAGTTGGATGAGTAGCTGCTGTTGTCATGTACGGCTTTTAAGTTTGAGGGTGCAGAAGCATAAATTGTTATCACCTCCGCTTGTCCGCACGCACCATAGCCAATTCCCAGTAGAGGATGGGTATCGGGGATGCGCGGTCTCGGTGACTTGTGGAGAGTACACACCGGGGTCAGCTTGGAACGTCCTTTCCCTTGTCTCGGCTGCTGGGGGTTATGTTCATGGCAGAGTGGTAGACTCCCATTGTTGCCTTCGTCAGATCGCTGGACAAACGGTCCTCGGTCACCACTTTTAGTGAATTTAACCGTATATAAGAACTGACTAATTGGCTCATTTGGTGCTACAACCACCAGATGCCGTAAACACCGGGTTCGAAACTTGGCAGATAGTGCTATAAACACCGATTGGCACTACAACGTTGGACTACTAGGCAGTTCTCACCCTTTTGCATTTTGAGAGACCCTAAATTAGATTTGAATAAGATGGTGGAAGTCACTGCATTTACAAGAAGCAATCGTTTGGCTCAACTGGTGCTATAAACACTAGGTGCTGGAAACATTGAGGTTCAAAACCTCATAGGGTTCATGATACTACAAATACCATACCGAGTGCAGCTAACTTTGAGGGTTCGGGGCGCTATAAACGCCCGACCACCGACGCTCTAAACGTCAGGACATTAGCTCAAAACCTCATGGCTTACAAACACTCGACTGCAGGTTTCAAACCTGCAGTGGTCACTCTTTTGCCTGCTTTTCGCCTTCGAGATTTAGCTTAGGTTTTTACAAGATGATAGAGGGTGTTGTAAGTCAAGAGCTGATGACTTGGCTTAGCCGGTGCTACAAACACCGCGGTTCGAAAACCTCATGACGCTGCAAACGTTAGGATATTGGCTTAAAACCTTATGGCTCAAAATCTTATGGCGCTTTAGTACTTATTCTTTTGTCCTGTTTTTATTTACCCTCCAAGATCCAGGTTAATTTAGGTTTACTACAAGATTGTAGAGGTCGTCACATATTCAAGTGCTGAAAGCTTAGCTTAACTGGTGCACGGTGCAATAAACACCAGGTGCTGGAAACACCAAGTTCGAAACCTGATAGCGCTACAAACGGTCAGTCTACAAATTAGTGTGCTGCAAACACCAGATGCTGGAAATATATTAATTCGGGGCTCGAACCCTCATGATGCTATAAATGCCAGGCCGCGAGTTCAAAATCTGCAGTACTCATACTTTTGCCTCTGAGATCCTACATACTTGTTCTCATTACCAGATTTCCTCGTCGCTCCCAAGCTCCCTCCAAGGACAAATAAATAGAAACGTCCGCGATACTCACACCCACTGTAACAACTCCAACCACTTCACTCAAGTATAAAATAAGCATCTTCTACACCAAGTTAGTTCTCCCAGCTAAATGCTGCATTCCAACCTCAGCTGCCACCTCGAACGTCTCCTGGAGGCCTGTTCCACGTAATGATGAGCATTCCGTATACGCCGCCGCGCCTATGGCTTTAGCCATCGACAGTCCCTGCTTGTAAGGCACTGGATACCCTCTGTTGTCTGCAGCTTTCAGTCGCTCTTCTCGGAGGTCGCTTTTCAGGCCAACGAGGACAATCGGGTACAATGTAAAGCGTTTGACTTCCTCTAAAAACTATAGCGCTGATTAGTGACCGCTAACTAAGGAGGTTAACTGCCATCGTGTGTTATACGACAGGCTACTTTCCCCAAGAATATGTACCGACAATTTTTGAAAACTATGTTATCGATGGTACCCTTGAAGCACCATCGGCGCATTATGCTTAGCATAATGGGGGGAAGGAGATTAGGAAGTACGACTTGGAAGCAGGGAAGGCTGGGGTGCTGAGGCCTTGTGCCCGGCCTTGGTTGGAACTGTGGAAGTGCTTAGGAGTAGGATTATGCCATGGCCGCAAGCGGCCGAATGCAATATGATTACAAACAAACAAACAAACAAATTATGCTTAGCATTTGGGATACAGCCGGACAAGAGGAATATGGTCGATTACGCCCACTTTGCTACGACGAGACTGATGTAGTGATGATTTGGTTTGCCATTGATTCCATGGATTCATTCTCTAATGTACAGGATCTTGTAGGGTACCGGCAGACGACTTTCCTACCGCACCGGCCCCGACTATCACTAGCTTTGGTGACTGTAGACTCTCCGCCGACCGTACGAACCGTTCGGGGAAGGTGGGCCGCTCAAGGGAAATGATGTTCGTTTCATTTCCAAACATGTCGAATTGAGTAGCAATTTCGGGGTTTCCCGGCCCGCACTTTTTCTGCGTATCTAGTACGACGCTCGAAACTTTACTTTCCTTGCTAGGAAATTTCCCGGGACTCGTCGCTGTGGGTCGTAACTTCTTCGAATGGAGTATCTAGCAGAGAAGGTAAATCGAGAAAACAATCCATGTTGAACACTTCGGCGTTGGGTCTACTGGATGCAGTATCGATATTAACATTGTCGGTTTTCAGGAAACCACCGGCCCCGACCTGCCCCAATTCGGGATTTGCAGTCTCGAGAATAATTGCTGTTGAAAAACTGAAGAGGCGGTCGTTAAGGTCTGAAAGGTCTCCAGAGAGGGATTTGATGGTATCATTTTCGAGCATCTGTTTTGCGTAACGTTCTTGGATTTTGCCTAAGTCGTACCTCGCAATAAACTCACAATACTCTATCTTTTGGTTTGTCCAGATCGTTTAGATGATATTAATTACAGAGGTTTACTTTCGGTCGATCCAACTTTGCTTAACATCCACCAAATGTGGGTAGTCATTTCGAGTGCAGGAGATTCTTTGCCCTAACTCCGCAGATATTTAAACTGATCCTCTGGATGGCTCGGGTTCAATCTGTGTGGTTGCTCCTCCAAGTGGCTCTTTTCGTGTCGCAGGTTGAGAGCAACATCGATATCAACAACCCCACACAGCCGTATGGTCTCGCTTAGCTGCTTAAGACAACATCTCCCCAGGTTCCACAAGTCGTCCCGCACGTTATGATGATCGGTTTCCACTTATAGCATTTTAGCCTGCTGTCAGACGTCAACAACGCCTGGCTTATAAGCTTACTGAAGTATCGAATAGATAGATGATGGACATAACGGTTTGTGGACTTCTGCCAAGGTCGGGATTAGAAATAGAGGACATTAACCGCGCTTGCTATTGTGGCTTTTCAGGGTCCAATGGGATCCCGTGCAAGTACCTGATCTCTACCCCGCATAGGTCAATTGAATCAAGCTCGATCGAATGTGAACAACCACTAGGGGTCCTCACGACACTCGGTTCGTGACTCGTTTGAAAATCTAACTTTCTCAGTTCTTGAGGTGTTGTAACGGCATCCAAACCACCTCTAGAGCTAGTCCAAAGAACTGAGTTTCCAGTATCGGTCGGTAACATCAAAATTCAGTTTAGAAACGACTGTAATGAGTTGACAAAACGGCAGTCGTGAGGGCTCCTACCAGGGAGATAGGTACGAATACCTGTGCACGAATGCTCATTCTCCACTGAGGTTCAAGTGAGGTAGTTCGGAAACCAGAGCGACACTTCGTCTAGTATTCCAAAGCTCTCAAAGCAAACCACTTACATCCTAATTCTTAATACGGTATCCCCGAACTAATATTTATAGTTCTCTTCACTCCACAGCAGTAATGGTGGTTGTTGGTTTGGTTTTTTCCGCGATCGCATTCGTTGACCAGGCCATTAAAATCGGATACTCATTATCACAATTTGTTCGCGAGACTTCCGAAGTTGGCAAACAGCTTGTCAATGCTACTGTACGCCTCGAAGCGCAGCGCTACACTTTGCAGCTTTGGGGGGAAACATGGAGGAAAAGAGCTAATGGAAGAGGTGAAGCTGATACAGACGAAGGATTCATCCAACTGTGGGGAGAGCGCGGCCACACATTGATCATGGAATGCCTTGGACAACTCAACATCAAATTTGGGGAGACACAGAGAGCGCTTTCCACGATTGATCCCAATTCACTGGCGTCTTATGCATTCCTGCCCCTGACGCAGATCGCGCCATCACAGTCCGCACCTCTAGCCGAAAGTTCGGAGAGTCCATATCTATCTCGGGCGGCCGCCACCGCGGATGCACAGACACATTCCACAACACGGACGTCGAGTAGAAGCCGAACTTGGTGGAAGAGATTATCTAGTTCAACAATCAAGGCGCGTTGGCGAGCCTTACGGGCGAGCCCTTGGCCGGGAATCGGGACTTCGAGATTGACTCCCCTAGAAAATGTCGAAGAACGGGCCGAACTGGCTGTCAAAGCCGTCCAAGCCTGGAACGAAGGTCAAGTGGTCTCTTGCAGTAAAGGAGGACCTCCGATTCTTGTTAGCAGACATCGACCAGTGACTGCAACGTCTACAGACGCTTGCAGTTCAATGCGAAGAACGAAGGCGCGCTTCTGTTGATGAAACAACCGAGACGACCGCAGAAAACTTCGGAGAAATACAAGGTGCTACCAGAGCGCTCTACAAGGCTGTGGGGTCAGATTCTTGCACGGATTCAACCCGCCCTCAAGTCGATCTGAAGCTGGAGCGGGAACGGACCAAGGTTGAATACTTTGAACGAGTCTTTGGGCGAATAATTTATGTGGACAACCGCTCTCTTAAATTTCCGTTGTTGATACTGGATACAGCTGCTCAGCTCCGCTATGTTCTCTTGGCAAAGGCGAAATTGAGACCATCATTCAACTTTACAGCTCGATTCAAGGAACAGACGCTTGAGGACATTATCTCCTGGATGAAGACCGGTGTAGACAGACATGACAAAACGCTGCCTGTGCTGACGCCAGACTCCGATGGAGCGATTACACACGTCATCCACCGTGTGGTGCAAAAATCCCGAGGAAAAGTTTATCCGGTGGAATGCTCATTCCAGCAATTACTCTTGGCACATTCATCTTTCGATCCACTGCTATCCATTTCGAAGCGTCTGCAGCTGGCTTGTACTATATGCATCTCAGTTCTCCACCTCTACGAAACCGGTTGGATCTCCGACGAGCTCAAGAACGATGACATCCATTTTTATGACCCACTACCTGCCATCTTTCACGAACAGACCGCGATCTCTCCTTTCATCTCTCACACTGAGCAAGAAGCTTTAGGTTCCGCTTTTGTGGCAGGAATGAGCCCATTCGATTGCCTCAGACGATCAATACCACCGGATACCCTCCTCGCATCCCATGATGAACGTCTTGCTACTTTATTCCATCGAGTTGGTATCATACTATTTGAGTTGGGGCGGGGAGAACGCTACGAAGACATCTTCCTAGGGAAAGGAAAGGGAAAGGGAAAGGGAAAGGGAAAGGGAAAGGGAAAGGGAAAGGGAAAGGGAAAGGGAAAGGCCTACTTATTGAATCAGGATAGAGTGGTAGCCCTGGAGGAAATCGAGAAGATACCTTTGGGCAAGCAGTATCGAGATCTAGTAAAACTTTGTCTTACCGGGTGCGTCTACCACAACTCCCAGATAGGCATGGACAGTCAGTTCCATCAATCGGTCATCCAGACGTGAGTAACATCCCTTTGAATTGTAGGACATTCTCACCCATTCCAATAGGCTCCTGCAATTGGAAAAGCATTTCGATTCCATCATCCACGGGGACGGATAGAACACGTAACGTACTGTACTGAGCGTCAAGGTTCGTGCATCACGCGTCATGGAAGGCTAGTCTGAAGAGATTTTATTGCGGATTTAGCCCACTTTTGGGCACTTGATATTGAAAAATATCGTCACGCTCGAAATCTCGTACGAACACTCGATACAGTATATCACGGTGATTAATACCAGCAAAATATCTAATTCATAGCATGAGGTTTCCTTACTCTAAATAGATAGGCGAGACTAAGCCGTTGTAGTTTTGGGGATTTGGTACGAGTTTTCTTGGTGTGCCGTTCGTTGATGACTCATGATAAAAAAGGGAAGCGATTGATTCATTGAGAAAAGTAACCTGCTTTGAGGCCCAAGTTGGGTAGTCGGCTCTCATGGCGCTGGGTGGATCAAGGCGGTATAGTATTTTTTTTTCACAGTATACAACTTCACTTGTGTTTTTTTCTTCAAAAATTTCGTGCATTTCTGGTCTGGTCTGGTAGCTGGCTGTTTTTGTTTTTGCTCAGTTCAGGATGGGATATGGAATATTGACAGGTGTCGCTTTGTTATAGCTTCCAGATGATGCATTACAGTGCGTTTGAGAGAGCATTGAGGATCACTTTGAGGGCAAATAGATAACAGGGCAGTTTCTGTTAGTCAATGGGGTGAAAGGAAGGATATATGTTCCGACCCGTATACCAAATCTTCCTATTGGGAAATGGGTAATTTAGACTACCCAGGTTCAGCAATGACGATGTAAACTCAAGTAATTATCGAAGTTCCTTTACATTACATCCGTGAGCTCGAGACGATTGTAGTTGATTCCGTGACACAAATCATAATGGCCATGGATCTATGTGCACGTATGTCCATCGTACTGATTGCGTATTGTAGTGTTTAAGATGTATATTACGATAAATATCCCAGCTATCCAGTAGTTGCTTATGGACTAACTTTGAAAGGCTTCGTTTTGCCATGCATGATGTTTGTTAGAAATTCTTCTTGAGTGATATCTGGTGAGCATAGTATAGGCCATGGGAGCTGGTACCTGCTGTTTGGGATGTGGCGGTCAAAGTTGTAGGATTGAATACCCAGAAATATTCCGGCTTCAGGATCACATATTAGCATATTAGTTCGAGATGGCTATGATAGGATATGGTATCCGTATTTTGTATATTGTGGCAGTTAATAGAGTTACAACAATACTGTAGCCTGAACCTCCCTTCATATAACGGCAATGAATCTATCGATGAGACTGCGGTCAACACGTTCCGGCAACCGTAAGTCTCGACGCTCAGCGTAGGTACGGTGCATATTGGACACTTTCATATATTGAAGCCTGGGAAAACGGTGAGTGGAGAAATCATTGGAGATGGCATATTCTTCTGTACTGCCTAGAATACACGGTATGAACCTATTTTGCAAGCAACAGATGGTGAAGAACCCAGCGACCAGGAAAACCACCTTCGAGATGAGGTAGGCGACCTCGCAGTGGTCGAGTACTTGAGTTTGGAGGTGGAGGGTCAAAGCAGCGGATCAGATGAGCAAGGCCGCGAGGAAGTTAGTAGATGGACACCCGGTAATTATTTATGTAGGTTTACTTATCAGTGACTAAAGATTAGCTCATAGAGAATTAGAATATCCTGCTATTTAATCAGCTCCTTTGCATAGAGTGGATACTCAGGATTATTTCCCAAGCCATCGTGATCTTTTTGACTGTCTATGAGGCCATTGTCAATCTCTCGAGCTGTTGGACGATTTTGACTGGGTTCTTGTTTCTAGACTTATAATTACTAAGTACTTAAGAAGAGATATCGGTGGCTGCGGTATTTTCTTGCACGAAAACCTGCCGCCTAACTGACAGCTTAGAGCGAGGAGTAAATCTAGGAATGAGACAAATACTTTTGATCCTTCGCAACAAAGTATGTCAGACGGCTGGTTTTCAAGTGCAGCGCTATTATTCCATACATCATACAATGGTACCACCACTGCGGAAAATAGACGAGTGGCTGTTCATGATCACCTGTTGCGACCAGAGCCTTGTTCGAATAGTAATAAGGGTCAAGGCTGAATGTTCACGGTTGGCTGTTGTCAAAGTGATAGGAACGAAATCTCAGTCCAATTCGAAAGCGGTGAAAGACCGTGAATTCAGCGGCTCTATCGTTGGTCGTTCTCCTGGCAACGGTGTTACTAAGATAAAGCAAAGACAAGACAAGCCTGCGGCAGACTGGGATCTTGAACAACACCAACCGACGCCAAAAACATCTCGTCGAAAGAGACACTCCCGCCCAACCACCTCGACCCAACTCCTCCCTCTCCGTCCCCGTCCCACCCCCCGCACTATTCTCCACCTCTCTTCCCTCTCGGCCGCACACTCCTTCAACCGACCTAGGGCTTGTGACCCTATTCTTTCAGCTTCACCCGCTCCGTTCTTTTCCCAACCGGTACGCTCCAAAGAGTCGGAACCCTGGATCTCTTCTCCAACCTTCTTTCGCCCCTTCGCTCATCCAAGTCACACTCCCTCAGGGCCGCCTTTACTTCCCGATCGACTTCCACAGCGCCTCATGATCAAACCCGGTTCAGCAGGCTAAGAAACTCGTTCCGTCAAGTTTCAAAGAATCGTGAATCAAAACAACACCCTTGCTCGTCGTCCGCGAAGAGCCTCATAGAACCTCCGACTGTGGCAATGCCGTCACCGACATCACCACAACCAGGCACTGTTGCCCAGTTCCGTGCGATAATATGGCACTCTTTGGATAACGGCCTACTGGACACGGCACTTTTCACCGCAGAACGGTTGATTGCATTCGACACTAAGAGCGCGGATGCGGTTCATCTGTTTGCACTGTGTCTTTTCCGGGATGCCCAGTATCGCCAAGCTGAAGCCCTGACCAAAAACTGGCTCAAGCATGTGGGCTGTGCGTACATTTATGCACAGTGCTGCCTCAAATTGGGTGGCGGAAAGGAGAATTCCGGAATCAGCGCACTCGAGGGGTGTAAGCGGTCATGGGGTTCCAGTACCGGATGGAGTGAGTAGCTCTGCTCGCCTCAGAGCATGATTGGTTTTAGGCTGTTTGCGCGCGTCTGCTGTCGCCTTTTGGGCCTCAAAGAATCGAAACTGACAAATTGCCACTGCTTTACAGACCACCATACAGACACAGACAGGAAATCCCTCCCGGACGCCGCCGCAATACAGTGCATGATCGGCAAGCTTTGGCACGCCTTGGGCGATACTAAGAAGGCTGTCGATGCGTATGTGGCTGCTGTGAAGGTGAACCCATTTCTTTGGGAAGCTTTTACTGGCCTGTGCAATACTGGTAAGATCCGGTCGTGATGGTGTTTGAAATGGCTGTTCCGGTATTAAATTCGACAGGTGTGAACCTTCGGGTGAACAACATATTCAAACAGTCTCAAGAGATGATCGAGTATTGCAAAGTGATGCCGAGTCAAGCGAATACCGTAGGGGTGTCGGCTGAGGAGACAGCTAATCGCTCAAGGTATGCTACAGAGAATTACCAGAACGATCCATTTACGTCAACTACCCAAAACCGAGATCGATCGGATCTTTCGTACAACAACCATCCATCGTTCTTCAATAGGTTGAACGAAGCCACTGGGAGTGTTAGCCACCTCGAGACACCTACTGCGCAATCATCAGGTTCTGGCTCACACGACTTTCTTGCTGCTAACGGAATGAATGACAAGCCGCCGCCGGTCCGTAAAACCCGTGCAGCCGCAGCTGATCCTGCGACTCGAAAACTTACAAGCAGGAGTACTCGGGATAATAATGCCGAGATGAGGCGACCTAACTCAGAGCCTTTGGTTCCCGCAGCACCAGCTAGGAGAAGTACGAGGCTTAATACGCTCAAGTTCGGCAGCAAGTTGGGTACTGCAGAAAGGGAGACAAGACTGGCAGCTAAGGAACGTGAGCGGGAACAGAAGAAGCGGGCTGCTAGTGCTAGGATGCGCACAAATCTGATTGGTAGCGTCGCCATGGGTAAAGAGAAGGATAAGGATAGAGGATCAAGTGAAGATGTCAATGTTCGTGGCAACCCGACTTCCCGCCATCGGCCTTCCAGTTTAAACACTGCCTGCGACAGCCTTAGACAGCATAAGCGCAAAGAACCTCCTGAATCATCGCTAACACGAGTCGCTAAAAAACAGATGTCGGATGTTACATCAAAAACGCTTCATGCTCCTCTACCTCCCGCAAAACCCCTGACCGATAAAAGTAGAGAGGAGGCCCAGTTGTGCCTATTGGACATGTACAAGAAATTTGGTAATGGGTACTTCAGCCTCAATCGTTACCATTGCCCAGAGGCATTACAAGCGTTCAATGCACTGCCAGCTAGCCAACGGGACACGCCCCGGATACAGTGTTTGATGGGAAAAGCGTACTATGAGATGGCACAGTACAAGGAAGTATGTTCCCGAAATTCCCGCATCCTGCATTGGCGAGAGCACTGACACCTCGATGTGAAGGCGGAGCAGCTATTTGTCAAGGTCAGACAGTTGGACCAAGTCCGGACCGAAGACATGGAAGTCTTCTCTACGATCCTCTGGCATCAGCGGAAGGATGTGGACCTTTCTTACCTAGCGCAAGAGCTGATAGCACTTGATCGCAGTTCTCCGGAATCATGGTGTGCGCTTGGAAATTGTTTCTCACTCCAACGCGACCATGACCAAGCGCTCAAGTGCTTCAAACGAGCAACCCAGCTTAATCCAAAGCTTGCGTATGCATTCACATTGCAAGGCCACGAACATGTAAGCAACGAGGAATACGAAAAGGCACTTGTCAGCTACCGCAATGCCGTTGCAGCTGACAATAGACACTACAATGCCTGGTACGGTCTTGGAAAGGTGTACGAGAAGATGGGCAAGTATGAGGTTGCTGAGAAGCATTTTCGTACTGCCGCCAAAATTAATCCAACCAATGCTGTTCTTGTGTGCTGTGTCGGAATGGTCCTGGAGAAAATGAAGGACTTTGACGGTGCGCTAGTTCAGTACAACAACGCTGTCAATATGTCGCCGAAAAGTTCGCTATCCCGATTCAAGAAAGCGAGAATATTGATGAGCATGCATAAGTATCATGTGAGTGCTTTAAAGCTGTGTTGGATGGTTAGTATACTAACGACAATATAGGAAGCGTTGCAAGAGCTCATCATTCTCAAAGACTTATCTCCAAATGAGGCGACGGTGCATTTTTCGCTGGGAAGGTTGTACAAAAGCCTGCGTGACAAAGGGCTGGCGATTAAGCACTTGACAATCGCGTTGAATCTTGATCCGAAGGTACATCCTGGCTCCTCTGTGAGTATTTGTCGGACTAGTGCTAATAAATCATAGGCGGGGCATCTTATCAAAGATGTCATAGAAAATCTCGATGAAGATGATAATTACTCGGTGGAAGATTCTGAGGTGTACAAGCTTCTTGATGGCGACCAGTGATCAGCTACAGTTTACGATTCCATGATTACAGGCCCTTCCTCGAGCCCACATTCTTGTCGTTAGCGTTTTACGATGAGCCTTTTACACTTCGTCTTTTTCTGGGTTTTCAAGATTTGAGGAGTTGATGCTTTTTTTTTCTGTTACCATCTGGGAACGGTTCGGCGAGCGTGTGTACCCTTTGCTACCTTGCATTGATAGTGTCTCTTGCATAAGGAGGGTGGTTTCTGCATCAGTGTATCAGGTTTCTGTTTTCTTTTCTTTTAGCATACACTCACGCTTCCACTTGTTTGGTGTACGAATTTAGGAGCGTCGGTTGGGTCTGCGGTGTTTTTGTCTTTTCTTTTTTCGCTTCTTGGTATACTTAGGGATTTGCATTTTTTTAGCCTTGGCTTTTCTCTTCTTCGACCAGAGTCATTGCTCAAAGGAATGGAATGGGGGTTTTTCTGTTCAAGGTTGAGAGGCGTGTTACTGATCTTATTGCTCTTGGATGCACCGAACGTGTCGGAGGTTCGAGCTTTGGAATCGTGACACATGGAAGAGTGGAAACGGCAGCGGGAAAACGGTGTATAAAGATGATGGGTGTTTTTTTCCCTGCTAATTGTAAAGTACAATGTGCTATCACTGATTGTGGCGGGATCGTTGCTTTCGTCCAAGGCCTTTTATCTTCTGGCTCGTCTGACTAACTTACTGAGACACGCCATGGGGGTTTGGGAGCTGGTGGAAGTTGTATTTATCACGTAACTAGATTTCTAGGATATAGCATTATACAAAGGGTTCTTATCACCTGTCATGGTGAGAGATATCGATGTGAGGAATCCAATTAAGCTATGACGTTATATAGCATTTGTTACACAAACGCGCTACAAGTTAAACGCGTCGCCCATCCCTCCACACCACACCACCACCACCACCTACCACCTTTACTTCTACTTTCACCATGTCCCGCCGTCTCACACAAATCAAAGCCGGTCCATCAGGCACTCAACGCAGCAGCCAGGCGCTCCCAGCCTACGAACCGCCGATCCTCCCCCTCCACGGAACCGCACTCGAAATCATCACCGACAAGATCCCCAGGACTCACAACACTGTCGAATCTCAGATCACCGCAGCCCTCAAGATCCTTACCTCTGTTGCGTCCGATCTCGGAGAACGAACCACAAAACGCGATGATCCCAAACGCGCCGAGAAACAGAAGTTCCTCGATGCACTCGAGCAAGCTGCAAGGGCTACCGTCGATGCATCGATGAAGCTCCAGGATTCTAAAGAGATCCTTGCAAAGATTGGAACCGTTGAAACTAGAAGACATGAGGTCGGAGCGCAAGCAAGGAGGGGAAGGGCCCGTGCTAGGAGGGCAGCTGCGAACGCTGATAGCGGGGATGAGGTAGAGGGAGAGGGAGAGGATAAGGTTGAGCCTGTGGGTGTGGATGAGAGTCTTTGGAGTCGGTATAAAGCCGCTTATACGGAGAAGGGGGAAAGTTATGAGAAAAAGTCGGATAGGGAGAAGTACTATTCCATCATTCATATACTGTCTAGCGACACAAGCTGACCATGTGTTAGGTACGGCGATGTGAAAGAGTACGCTAACTTCCGCCGCACCTTGTGGGATGCGCAGAACCCCGACGTTCCCATGCCGCCTGTTAGGCAGTGGTTTGGACCTGCAACCGGTGAAGCCGCAGAGGAAGATAGCGATGATGAGCTTGAGGTGGCGCAGGAACGGATCTCATATCAATGCCCGCTTACTCTCGTTGAGTTTGTTAATCCGGTTACGACAAGGGTGTGCAAACACAGCTTCGAAAAGGAAGCTATCTTTGAGATGCTCCATAACCAACGTGGAAAACTGGACTGTCCGGTGGCTGGATGCTCTCAGAAACTCACAGCTAAGGATCTGGTTGAGGATGAGTACCTACTGGGTAAGATGAGGAGGCATCAAGAGAGGAAGGAGAGGGAGAGGAGACAAGCACAAATGGAAGAGGTGGAGGAGGAAGATGAGGACGAGGAGGAAAGAGAGAAGCCGGTTACTAGAGAAGAGATGAAGAAGGTTAAGAAAGAGAAGGGGGCAAAGACTTCTGCTCCTACTGCAAGGCATAGAGGAAGGCAGCAGGTTATGGATCTGGAAGATGAAGACGAGGAGATGGAAGATTAGGAGGGGATGGAGTGTTTGAATCTTCTAGTGCAATTTTGGGGATGAGATGGCAAATGCTGCAGTCTGTGTCTCTGGATATCTGGTGTTATCATACTTACAATAGACATATGTTCTTAATAATATGTCGGTACCAGACTTGGGAGTGAAGCTGTACCCAGAAGTAAATCGGCCGCTATCACCACCAAATACCAACAAGTGATTTTCAATTCAACGATACACCCAAGTATAACCATAAGTCGAAGTAACGGAAGTCAAAAGCGATGTGTATCAGCATATTCTGCCATCCTTTGAGGATTCCGAAGTCTCCCTGCGACTCCAGAGCCATCGTTCGAAGTCAACAGCCTCTTTCCACCAACACAAATACCGAATTCTAATAATAGCAATGAATCCAGCACTCTTCATTAAACTAGCTATTTGTTATACCGTGCGTTTCATGAACGATATCGATCTATGGAGGATTTGCGTGTCCGTACGTCCAATTCACTTCCCATGAAACACATACCAACATGTCTCGGCGATCAATTCATTATGGGCTTCAGTGCACAACCCCTATCAATTAGGGCGGGGTTCTTCATAGAAACTCCGTCACGCAACTTTCTCCCACAAATAATACATTTATGTTGCCCTTTCTCCCATCCTTTCTCCCATCCTTTCCCCTCTACACATTTCTTCTTTGTCCCTTCCACACTTTCCACAAATCTTATCACAACTACAGAACATAAACAAGACCGACACCAGCATGCCCCACCCCCTAGTTAGCCACTGCCAGATGTCTCTCTGGGAGGTCTACATTGGCCGCGCAACTGGTGCGTGTCCTGTCCGCAAGTGCACGTCCTCTCCTCCTGCCTCTTCTCAATTACCTTGCTAACCGAATTCAAAAACCAGCCCAATGCATCTGGGGAAACCCGTACAACAACTATGAGACTCAAGACCGAATGATGGCCATTGATATGTACGAGCGTTGGCTTCTCAATCCTAAGCAAACCGAGATCGTCTCCAAAGCCAAGAGGGAACTCAAGGGCAAACGTCTTGCTTGCTGGTGCGCTCCTAAGGCCTGTCACGGCGATATCTTGGCTCGGTATGTATTGCATCGGAAATGGGTGGTAGCAGCGCTGACCAGAGATATGATATGGCAGTGTTGCGAATGAGTCTCACGAGGATACTGAACGCCGCCGTAGACAGCTAGGGCTTAGACCGGGACTTAATGTCTTTGCGAAGGAGTTTGTACCGCTTGCAAAGAGGGCTAATGGAGAGATGTAAACTCTACGGCTTTGGTTTACTGCGCTTTGGTGTACTGTCTTATGGTTTTGTTGTTTATGGTTTATTCTGTCTAAGGTATTTTCCTGTCTGAGTTCTTTGGGGCTTCTTTTGTACAGGTTATTTTTTTTTTCTTACTGGTTTGTTTGGGAAAAAACTTGGGGGATGAGATGATGGCGGTATTTTCCAGCTTGGGGTCTTTGGCCTGTTTTATATAGCTGTTTTCTTTTTTTCTCTTACGGGTTTGGAAAAACTAGGGGATGGGTTATTCCTTGCGGGGGTTTGGGCTAAGCTTTTGTTCTATAGTTGAGAGTTCTTGGAATAAAAGTTAGCTCTCTCTACGGTATTCTGGGTTCTGGGTGTTTAAATCTTCTTCATACCACTATCCCCCATATCAACTCATCTGCATCCTTCCCCACCTTTAGGCATGATGAAATCACTGCTTTCAGTCAGATTGTTGATCCCGCATCCTGTTAGCGTTGAAGGTTTATACCATGTCCCGGTACACCTAGATTCCATTTTATCCATTGGGGGAACCGGGAATAGACAGCACTCTACATATGTACTAGCTATAGACTGACAAGAAGCTGCATTGCATTGGTTCTAGGGTATTCATTTAAGCAGTTTGAAGTGTCAAAACGACTGGTCGTTGAACCCCGTTTGGGTCCTATGCATAGCAGATCCATAAGGCTGGAAAGATCGATGCTCGGAATCGATTCTTATCAAAAGTACACAAGCATGCACAATGAGGATGCCGACGAAGTCTATCATACATGGTTCATCATTAAACCCCAGAGAGACCCTTAGTTACAATTTTCAAAAAGAAAAGACATCCATTACGCCTCCAAAAAGCCCATGTTAGCCAAAGGCAACCCATAAAACTAACCAAACGCTTCCATCCTCGCCCTCCCAACCCACTCCCTAAATCATAGTACCCCGCTCGAAAGAGTCTCGAATCTCCTTAGTATACTTCCATAAGCCCTCGCCAGCTTCTGGTTGAAGTTCTTGTTCTTATCGTTGATGTAAGTAACGTCCTCATCCTCTCCACCCCTCTTCCTACTCATCCTCGCGTCTTCCGCCTTCCTCAGATCCGCCACCAACCGATCCACGGCCTCCTTCTTTGGCTTATTATCAATAAAGCCCAAACTATCCGCATCGGCATAGAAGTTCCCATCACGATCAACAACCACCAACTCCCCATCCTCAGTCTCAACCACAGACCCATCCTTCAACAATTTTGCCTTCTCAGCCGCATACCCTTCAAAGTCCGGATTCAGCTCGCGCATCTGCTTCTTATACATCTTCCTTGCGGTCTGCGAGTAGTCCTGGAACGCGACATCTTCCACATGTCGCTTCTTCTTTTCCACGCGTCGATCCCACCGCTCGGCTTCCTCAACTGTCCAATCCCACGCACGCTTGCGCTCAAAGTCTTCGCCTTGATCGGCGGCCTCGGCCTTCGCAAGCTTGAATTCGGCTTCGGCCTTTTTGCGCTGGAGTTTGGAGGTTGTGGAGGGGTCGATCGCTTGTCGTCGGCGCTCGGCGTAGACTTCTTTGAGGTTTGTGGCGGAGGATTTTTTCTAGATAGAGTTTAGTTTTAGTGTGAGCGGGGAAGGAGGGAGGGAAGGCTTACGGCGCGGTTTTGAAGCGCTTTCCACCGCTCCATGCGTGCTTTGACGGGGTCTGTTGAGGAGGAGCTGGGCTCGGGGGTGGTGGCGGAGGCGGAGGAGCCGGTGGGTATTTCCTGCGCGGCCGAGGATGAGGGGGTAGGGGAATTTTCTGCGTCACTGGGAGGCATGGTGTGATGTGCTCTGTAGTGGTGGTGGTGAGGGAGGATATGTGTGGTTTGCAATGAGTTTGTTCGGTTCGTGAGTGAGTGCTGGTTATTCGGAGCTTGTTTCGGTGCGACGTCAAATTAAGGGTTTCACGTGGCACCGGCGCTCACTCAGCAGCAAATTCCCAAGCTCATCCCTGCCTGCTGCTCGTCAATGAATCATCAATCCTGCATATATGTATGATCCCGCCTCTCCCTCCCCCTCCTCCTCCTTACCGACGCCCAACATGCCACCACCAAACACAAAGCGCGTCAAGGTACCAGCTTCAAGATCCAACCAACGTGTCCGGGTTCGCAATGCTTTGCTGCTTTTTTTGTTTAACCTCTCCCGTCAAATACTTTGTAGCATAATTTCTCACGGTTTTTCTCTCCCGGGGGTTACAGGGCATCAGTATCTTCCGTCCAATAGTCTATGGAAACATCGCGTACCCCGTCGACCCCTCTGACCGCCCCCGCGGCATGCCCGCAGACCATACACACTCGTGGACAATCAGCGTTGCAGGCGTCGACGGCGCAGACATCACACATTTCATCAAGAAAGTGCAGTTCAGGCTACACGCGGATACGTACGCAAACCCCACACGAAGTAACACCCCCGCCTCTTTCCATTTATTTCCCCTCCCCTCGTATATTAACCAACACAAACCGGGCAGCATTCGAGCACCCCCCCTTCGAAGTCACCGAGTCCGGCTGGGGCGAATTCGAGATCCAAATCAAACTCTTCTTCCACCCGGAAAGCAATGAGAAACCGCTCACGTTATTCCACTACCTCAAGCTACACCCGTACCTTGGCGACGAAAGCGCGATGGAACTGGCAAGATCCCAACGCGAACCAGTGACGTCATATATCTATGAGGAACTGGTGTTCAACGAACCTACAGAGGCAATGTTTGATATCCTTACGAGCAACGGGAGCGTGCGGCTTCCTACCAAGGGAACAGCGAAGGGGAGGGGGAGTTCGTGGTTGAGGCGGAGGCGCTGGAGTTGGATAGACTTGGGGAGGGGCTACGGATCGTACATGAGCAGATACAGAGTGTGAGGGAGAAACTGGCGCAGAGGGAGCAGGATGTAAGTGAGATGAGGAAAGCTTTGGAGATGATGTAGCTTCTTCCTCCCTTCTCCTCTCCCTCCTCCTTCATGTATATTATACAGGCGTTTTTTGGTGCATATTCTTTTTTGGGAACCGGGTAGCTTTTGTACAATACATTTCCAGTCTTATAACTTATTTCTTTTTTTATACCCCGGGGTCAATATCTACTCAGCCTTAGTCCTCAGCTGCACTCCATGCCACGTCTTAATCTCCTCCGCCAAAACCTCATTCACAATCCGATGTTGCCGTATCATAGGTAGACCTTTAAACTTCCCAGAAGCAATCTCAATCGCATACATGCTTCCGCACCCACCGGATACATCCTGCACCTTTATCCCCACTTCGTCAGCCCACCTCCCATCAACATGGAACCTCCTACCTCTAACCGTGAGGGCTCCAAAGCCGCGTCGAGCTTTTTGAAGACGTGAAGCTCGCGCTCGTCGAGATGCGGAGGCGGTTGGAGTCGGAGTAATTGGGATGTGGTGAATGAGCGCCGGAGGTGGAAGTGGAGGCGGAGAGGAAACATTGTTGGTTTGGTTGGTTGGAGTCACGTTTTTTTGGTTGTTGCATCGAAAAATAAACACACGAAAAAAACAATGACGTATTCGTATTCATGTTTCCAAAAACGTTGGAACACACACCCAATATAAGTAGTGGTGGGATTTCGGTATAAGTTTCTTCTAAATACTACTCTTCATCAGGGCGTCTGGTAACAGAGGTTTCTCCAGCCGAAATTGAATACTTCATCCCACCTTACGTCACTGTTCCATGGCCACTGTACAATTCTGTCTCAAGATACCACCAGGTACCCCATATTCAGCTACTCGGGTCAGGCAGTAGAAGATCAGACGCTCCTTTTCTAGCAGGTTACCACAACAAACTAACTAGATATGGTATAGCAATGGGTATAACACAATCTGGATATTAACAGAAAGGGCAAAGCTAGTGTGCTTTGACTTTGTACTTAGCTTCACTGGGGCTTCGCTTTGGCCATGAAGTTATTGGATTGAGCTTAGTAATCATGTAATGTATTTAAGTATCGAACCAACTCATGAGATCCGATATAGTGGCTAGGTGACTGCATCTCTAGTTTCTAGCAAGAATCATCGCGACCAATCCCCTGTGTGTGATTGATGAATCGATGATACTTAGGTATGGTTTACAATCGATTAGAACATATTGTGTGTATTCCATGAAGTAAACTTCGTGGCACTCCTTTGGTCAATAGTGACTCAACACCCTGCTCCCACAGCAAAATCCATTGCCAGAAATGGGACGTCTGATCTTCTACTGCCTGACCCGAGTATCATTGAATCGTAGCCTCGAAGCCTCAGCTTCTGTCGCTCCCTTTAAACCGTCCACATCCTCACATCTCCAAAAAAGAAAAGCACGTGCAGCCATTCCAGAACACTCTTTTTACCGGCTCGGCGTCACCATCTATAGTGCGTACCTGGATACTATCCTGAGTGCCAAGACTCTTAGGCCAAGACTTCACAATCCGATGGTATTGTGGCACATTACTTAAGTAATTAGGCTTGGCATTGGCAGGTGTATTTGGCTCGCTTCTCGAACTATTGCCCGCGCTAGACCTAATCTGGGGCGCATGTGATTTTGAGCCTCCTCTTAATCATGCGCACGTTTCCGCTTCGGCTAAATTCTCAACCTAGCGCAACGAATTAGGGTTGAGTGTGAAGTCTATCGGTTTGCTCCACCTACTCTACATTCTACTGTCTCTTCACTTTTTCTGCAATGTCCACTCCTAACCCCAGCCAGCTGGCCAGAGATACGGTGCATCCCTTTCAGAATGGTCGCTTCCCAGCTTGTGGTGAGGTTATTATCATTCCTTTCCCTTATTACCTACCGGGCCCCGCCAGCATCGTCACAACACCGTCATTAGCGGTGCCAACCGTAACGACGTGCATCCGACCAATGTCTCCAAGGTGGGGATGGAGATAGGCATCAGCGGATCTGAATGGTATGCAGAGGTATTCGTTTGCCGCTCGTTCTCTTCGAAAGTAGATACCATCTCGTTCGTCAATTCTCTGCCCATCACGAAAAGATCGCCTCATCCCCGTTCCTTACTACCAGCCACTCACCACACCGGCTCTTTTTGGCCCCTCTCTTGTGTTCGACAATTTCGAATCTGTCGAACCGACTTGGGTTATTGCAGAGCGAGTCCGTGTGAACATGAGTAGAACGGCAAGGTTGGTTGTCTTTAACATTGAGTAACGATTCGTGCTTACTCGTGAACTCCATTACCCAGTTCAAACCGTTTGTGCCCCAGGCCATCCTCCCCCCAGCTGAGCTCGAGGATTACGCATACTTGCTATCCTCTTCGCCTTCGCACACCGACCCTCCTCCCGGAGATGCCATAGCTGAAGGTGGTTCCAAAGGGCCTATCGGTGGAGCTACGGGAGATGACAATGGTAACGGAAATTCGGGTGGCAGTGATACAGAAGGACAATACCTGACTTTGGATGGTGGTCACGGTGGTAAAAAACTCGATACCTACCTCCACACTTTTTCAGATTTACTGATTCATTGGCTACAGCTATTCTCGTGCCTACAACGCTTATGGAGACGAGTCGGATTCTGAGGTCGATTGGGAAAACTGCTGGAATGACGGTCTTAACTTCGAGGCATTAACCAAGGCTTCCAGACCGGACTCGGATTGATACTATGCGGAGTTAGTTGCGATTCGTAATCGGGAGGTGAACTGTGCCGTCTCAGATTGGCTTGTTGGCGTGTAAACGGTAAACCGCACTATAAGTCGGCTGAGGTCTGCTTGCTAACCATGCAATAGGCATTTGGACTTGTGTTTTTTCTTTCATCGGAATATCCTGTCAGGGCGCTGCTTTGTTTGTTTGTTTTAATCATATTGTATTCACTCTAACTAGAGTATGACAGAGCCAAAATCCCCTCCGCCTCTGGGCGAACCGGCTAGATGGTGGAGCTCCCCTCCGCTACCCTAGGGCGCCGCTTTTCTTGAGCGGAAAATGTTGTCAAGGCGTTTTTTTTAAGGGAGCGGGCGCAGGCTGCGGTGGTAAACGACACTGTGTCCGTAAGCAAATACTGCGTCCGGAGCTGTGAGTGCAATTCCAAGGTGCGACGAGACTCGAGGTAGTGTTCCAAACCTGCGTACGCTCTGGGCGCTACATGTATTTTTTCCCGATGCTCCAGGTCAGTCGAGGGAGTCGAGAGAGTTGAGAGAGTCCGGGAGGATGAGCTCTCAGTTCACAGTGCTTGGAGGTCGTTGCAAAGCCAGACTCATGAGATTACACCCTTGGCTAGCTGGCTCGGTGGGATATTCTTGGTTGCTACTAGCCCAATGAAATCGACGCAGATTGACCTAGTTCGGTAGGCTGTTCATATTCTAAGCACCAAGCTGGTCGAGGGAGTCGAGGAAGTTGAAAGAAACTAGGGAGGACGAGGTCTCTCTCAAGCTTCTCTCTTGGAGGTCGTCACAAAGCCAGATTCCACCGCTCACCTTCTTCCTCCTTTGTCGGCAGCCATGGCGTCCTCGGGCCGTACGCTGAAACGTTGTTTTATTTGTGTTCCAACCCTTGAACCAGGTAGCGACGCCAGGCAGTCCTCCAAAGTCACCTGCGAATATGCAAACCACATCCGCAAACGGAAAAAATAGTCGTTCTGGAAACGATGATGATAATGGATGGAAAAGGAGGTTGAGATATTTATGGACAGATCTATCGGGGGTTCCGGATATATGGTGGTGCGTGGCCGTGGGCAGTGAGGGAGTGAGAGTGAGTGTGTGCTTTGGAATAGAATGGAATCGGAACACTCCGCCCCTTGCAATCCCTTTCTCTCTATAATCTATACCTTGAAGTTAGCATTCACCTCTATATGATCCATCCTTGTAATATTGTATCGATTTTTTGGGATGGTACGTTAGCAGTCAGACGGAGTGTACATACATACTCGCCAAATTTTCAAGTTTCCAGCCAAGGGTTAGGGTTTACCAGCTAAAATTGGGTGTAAAACCTTAGCTTGTGGCTGGGAACTTGAAAATTTGGCGAGTACTTGAACATATTATCCAGGTGTCAGCGTCAGATTGTACTTGTGATATAATGTGTCCGTACGAGAATCTATACCCTGACTGGAACCAAAGGATATCCACCTGTCCAGTTGGATCTGATGCCAAGCCCCGGCGGTAGTGATGACATCAGGAAATCTTGACATCAGGAGATCTTGACAGCTATGCAACTCAAAATGTCAAACACCTTCCTATAAAACCACCCCCTCCTCCTCACCACCACCACCATCATATTTACAAACACCAATGGCATCAGTACCAACTCGTACCCTTCTAGTCTGTGGCGGCTCCGGTTTCCTCGGTTCCCGAATCTGCAAAATTGCCGCTGCGCGAAACTGGACAGTAACTTCGCTTTCACGATCTGGAGAGCCTTCGTGGAGCGAGTATAAAGATTCAAGACCCGAGTGGGCTGCGAAGGTGAATTGGAAAAGAGGAGATGTTATGAACCCGGATACGTATAGGGATGCGTTGAGGGGTGTTGATGCGGTGGTGCATTCCATGGGGATACTACTCGAGGCGGATTATAAGGGTGTGTTGACTGGGAAGGAACCGGTTATTGCGGGACTGAAAAAGGCGTTTGATTCTACAAGGCATACGGGGGGCAATACCGTGCGAAGTGGACATGCGGAGTTGAGTTATGAGACTATGAATCGAGATACTGGTATGGGAGTCCCCCGAGCTAGTGAGTGAGTGAGGGTGGGTGGGGTGCTAAGGATAGAGTACAGCTGTAACACTCGCCGAAGAAGCTGTAAAAGTAAATGCGAAATCCTTCCTTTACATATCCGCGATCGACTCGTTTTTCATACTTCCGAAACGATACATCACGACGAAGCGAGAGGCGGAGGAGATTATTGCGGGAATTGGAGAGAAGAATGGAATGAGGACTGTGTCTTTGCGGCCGTCGTTTCTGTATGATTCTTCGCGCGCTTTCACGGTGCCGTTGGCCGGGGTGATGGGCGCGGTGAGCGCGGTTAATGGGTTGTTTGGAGGGAAGCTACCCCTACTGGGGGCGGCGGGGTATAGGCCGTTGTCGGTGGAGAATGTGGCGGGCGCGGCGGTAAAGGCGCTGGAGGATGAGAAGGTGAAGGGGGTTGTTGATGTGAATGAGATCCAGAATTTGGCGACGAGGGTTTGGAGGGAGGGGATGCTGTAGTTTCATGGTCTGGCTGTATTTTAAGGCCGAGAATGATCAATTGGCTGACTCCCCAATTTTTCATGACAGAAGGTATTATGGCGATAATCGCTAACCACATGCTAACGATGACGTCTAGCGTCTTATCTACCTAGATCTCACGCGGCGATTTCCGAACAAAAATATCCACACCCACCATCATGCCCCGCCACCACCCTCATCCTCATCTTAAAATACCTCACATCTTCTGGCCACCTCAGCACCCGCAACCCCTCCAACAATGTCCAAAGCAGCATCTCCAAAACGAACCGCCGTAATAGGCGTCCTCGGTACGCTTCTCCACCCCCCCATATCAGACACCCCCACACTGACTCACTCCACCCAGCTCTCCAAGGCGCCTTCCACGAACACATCCAGCTCCTCCAGCGCGCCTCCACACAACTAACCTCCCCCTACGACCTAGCCTTCACCCTCGTCCGCACCGCTCCGCAACTCGCCGCCTGCTCCGCCCTCATCATCCCCGGCGGCGAATCCACAACCATGGCGCTCGTCGCCGAACGCTCAAACCTCCTCGAGCCCCTCCGGGAATTCGTCAAAGTCTCCCGTCGGCCCACATGGGGTACATGCGCGGGGATGATCCTACTCTCCGAGTCGGCGAACCGCACGAAACAGGGCGGGCAGGAACTTATTGGTGGATTGGACGTCCGTGTGAACCGAAATCATTTCGGAAGACAGGTTGAGAGCTTTAGTGCGCCGTTGAAGTTGGGGTTTTTGGGGGAGGGGGAGGAGCCGTTTGTGGGTGTGTTTATTAGGGCGCCGGTTGTGGAGACGTTGTTACCCGCGTTGAGGGGGGACCCAGAGGCGGAAGAGGTCCATGCGCCGAGTAAGAAGCCAAGGGGAGATGTGGAGAGGCATTTTGTGGATGAAGGAAGGGTGGAGGTGTTGGCGGAGTTAAGGAGGGGCGTGTTGCCGAAGGTGGGATTGGATAAGGCGGATAGACCAAGTGAGGGGGTGAAGGATAGTGAGAGGGCTAGGGAGAGGGCGGGAGATGCGAGGGTGGTGGCGGTGAGGCAGGGGAATGTGGTGGGGACTAGCTTCCATCCTGAGTTGACGGGGGATGTGAGGATGCATCGGTGGTGGTTGGAGAGGGTTGTGGAGGATCTGGCGAGGAGGGAGAAGTTGGGGGGTGAGGTTTAGAGGTGGGGTTTTTGATGCTGGTGGTGTTTAGATATATGTAGATAGATGGCTCCCTCTTCCCCAGGCTTATCGTTTTGGCTCGAGCTCGCCACACGAAGAACCGCGAGCCTGCGAGCAAAGGAGGAAAAGCCTGGGCACGAGGGAAGATAGATGGGGTGCTTAGTTTTTGTTCTTACTTTAGACAAGTTGTTGTTTATTCATACTGTATTCACTCTAACTAGAGTATGACAGAGCCTAAAAACACCTCCGCCTCCGAGCGAGCCGGCTAGATGGCGGAGCCTTTAGACAAGTTTACGAGACTAGAATTTTGCCTTCTGTTGGACTCGATTGTGTGCTCATGGATATCACTCGAGGAGTGTTTGCCAAGGCGGAATGACAGACTTTGCGCTATAAATCATCTCAACAACTTCAAGCCCTGCATACAAGGGAGATCGGCAGTGCCAAACCACTTGAGCACTTATCCGCTGTGTTGCCGGCTGCACTGCAACCCCTCGCACATGACCAGCATTCTTTCTTCACGAGCCAACCAGCCACAACAGCAGTGAGTCTTGTGATGCGCGCCGTGTTCTGATCTTGCTTCTTTTCGCTGCTCACCCAAATCAGCTGCTAAACACAAACCAACGCAACTTTCCTTCCCCCACCGCTAAATACACCTACCGTGCCAGAAAAACACATCGCACTTACATGGCCTCGACCCTCCACGAAACTAGCAGCTGAAGAAACTTCTATTATCTAAACCGTTACCACCACCACCACCACCACCCGTCACCCCAAACATCTTTCCTGCGAAGGCCAACATAGATAGAAAGAAGGAGAGCTCTATGTTCAACCTCTCCCTGATTCCCGTGAGCATCCTCGGCCTCATCATGGTGCTATCACTTCTGGGAAGAGTCTTCAAGACCTGCCGCTTCTACGCGCGCATCCTCACCTGCTACGTCTTACTGGCTACCTGTGCTACATACGGAGTCGTCGCGTCGGTTGCTCTGCGTATCGTTGGGAAAGTTTCGATTGCGCAGTGGACGACGGCAAGGGCAATGAAGATGGTGGGATGTCCGATAATGGGGATCGATTTTGAAGTGGAAGGAGAGGAGATATTGGAAACGAGACCCGCAGTGTTCGTGAGTAATCATCAGAGTGAACTGGATATTTTGTTCCTGGGAAGAGCGTTCCCGAAACATTGTAGTGTTACGGCGAAGAGGAGTTTGAAGTATTTGCCGTTTTTGGGTTGGTTTAGTATGTTGATCCCAGAGGAGATAAGGAGATGTGGGGATAGGCTGGGGCTGACTGATATGGTGTAGTGGCGCTGAGCGGAACGGTGTTTATTGATCGTGGAAACCGACAAACTGCGATTAAGGCTTTCGATGGCGCGGTGAAGGAGATTAAGGGGAATAAACAGAGTGTCTGGATCTTCCCGGTGTGTACCCTCACCCCCCCCCACCCCCCCCCCCAGCCTTTGCGTGGATAGTTGGATATCTGACGATGAGATAGGAGGGCACCAGGTCGTACTTTGGAAAACCTGATTTGCTACCGTTCAAGAAAGGTGCGTTCCATTTGGCGATACAAGCAGGTGTGCCCATTGTTCCTGTGGTCGTGCAGAACTATGCGCATGTGTTGCATCTACAGGACAGGACTTTTGAACCCGGTACCATCAAGGTTAAGGTAAATAAGACGGTGTCATTTTGCTGAGGGAACCTTTGCTGATTGTTGCAAAGGTCTTGGATCCTATCCCGACTGAGAAGCTCACGATGGACGACGTTGAGCGGGTGGTTACGAGCACTCGAGAGGCGATGTTGAAGGAGATCAAAGCGATGGGTTCACCGCATGGAGATCTCAAGACTGAGTAAAAGTGGTGTGCGTGACTTTCTTAGATAAGTAGATCGCTAGTGGTGGATGTGAGTAGATGGGGGGAAGAAAAAGAGCGGAACGATTGATGGGGCATAAAGATATTTTGCTGTATAGATGCACTTTGGTGTGGCGTGCGGGCGGGCGTTTTCTGTTTGCTGTTCATGTTTACGCCTGGAAAATGAAATTCCTTCTGTCTGATGGATTATTTGTACGCTGATGACGTTTATATACCATATATAATAAGATGAGGAAATGAAGTACAAAATTTTTTTGTTCATCGTACTGGGTGAGATTTTGTGATTTGCAAAACGCCACAGTGATCACCAAGCCGCATTATTAGCCCACTTTATCCAAAACGCGTTCGATAATCTTGCACCTAACACGCGTTTACCTCACTCCCAACCAACACCGAGCCACCGAGCCTACCTACCACCCCCGCCCAAGAGTTTCCCATCGCAAACCTCCATCACCACGGGAATCGCACTTCACCTTCTTCCATTGTCTCCGGCGGCGAATTGTGCCCACCGTCGCAACCATGCACATCAAGCAAATCATCATCCAAGGCTTCAAATCGTTCTTCCCCCCTCCCCCTCCTCCCCCTCTTCCGCTAACTCCCCTGCAGCTACAACGAACAAACCGTAATCGAGCCCTTCTCACCAAAATGCAACATCATCGTCGGCCGCAACGGTTCGGGAAAATCCAACTTCTTCGCCGCAATCCGGTTTGTCCTTTCGGACGCGTACACGCAGATGGGACGAGAAGAACGTCAAGCGTTACTCCATGAAGGATCCGGATCTGCAGTCATGAGCGCATACGTCGAGATCATCTTTGATAATTCGGATGAGCGATTTCCGACGGGACGCGATGAGGTTGTGTTGAGACGTACGATCGGATTGAAGAAGGATGAATATACGCTCGATAGGAAGAATGCGAGTAAGAGTGATGTTATGAATCTTCTCGAATCGGCGGGGTTTTCGAGGAGTAATCCGTATTATATTGTCCCCCAGGGGAGGGTTACGACTTTGACGAATATGAAGGATGCGGAGAGACTGTTGTTGCTTAAGGAGGTGGCCGGGACACAGGTTTATGAACAGAGGAGAACGGAGAGTTTAAGGATTATGGATGATACGGATAATAAGAGGGCAAAGATTGATGAGTTGTTGAAGTATATTGAGGATAGGCTTGGGGAGTTGGAGGAGGAGAAGGAAGAACTTAGAGGGTACCAAGAGAAGGATAGGGAGAGGAGGTGTCTCGAATATACTATCTACCACCGCGAACAGGTAGAGATTGGAAATGCGTTGGATCAGATTGAGGAGGGGAGACAGAGGGGGCTGGAGATGAATGAAGACTCAAGAGAGTTGTTTGTTCAGAGGGAAGGAGAGATTCAAGAGCTGGATCGGAGAATCGCGGCGAGAAAGCAGGAGGCGGAGCTTTTGAAGGTTGATAAGGCACAGCTAGATGAGGAGCGGAGGGAACATGTTCGACATCGCGCGCAGATCGAATTGGATGTTAAGGCTCTTACGGCAGACCAGGGTCACTTATTGGAGGCGAAGCGACGGTATGAGGAGGAACTTCAGGAACTTACTACCGCGATTGCAGAACGGGAAGAGGAACTTGAGGGGTTACTTCCGGAATACAACGAGAAGAAGGAGCAGGAACAACTTCTTAAGCAAGAACTCGCAGAGGCAGACGCCGCCAGACAACGACTCTATGCCAAACAAGGGCGAAACACACAATTCCGCAGTAAAAAGGAGCGCGATGACTGGTTGAGGAAGGAAATCAGGGAATGCCAGGACACTCTGACAAAGCGTAAAGCCAACAAGACAAATCTGGAAAAGGAAATCATGGGTACCGAGAAGGCCATCCAAAAACTGGAAAAGGATATCGAACAAGCCAGAGAAAAGTTGGATGGCCGTACTGAGGCGCTGGACGGGGTCTCAGAAGATGTCGCTAGCAAACGGGCTATCCGAGACAAACTCATGGATGAGAGAAAGGAACTTTGGCGTAAAGATGCAAAGCTCGATAGTACGGTGGACACGGCAAGACGGGAACTCGAAAAGGCGGAACGCGCACTCTCAGCGACTATGGATAGTAACACTACCCGCGGTCTCAAGGCGATCCGTCGTATCAAGGAGCAGCTGGGCCTATCAGGTTGCTACGGAACTCTGGCGGAGCTTATGGATGTTGAAGACAGATACCGCACTGCCGTCGAAGTCACAGCAGGCCAGAGCTTGTTCCACTATGTTGTCGACAACGACGAAACGGCCACTGCAGTCCTTACTCAGCTCAACAGGGAACGGTCTGGTAGACTGACGTTCATGCCTCTCAACCGCCTGAAACCCCGCCTAGCACACTTCCCAGTAGCGAACGATGTTGTTCCGATGATCGAAAAAGTCAAGTATGACGAGGAATACAGAAAGGCATTCGAACAGGTCTTTGGAAAAACCATCATCTGTCCAGACCTTAATGTGGCAGCGCAGTACGCACGTTCTCATGGCGTGAGCGCTATCACCCTTGCTGGTGACCGAGCTGACAAGAAGGGTGCATTGACGGGAGGATACCATGACCCTCGGCGGAGCCGCCTCGAGGCTGTGAAAGCGGTCAAACAATGGCAAGACACCTTCGAGACACAGAGTGCAGAGTCGACGGCGATCAAACGTGAACTCGAAAGAAAAGACCAGGAGATTACCAGGGCGGTTGGTGAGCTACAAATGGCGGAGGCGGGACGTGCACAGGTTGAGAGCTCGTATGGACCTCTGCGCGCGGAGCTCCAGGGGATGGTGGCGTCGTTGGGTCAACTCAAGGATAGTCTCGATCGCAAGATCAAGAGCTTGGAGAATGTCGATGCCTCGCTCAAAAGTCTGCAGGAACAGCTGGATGCGTATCAAGCCGAGGTTAACAGTGGGTTTAAGAAAACACTAACCGCCGAGGAGGAAGCATCACTAGAGGAACTTGCGCAACGGTGTCAAGAGCTCAGAAAACAGGTCGGTGTTGTTAGCACTGAGCGTGCCGAGAAGGAGAGCAGGAAATCCATCCTAGAAGTCGAGTTACGGGAGAATCTGCAGATGAGACTGGACCAGTTAAAGGGCCAAAGCATGGATAATCTCGAGACCGGTGGAACCAGACGTGGTGGGCGTCGTCGTGGTGACCTCAACGAAACAAAGAACGAACTGAAACGGATCCAGGGATTAATTGCGAAGGTCGAGAAGAGTCTAGCAGATGTAGAGGAGGGAATCAGCGTGGCTAAAAAGGATCTCGACACCCTGGAGAAGCAGAAGTCTGAGCACCAAGCAGCGCAACAAGAAGAGGCCCGCAACATCGAACGCCAAAAGAAGCGGATCGAAAAGTCGATGGCGAAGCGTGCACTGCTGCAGGAGAAGGCGACCGAGTGCTCAAGAAACATCCGAGACCTAGGTGTCCTCCCCGATGAGGCATTCGAAAAATACGACCGTGTTGAATCCAACAAAGTCGTCAAGCAGCTCCACAAGGTCAACGAGGCGCTGAAGAAGTTCAGCCATGTTAACAAAAAGGCGTTTGAGCAGTACAATAACTTTACAAAGCAACGTGACACGCTGCAGAAACGTCGGCAGGAACTTGATGTATCGCAAGCCTCGATCGAGGATCTTATCCAAGTGCTTGATCAGCGCAAGGATGAAGCCATCGAACGTACCTTCAGACAGGTATCCAAAGACTTTGCAGAGATTTTTGAGAAGCTAGTCCCTGCGGGTCGCGGGAGATTGGTGATTCAAAGAAAAGCGGATATGAACGTCAATGAAGATGATAGTGACGAAGAGGGAGCAGATCAGCGGAATGGGAATGGTGGGGTAGAGAATTATACCGGCGTTGGTATCTCGGTTAGCTTTAACTCTAGACACGACGAACAGCAGCGTATTCAGCAGTTGTCGGGTGGGCAGAAATCGCTTTGTAACTTCCCCCCCCCCTCATACCATCTCCGCTAATTGAATGTTTCTCAGGCGCCCTTGCACTTATCTTTGCGATCCAGCAGTGTGACCCAGCACCATTCTACCTCTTTGATGAGGTGGACGCAAATCTTGATGGTACGTAGCCCCCATTCATTCATCCATCTATCTCCCGGCTAACAAAAGCACACAATACAGCACAATACCGTACCGCAGTAGCACACATGGTAAAAAGTCTCAGTAGCCGCAACGAGAACGGCCAGTTTATTTGCACGACGTTCAGACCCGAGTTGGTACACGTTGCGGATAAACATTATGGAGTGTTGCATAAGAATAAGATGAGTACGGTGGATGCGGTTACGAAGGAGGAGGCGTTGGAGTTTATTGAGGGACAGAAGGTGTAGTATATGATACCAGAAGAGGGGGGGGGGGGGATTGTATGAAATTTAGGGGTTTTTTTTTGAATGGAGGGAGTGTATTTTTTGTTTTCTTTTTTTTTCTTGTGTTTTTTTTTTCTTTGTAGGATGCGGAAAATGGAGAAGGGTAGTTAACGATGATGGATAATGATGTTGATGTGTCGTTGGGGGGGGAGGGGGTTGATACCGTCGGCCTGCCAGCGATTGATGACATTCATCCACGTAGTTGAGTGATGGCCTGGGGAAAGAAAACGGGTTGTTCGTCAGAATACATCACTCGGTTTGAGAGATATTTTTTTCTACACGGCACTCTTTGAACAAACTAGCAGACATACTCGAATAGGTAGGCCTTTTTTTTTTGCGCACTCGAGTAGCGAAGGAATCTTCCAGTTGACACTGAATCCGTGGCCAGGGAGGGGTTGGTGTACGACAAAAGTCGTGAATAGCGTAGATCGCCACGAACACAACAACTGAGAATTGCTATTACTCAATAACAAAGAAGAACACGAAAGAGAGCCTATGGGACTGAGTTAGATATATTCTCGCATCAGAGAAACCACCACTTTGGATTGATTTTGGGGGGGTGGCGCGGATACACATTTTTTTGATTCGTCTGGTTGCACCTAATCCACAAACTTTTGTCTCAGGCCTCGTAGATATACATCCCCAGATCTATTCTAAATCATCATAATCAATCTTGGTGTATGCAACAATGATTCAGCCAAACCTATCTCTGGAATCTGGATCTAAAAAGGCACAGCAGGTTTTTGAACCGGTAACGTAACTAGTGTTTATATAGCGGTAAGGTTTCAAACATTAGTGTTTTTAGCACTATCGACCCGTGGTCTTTGAGGTTTCGATGGCATTTGTAGTACCATGAGGGTTCGAAATCTGGGTGAAGGGGTGTCTGACCCAAGCGGATTTGGTTCTTGTAAAAGCAGAGATTTCTTAATCTGTTTCGACGCTTTTTAATCCGCACGCGGAAAAAGCCGGATTTAGAAAGCGGCTGACAGACTAGAGATTTCTACCATCATGTTTAGACCTACCCTACGATCTTAAGAAGAAAAAAAAGGAGTGAACACCACAGGTTTTGAACCTACAGCTACAGGTTTATATCGCCATGAAGCTGATGTTTATTGCATCAGGCCCAACCTAGTGTTTATTGCACTCGGTGTGGCGTTTGTACCGCTGTGAGGTTTCGAACCCCGGTGTTTCTAGCACCTAGTATTTATAGCACCAAATGAGCCGAGCGATTTGTTCTTGTAGATGTTATGGTCCCTACCATGGTGTACAAAATTGAAGAAAGGATCTCAAAGCGCAACGTAGGGCAAAAGAGTGAACAGTGCAGGTTTTTAAGCCTGCAACCTGGTGTTTGCAGCGCCAATCGATGTTTAAAGCACTCGGCGGCGGTGTTTACAGCACCGTCTAGCATTTATAATGCCGTGAGGTTTTGAACGCGGTGTTTCCAGCACCTGGTGTTTACTACACCATATGAGCCAAGTGATTGGTTCTTGGAAATGACATGATCCCCGCCATGGTATACAAGGCCTAAGCTAGCTAGGGTCTCAAAGGCCAAAAGAGTACGGCCTAACGTTTGTAGCATCAGGGAGTCTCGAACCCGTGTTTATGGCACTTGGAGGATGTTTGTAGCGCCATCTAGCGTTTGTAGCGCTACCGGGTTTCGAACCCGGTGTTGACAGTATCTAGTGATTAAAGCACTAGACGAGCCAAGCTTATGTGTGAAATGATCTCCACCACTGAATATATACAGAACCCAAGCTAGGGTAGTAATAGGCATAAGCTGAACCTACTCGAGTTAAAAGCCCGAGCTTTAGAGCTTGAGTCGGTCTGAGTGCCATGATACTCGAACTCAAGCTTTGACTCGAACTCTGGTCAGGGCATTTCCGATGTGAGACTTGGACACCGTATTCTAAGACTCGGAGATCAACATCCCGCTAGGGCGCAGATACCGGAGAAGGGGAGGCCTTCATTCCGTGAGGCCCAGGTACTCAATTTCACTGACGGGTTTCCCGATCTCCAGAATATTTGGAGACCAACTAGATAGTGTTGCGGTGGGTATTTATGAACTCGAATTTAGGCTCAAGTTCATGAATCAGCCTGAGTTTTTGTGAGCCTACTCGAGCTCCTTCCTCAGACTCGTACCAAGCCGGCTCATGTCCATCACTAAACTAGGGTCCTAATGGGTCAAAGCCAGAGCAAAAAGAGTGAGAACCACAGGTTTTGTGCCTGCAGCCTGGCGTTTATTGCGCCATTGGGTTTCGAACCCGATGTTTCCAACACCCGGTGTTTATAACACCATACGAGCCAAGCTTGTATATGAAATGATCATCGCCGCTGTGTACAGAACCCAAGCTAGGATCCCAACGGGCAAAAGCAGGGCAAGAAGAAAATAGTGGGCACCACAGGTTTTGAGCCTGCAGTCTGGCGTTTGTAGCGCCATTGAGTTTCGAACCTAGTGGTTTTGAGCCTGTAACCTGACGTTTGTAGCGTCATGAGGTTTCGAACCTGGTGTTTCCAGCCCCTGGTGTTTATAGCACCAGCTGGGCCAAGCGATCACTTGTGTATGAAATGATCCCTGCCATTGTGTACAGTACACAACTCAAGCTAGGATCCCAAAGGACAAAAGCGGGGCAATAGAGTTGAACGGTGGCCTGATGTTTATTCCCCGGATCGTAGCGGATAATAGCTACCGGGTATGGTCATATCTGTGACCAAAATTAATCGCCCGCCCGTTTTTTTGTCGTCTGCTACCAGACAAACTTATCGAAACTATGAACGCCGTCCGATGGAGGGAGAGTGATGATGAATGAAGGAGATTAATAGACCCGTTTGGTGATAGTGTTGGCTGCCACTTGTACATTGACTGGCTCCATGGAACCTTTGACTTATCTTTCTCCGATCCGTTGTAGATCCGCTTGTTAACACACGCAGTACTCCAGAGAAGAAGTCCCGAATCTTAACTTGAATAGATTAACGAGTTTGAGTAAAGCTGTTCCATAGAGAGCAACCATGACATGTCAATTATGGCTTCGGAAGGTAATATCCCGACGAAGAAGAAGATGACGAATACACACCCTGATTGGCATGTCTATTGTCCTGGACTAGTGGGTTGCATAATTTCATCGCAGCATAGATCAATCCAACAAGAAACCTTGTGAGGTTGCATATTGTTCTTCCATTCGTGAACTGGCACAAGTTCGCAAACCGGACATTGAAATTTGCAAATGGGTACGGGTCGCGTATGGAGCGGAACATATGCATCGCCATTACAGTCGAGCTCTCTATTGTGGGTTAGGGGTTATTCCCTCACATGCGCTTACCCTATCGCGCTAAAGCCACTTACGCGAACAAAAAACTTTCGAAACCGCCACGCTACCTGCACAATTTCCAGCACTCGAAATGAAGCGAAAACACAACTCCGAAGATGACAATGCCGTTACAGATGTCGCTACCACGACGACTGACACCGACACCGACACTGATACTTCGTTCTCGTCGTTAGGTCTCGATGCGCGGTTACTGCAAGGCATTGCAAAACTCGGATTCGCAAATCCTACTTTGGTACAAGCGAAGGCGATACCACTAGCGCTAGAAGGAAAGGATATTCTAGGTATGCTCTGAATGCCTACTATTTGTGGGACGGGAGTGTAGAGTGCTGATACGATCGGTACATAGCGAGAGCAAAGACTGGGTCGGGGAAGACAGCGGCGTATTTGTTGCCTGTTTTGCAGGGTATATTAAAAGCCAAAGAGGTATATTCCTCTCCGGAAAGGTGTTTGTTACTCTGCGCAAAACTAATAGGAGTGAGGAGGAAATAGACCTCACCGAACGAGAAAGCGACGCGCGCATTCATCTTAGTACCTACAAAGGAGCTGGCAGAACAGGTGTTGAAGATGACCGAGAAGCTTGCGCTCTTTTGCGGGAAGGCAGTGCGGGCTATCAATATTGCACAGAACGTGTCGGAACAGTTGCAAAGATCACTGCTTGCCGAGAACCCTGATATTGTCGTCGCTACACCATCGAAGGCGTTGTTACACATCAATCTTTCCGATCAGCCGCTGGTAGAGAAGGTTTCGCATCTAGTTATTGACGAGGCGGATTTGGTGCTGTCGTATGGTTATGACGACGACCTGCAAGGGATAGCGAAGGCACTTCCGAAGGGTCTGCAGACGTTTCTCATGAGCGCTACGTTAACGCAGGAGATCGAGACTTTGAAGAAGCTTTTTTGCCGGAATCCGGCAATATTACGGTTGCAGGAAGCCGACGGGGAGGAGGAGGGCGAGGGTGTTAGTCAATATGTTGTAAAGTCTGTTTTTCCCCCACCTAGCTCATGCAACGTAACACTGACAGACAACAGATGTGCCGAGGACGAAAAGTTTCTACTTATCTACGTAATCTTCAAGCTTAAACTAATAAAAGGCAAATGTATCGTCTTTGTTGGTGAGATCGACCGTTGCTACCGTCTCAAGCTCTTTCTAGAACAATTCGGCATCCGCTCCTGCGTCCTCAACTCGGAGCTGCCAGTCAACTCGCGTCTCCACATTGTCGAGGAGTTCAACAAGGGTGCATACGATATCATCATCGCCACAGACGAAAACGAAGTCGTTGGTGACGAGGATGACGACGACAAAACTGCGGAACAACCAAAACCCAAGAAGAAGTCCAAAAATGATGGCGGCGACAAAACGGAAGGGACAGAAGAGGCAGGCGAGGATGCTGAGCCTCTCCCATCCAAAAAGAAGAAGCGCAAGAAGCCCCGTCTCGACAAAGAATACGGTGTTTCTCGCGGTATTGACTTCCAGAACGTCGCTTGCGTCCTCAATTTCGACCTCCCCACAACCTCAAAATCCTATACCCACCGCATCGGCCGTACAGCACGCGCCGGAAAAACAGGAATGGCAATGTCTTTCGTTGTCCCCGCCGCTCTCCACGGGAAACACAAGCCCACCTCCATCCCCACCACCAAAAACGACGAAAAAGTCCTCACAAAAATCACCCAGCACCAGAAAAAGAAGGGAAAGCAGGTGAAACCTTACATTTTCGACATGGAACAAGTACAGAGCTTCAGGTATCGTATGGATGATGCCCTGCGTGCTGTCACTCGCACGGTTATCCGAGAGGCTCGGACAAGAGAGTTGAGGCAGGAGCTGTTGGCAAGCGAGAAACTGAAGCGACATTTCGAAGAGAATCCAGATGATCTAAAACATTTGAGACATGATGGGGAGCTAAGAACGGCAAGGATTCAACCACATCTGAAACATGTACCGGAATATTTGCTGCCGAAAGATGGGACCAGCGCACTCACGTCGGGTCCCATGATTGGAGGTGCTGGATTGAGAAAGAGTGGAGAAAATAGGATCAGAAAGGCGAGGGAGAGGAACAAGAGGATTAGGAAGAATGCCGGGCAGAAAGGGAAGGGGAGGGACCCATTGAAACTATTCAAAGGGAAGGCAAAGAAATAGTGTAGATTTGTATTATATCCTCGATCGCTCTGGAAGAAAATGGTGTTTTGGCTGGCAACACTCCGTGGGATTGAATACCCTCAGATATGCATACCAAGATGAACAACCCCCAATCATCAGTGTAGTCTCTTCACTTCATGTCCCTGGATAGATCGACATTTAGTAGTCTGCACTCTTGTTCCAGAGTTCTGTCCAGTTGGTTGCAAGCTAGGTGGTCGTAGTCGTTGACAATGAGTTGTGAAACAGGAATTTTGATTCGACCCGGCACCGTATGACGAAATGATCATAATGACCCACAAGGCCTTAATGAAGAACCTCTCGCAGCTAGACAGCCTACAGGTCTAGAACGAATCATTCCATCCCATAAGTATAGAAGCTCAACAAATCTTATTTCGAATTCTGCCTTCCCATAAATGTTGACATGTCTAGAGTAGCGGCGGGCTAGTAGGCTGTGGGCGGCCCAGGCCTGATAGGACATCGGACTAAAAATTGTGGCGGAGTGGCCCTGCTACGGGTGACCTACGCACTTTTTTTGTCGTCGCCGCTTACAATTTGGAACTACCTACCGTACCGAAGACACCTCGGCTGGTAATACGCACTGGATATAGTTAGCAACAGGTCACTAAGCAGAATTGCGATTGGCCAATGCTCTACGGCAGCGTTCAACCAACCAACAAAACTCATTCCAGGACCCTTAGTGGCGTGTTGCTGTATCCAGTGCCTATAACCAGTCGAGGGGATACCAGCGTGCATGTGCCACCACGAGAGCCCATGACGGTCACTTCGTCATAATTTTTAACACCGTAATTCCATGCTGTATGCCGTCGTTTCGCCGCTTCTCTTCAGTCTTACGTTCCTCTTATAATGCCGTCCGCTGATTCTCCCTCTTCTAAACTGCTCATTTTCGTAACTGCTAGTAGTATCTTTTCAATGGTGAATATGACTTCACTTAGAGTAGCACACTATCCTTCATCAATGTGCTAAGATTTTGTTCAGCAGCTTCCACGGCGCGACCCGCATCTTTGATTGAGATGGTGCGAACAGCCTTGCTTCTCGACCCATAAGTTCGGCATATGCGGTTAAGACCTCTCTTGTTATTCCGGCTTTGCTGAGCCGTTCCAGAACACCAGCTGCTCCTCTGGAATCGACTTATTCCTAATGCCACGAACCTCCTTTCCCATAGAAGTATTATCTCCCTACCCCCTCTCTTCAGGAGGGAAGATCTCCTTGGCTCCTCCATTATCTATCACAATCGGTGTGGTTACTCGAGTGCTACCCCATGAATATGACGCTGACAACCTCACCTTGAGGTATATAAATAAATAGGCGTATAATTACCGCGCTATCTCTGCGGGTACGAAACGGCGAGGTTGGTTTGGCACATGATGGGACAGGCATGCAGAGACCCATGGGTGCAGCCGCCAAAGCTAGAGTACGAGTAAATAGAGTCTATTGTAAACCTTGTCCAATATAAAGATAAAGTGAGTACATATCTAGTGTTTCTTCTTGGGGACCCACCATTAGTAGTCTCGTTTTTCAGCCCCTCAGAGACTAGATATACTATGTGCTACCTACCCCACCTGTGCCGCTTGCTGACCGGCTGAGAAACATGAAGGTCGAGATTGGTTGATGATGATGGGGTAGTACCAATGGCGGTGTGCGGAGTTTTATCCGTTCGAGATTTGTTTTCTTTTTCTTTTCTTTTCTTTTCCTCGGACTTCTTCCTCCGAAAGAAAGTCTTCTAATTTTCCCTTCAATGTTCGCTTGAAAAAGGAGGGAGAATTTCGTAATGGTTAGGTTGTAGACCGGGAACGCTTACCAGTTTTCACTTGCCAACCCACACCCTTCGGTAGATAAACGTGACATATATGACCCCGCACACCCGGTGCCAAACCCTTGGAGTGCATAGATAGAGTACGGATAAAACTCTATTTTACATTTCCCTGAAAATGAAAATGTGTAACATGGAACATGCTAGCAAGCACGCGGGAGGAGGACGGGCAGATGCGAAGGGATATATTGCCAAGGTTCTCTTCTCATTTTTGAGGATGGAAGGATTCCATACGTGTTCACGAGGCGATGAACCCTTCGACAGTATCAGTGCGGTGTTTGATTTCAGGTAGCACAGTAGAGTAGCCTGGGGTGTAGTCTCAAGCAAATGTTCCCTTGCAGTCGTCGGGGAAGCTACTGATGTTTTTCTCATCGTCAACCTTGCATTCCAATCATCGCCTCTTTAGATGGTGGCTATTACTGCTGTGAGGATGCTGGTGACGGGATGCATCATTTTTGTTTTGGACTGTAGAAGGTGTAGACGCTAGGGCTAGTGCATGACAGGAGCTTGAAATAAGCTTTTGAGCCGCACTTTGTTCACCTTCAGGCTTCTTCCAAATATAATAGTCACTATAAGACCGTAAAGACTGTCAGTATCAGAGACGAGCTCGAGTTGACCACATACTGGTGCCAAGGACTGTAAACTTTCATTAGACAGATCCAGACTTCCGATATTACGAGTCTCAAAGACTTTTAAACCCCTAAAGACACCTTCGTACGGACTAAATTCATTTGGTGGAGTTGACAAGTGTTTAACGTTGTGTCTTTATAATATAACTGGTCCTGTCCCTGTAAAGAGTTGCATTTTCGCCATACCGTTCTTTCGTGCTAGAGTCGGTGAACGTTCGTCAATTGCATCCACTTCACCGTGTCTGTCTGGTCCTTACCGCGTTATCTGTGACCTTTCATGACACCGTTTCGGCGGCCAGGCTTCATCACCCAGTCCCCCGGCGGAGATCAATTCCGTGCTCCCACTGACGCCGCTGATATCTGGAAGATAATTAGTCTAGTTAACTACTTCATGGGTGTGGGGCGAACAGCAAGAAGTGCTGCGTTAGGTGTGAGGCTTTCTATGGCAGGCGGAAAAAGGTGTGATGGCAGAGATACGAAGCACCATTGTTTGGCTGTAACAACAATCTAATCTAATCTAATCTAATCTATATAGAATGTATCTCGAGCACCGTTGGGCAAAAATTTGCAATCAACACAACAAACCCTGTTCCACGATAAGAGTAATGGGAAGTGATCAATCAATCACAACTCCCTACTAGGTTTATAGTTTCACGATATTTATATATACTCTAGTTACACTTAGTCTCTCATCCGGCTTCTGATGACAGACCATGGGCTCCTTCGATCAATTCCCAACAACGCCGCAATATATCCCATGCAGCCGGCGCCGAGTAACCATATGTGATGGTTCCAACATATGGCCCCAGGATTCGACACGTTCCAGAAATCCTTTCCATCAGACCCGAAAAACGTCCAAGACTTTTTTTCCTTCCCCCAACCCCCTCATAAGGCTCAGCCGCGCTAACAACTGCTGTTGGCGGCGCGGTTCACCATTACTCTTACCCATGACTATTTACTTTAATATTTTACTGACAAGCATTTGAAAGTATACGTGTACCCGAACGGTCGCTGCTGAGCTTATGTTGTAATCACCGGGCGCCCTTTGAAGCTCTAGATCTTCCCGTGAGGTTCCGGTATCATCTCCCAAAACGCTTAGCTAGCCGTGCCTTATAACTATAGCTTATTATATATTCTTATAGTGTGGGATTCTGGTCCAGTCGTAACATCCGTACAGGTGATCATGATGACTGCTTAGACATGAAACCCCTCCTTTCTCCTGCTCCACAAATGTACTGTTCAATCCTCGTATGACAATGACTCACAGAATTCCGCCGATCCTAGAATGAAAAACCCTCGGCGTTTCACCTACGGGACTGCAAGTATCATGACTGTTATGTTAGTTACCTTAGCCGATCGGTCCAATAATCTCAACACTTGCGTCGTGGGATGGTGGAATTGCCGCTGGAGGCTAGATGGTGGATAGATCTTCGTCTATAACATATCGTCTAATAATTCCGTTAGGGTTTCTGTATGTGTATGTGATCCTATGCGGTAAGGGTATATGGACCGTATCGATATCGGGTTGCATATACGTATACAAGCATACACCGTGGGCCTTGCCTTACCTTACCTCGGTCCATCCATCCCTCTGGTTCATGTCCTGGGATTGTGGTGTGAATAATCGATCATTCTCCGCTGGTTGCCGAATTCCTTGTTCTTCCTCTTTCGCTACCCTACTGCTAGTTTCCAGCAAATTTCCTAGAGACCCTCAAGCACAAATTCTACCGATCCTGAAGACAAAGTCGTTTACCAAGCAAACCTCCAAATCTCCTGCGTCAGTTATGTAGCACGAGTCCCATGCTGCGCGGGTTGGGGACACGAGCGGGTGGCTCGGGTCGGGCCGAGCCGAGAATTGGATCACAACATTCTTGGTGGATTCAGAAACCAAGACATTGCAACCGACTCTTTTCATGAAAAGTCTATATATCTCAGCCAGTCAGAATATTTTGGTTGCTCCAAGTTGTACAGTGGTCTTCCGAATCAATAACCAACGGTTGGAAACTTTTTGTGTGACTACCGTCCACTTCCGCACCACCACCTAGGCGGCGGTGCAGTAGGTATGAGAAGAATAAGTGGAAATTCGGAAACCCATTGTCCTGGGACGACTGTTGAGTAAGACAAAGGCGGCTACAGTAGCGCCAGGTAGTAGCGCTCCGTACGCCGGTATGTAAATAGAAGTAAGGGTTGTATCGGTGTGCTGGAATAGCTTGCAATTATACCCAGCAGCAGCGGCGGTAAAGAATCAGTATATATATGCACGCGCGTGACAAAAAAAACAAAACTGTTATGAAAATAAAGCATAACACACTTAGTTTACTCAGATACGGAGATAAATTATTATTAAATCTTCAGGCTTTTTTTGCTGATATGCTTTGCCTGTGGGTAGAATTGATTTGCTATATTCGTTTTTAAAGACCCAGGCCTTTTTTGACAACAGAAATTTACTCACAGACATTTCCGCCCATCTGGACAATCATATAGACTAGAACTAAATCTACTCGGGGTCATAGAGTAGCGGGCCGACAGGAGGGCTCAGCCGTAGGAGAATCTGGGACCATCGTTGAACGCAGATCGTAGCGAGTAGTTACATGGACTACTGCACACGGAGCCGCTGATGGCCGAGTCGGAAATGACACCGGAGGGCCGAGCATGCAGATCTAGACAAGCTCGTTGGGCAGCCAATATCCGGGAGGCGAATGCTGAAGTCGCGCATATATGGACGTATATTTCTACCGAGACATTTATAGGCTGCTGGTGGCTAGATTGGGACTTTTCCCTGGAGGTTGCTCATCCCATCTAGATCATGATGTCTCTTTAGCAAGTAGACTAATTCTCCTAAAAGGAAGACTACCTAGTTTGGTCGTCAAGGAAAATGGAATTCATTGAGTAACTATGTTAAATTCTACCAATAGTTAAGGGATGTTAATAGACGGGCTTTTGCATGGCTGGTAGATAGAGTATCAGCTGGGCGTTTTGAAAAACCCGTTTCCGAACCGTCCATTCATCCCTCACCAGTCAAGTCCTAACTACATTGGAGTGTCATTAGCTGGAGCCATGACCGGATGTTAACCTTATACACGCCATGGTACCTCGATTTCGATAGTATTATCCCCTACATACGCGCTTGGCTGGGGCTGATTTTGTAAGACGTTTAGGTCAAAGTGAAAGGCCGTATGTAACCAGCCCTGATGATCATCAGCTAATATATGCGCCCAAAACAAGCGTAAGGCAAAATAGCACTCTCCAAACCCCGGTTTCTCTAATTTCCTTGTGCATTTAAAGTACTATGTTTTAGTTTCGGCGGTGCTCGCTTACCACGGCGGGTACCTGCCTGCATTAATGGCATTGACGGATACTGCGGACACCAACATTTGACGACTGACTCTGTCTTCTTCCGAGCTGAACAAAAAACAGGATGTAACAACGATTGGGGGGTTCGAAAGCTAACTAGTGCCATTAACACTTTCCGAAACCCTACAGTTGTATGTATGACCTCTCTTTTCCCCACATTATGCCCATTGCCTAATCCCGAATATACAATGTCTCGTGACTCTCTCACTCCATAAAGCAAATTAGAATACGATAAACTGGCCGAAACTCGCTGAAAACTCACCGAAACCTCTTGATTGAGAAGAGTGTTCTTTCCTTTACGTCAAGACTAGCCTTAGCTCATTTAACACCGAACTATCCGGAGCAGGAGGAGGAGGAGGAGGCATATGAATGGATGGTAATGCTGCGTCCAAGGGTCAATTGCGTTCAAGGATCAATTGTGTCCAAGGGTTAATTGCGAACCGATGGCCCGCCTATCAATTTCAGGCGTGTTTGGAGTTGATGGTACTGCTTGTACATAGCTTTTGGCAGCGGCAGTATGTTCATCATCATCAGCTAGGTAATTCGGCTGCAGGTCCCAGTTCACTAAAATTAGAATTCACTATTATCCCACGGTATGATTCTTTCGAAAGTAAATTTTTCATATTAGAGACCTTGGGCCACAGGCAAATCCAAAGTTCACATTTGAGAATTCTTACCTATTTAGCGAATTAACAGTGCGATGGACTGTAGATCTACCAGCAGTTGTGTGGCAAAGAGTGAGAATTCTTACTTAGGTTTGCTTGGGGCCTAAGGTTTTTATTGCCATTGGATTGTTTCCTTTATTCCTATGGAACATTAACTGGGTCCACTGGGAGCCATATACTGGCCCATCTAAATCTATTATCTGCAAATTCCTACCTCCGCCCAATTTGAATCAAGAAAGGCTTCTTTCTATTCAACACATCTTATATAACTCCCTTTCTCCGCCTAAATTGCAGTATGATACTGCACCAGCACGGGGTCCTCATGTCATGATCAGCCGCGAAGGACGCTGATAGGGTGTATGGGTGAGAATCAGGCGTTCACTACATTTTGTCCAAATAAATAACCGGAAATGGGTTAACCGCTCCCACCGCAAGTTCATACTACAAGAAGAAGTACATGTAAATTGGTTAAAGTAGTTACTTGTACCGGCGGATACTGTGCTCCTCCAGCGCCAATTCGCTGCAAAAGATACACACATCTCCTGATAATTATCCGTCAAGACATCTTCTAGAAAACGCCAAAAAAAAAAAAAAAAAGCAATTCGTCCATCATCTCCCTCTCCTTAACTCAATAAAGCAGGTAAGCATACCGGGAATACTTATATCCATCTTCTAGAAGCCTCGGACTGTTTGGCGGGGGCGTGAGGGAGGAGGAGGTGGAGTCTTGTGCGTGTTATAAGTACACGATTTATCATAAAACCGGTGATAATACAACATACGACATACGACATTATTTTTCACTAGCCCCCTTGCTCTTTAGTATGGTATGGTATCTACCGAAATATGTTGCGTCGGCATAACCAGCTGATGATAAACAACAAACAACCCGGGGGAATGGGAGCATGTTGAAATTCCGAAATTCCTCAGGGCGGAGATCGCCATGGGTATGCGAAATATCCTTTGGGCCTCACGAAAGCCGATTGGCCATATCCTAAATTCCTCATGGACAACGGTGGATCATGGATGATTACAATTCAGTAACTGCCTACTAGGTTCCAGCTGAGCATATACGATGCCACTTCAATCAACACCATCCCTACCCAGCAGCACAAGAAGAGAAAGTCCTCAAGCAATGCACCTACCCATAGGTCGCTTGCGTGCGTTCGTTGCGTTCGTTGTTCTTCAGCCAGAAAAACACACACACACAGCCCAATTCCCCAAAACCTTTCACCACGTCCCAACGTTCGATCTCAGATATTCCAGAAAGCCAAAAAAAAAAAAAAAAAAAAGCGCGCAGCAACCAGGCACGTGGCCGCGATCTTGTGTTCGCTCGGGAGGACCTTCCCAAAATCCCCCAAAAATGGCCAATGGACACCCCGCCCTGACATTCCGTTTAACTTCTTTTCCAAGCACCATGACACGCCGATCTCGTTCGGCTATCTCGTCAAGATACATATGAGAGATCCCCCTCTCCCAGAAATTGCCCATGAGCTAACCCGGCCCACCCCCCACCCGACCCGATAGAAAATTCCAGTGGGGCGGACGCAGACACCCATCCATGCTTTTAGAACTATCTCCGAGAAAATATCCCCATATATTATTCAATTATCGATATCTATTGATATTGTTTGTGACCAAACCTGTCGTCCTATGTAGATAGATTTCATTTACGCCGTATAACCACATAGTTTTGCATTCCCTTTCACTGCAAAATAACATGAGAATGCTCATATACAATCGAAATTGCAGGAAAGGAAAACCCGGAAAGCACACCGAAATAAATAAATAAATAAATAAAAAGAGCAAATAAATCGCTACAGCCAATCCCATGAATATGCGCCAAAAATACCACAAACTAAGAAGTAATAAAGACCAGAAAGAACCAAAAACTAGATGAATAAATAGTCACTGTCTTATACAAGCAGAAAGACACACGGAACACCCCCTAAAACCCTAAACCAGTCGGTCCTCATTGAAAAAAAACCCCGTTTGATGGCCGCCGTTCCGTATATGCAACCAAGAATGTATAACCAAAAGACATATGTAAGAGAAATCGTGCAGAATAATATGGCTACTGTGACAGGTATCCAAGGGCGTCTATAAGTATGTAGATATACACCGAATCGTAAACATGGAACCGTATCGCATGATCATCGTCTACTGGCCTGCGCTAGGCCTTCTAGTACCGGAGGACTTAGAATCGGAATTCGTGATTGCAGGAATCCGGCGTCGGCGGGCATTAATGAACCAATTACTTATCTAAGAGCACGGCTTGTTAGAATCCATTATCTCCGAGCTATCTGTTCCCCGAACAACGCTTACTTGGTGGATCGTTAAGCCGGTTTGGGCCATCAACATTTGCTTTTCATCTTCCGTAGGATATGGATGATGTAGATGCTCGTTCAACCAACTACGCAGCAAATCGGTCACTTGCTTTGGCAGATTTCCCCTTCGCCTTTTCCCTGGCCTTCCCTGTTCGAAATGATCCATATTGAGATCTGCAGGATGTCCAAGTGTGGAAAATGGCGATCCCCCACCCGCTGCTACTGGTGGACGCATCCCATATCCTGTCTGGGGCCTAGATTGTTGGGAGTAAGCATAATGCTGCGCATACTGACTCCCCGGGGATGATGACTGGTACGGGCTTGCGGAGATGGCGGGAGCAGATGAATATCTAGGGTAATCTGGTGTGCTCTGTTGACTTCTCGCGGCATCGTTCTCATACTGAGCTGGGTAGCTAGAATGGCTTGGCTGGTGGGAATTGTATAGTAGAGGTAATGTCGAGCTCCCTGGCGGTCTTTCGGAAGATTCCATATCGAATGATGAGCCTCTCGAGGAAGTCAATGACGATACTGGCGGGAGGTAAGGACTTGGTCTCGGATCCATGACATGCGGCGATGAGTTCGACGACATGCCACTCATCCGTCTCGACTCCAATTGGCCAGGGAACAAGTATGTCTGAGCATCATACGCGCCCTCTGTAGGCTCACCAGGTGTAGCTACTGTCATGCCGCGTGTTAGAAAGAGGTCTGAATAAAGCTTTTTCGGTGCGAAAACATCCGAGTTGAAAATGAAAACGTGGCCATACTTCCGGCGTCTGGTATTGCGCTCGAAGAGCTTGGGGAAATTCGATGCGGCTGTCTGAAGGATGGGGATCCCCCTTCAGCTAGCTTTCGAGGAACACTTGAAGAGCGCCTTTCTTGTGGAATATGCGAACGAAATTCAGGTATTGCCTTGTTCCCGCCATCAATGTAAGTATGAGTCCCTTTGATACGGTTGGGAGGTGAATGTGCTACCTGATGAAGAGGAGGAAGCGATTTTGAGTGGCTGGAACTTGGTGTGGAAGACATGGTCATGCTAGTCTGTTCGAACGATCTTCGGTTCTCAATGTCCCAGGTTGATAAATCCATGTACATTTGAAGGGACCTCCAAGCCAGTAAAAGCGAAACAAGAGCTTAAGAACCTAGGCCTTAAGCTTCCAGAAGGTGGGTTATCCCGAGGGCTTATGTATTGCAATGGCGACTAATGCGTAGCTTTACGAGTCCAAGTTAGCCGGATGACAATACGTCCCTGATCACACGTTCCTTGTCAAGGTTGGGAAGAATAAAGGTGAGATCATCCGGACTCCCCTGAGTACAACCTTGACAGACCGGGAATGCAAGAGAAGTCCCAAAGAAAAAGAGCACCATTCCAGTGTAAAAGAAAGGTTATATCGCTCAATAAAAAGTACATGGTGCGATACGCATACCTAACAAGGGAACGAAACGCAAGGGTTGGGGTGAAACAGCTGGTAACATGGGAAGGATTACCACTGGGTCAAAATGACATTCCAGGCTGCACAGACAATCAAATCATACATAATGCATCAAATACTTCTTCGGGAGTAGATAAAAAGAGAACAACGTGTTTGAGATGAGCATGAGAGAGCGTACCGGTTAGACTTGATAGAAGGTTCTTATTAAGAACAAAGGCAAGGTGACCCGACGTGGGTTAATTAACCGGCCGCACTTTGATGGAAAGAGGGTTTCGCTAAAATGAGCAAGCTTCGAAATGGTTTTGTTGTTCCTGGACGACTGCGAAACAAGAAAAAAATCTTGAAGAGTTGGTATTCGGAACTGACAGGACAGTACGTATGTATAGGGAGTTGAGGGAGAGACAGAAAAAGGCAGCGGATGTGGCAGTGATATACAGCAGTCAAAAAGCACAATTGCCAATAGGGTAAAATTGACGCGCCAGGTCTGTGAGCCGTAGCTCGGAGGAAAAAAGTGACAGACGTCACCGATTCGATGGTCAGGTACCTAAACGACGAAGAAAGGGAGAACGGACCCAATGTCAGTCTGTGTGAGCGACGGGCAAGGCTGACGAGGGAAGGAGGTGTCCCATACGGTTGTGATTACGCCTTCGTCACCAACAACTCACAGCACCACCAGCGCCAGCACAAGTCCGCGCGCGAACAGAATACGGGTTACAGTATCCGACGACAGCCGATGTATTGGTCGAAGCGGCGTCGTCGGTAGCGATGAGAAGAGGGATCGCAGGTGAACTCAAGCGGCGCGCAACTTTTTGGTTTAACTGGTAGGCTGGGCCCAAAGAAAGGTTCTGCTATCAGAGCGACACAATTCGATGTCGCGCAGAGCAAGAGCAAGGTAGCGCAAACAATAACCACCTTTTGTGAAGGAGGAGGTTGTGGGCGAGGTGGGAGAAGAAGAAGGAGAATGAGGAGAAGGATCAGAAGAATAAAAGGTGCAGGAGAAGGCGTCTCCCTCTTGTCCGATTCCCCGTTTTAACACCACCGATTGACTGACTGACACTGACACTGACCGGCTCTGACCTGACACTATCGGTATCCGCTGTCTGCCTGTCGGCTTGCAGTCAAGCAACCAAACGACGATCTCAAGCTCCCGTAAGGAATAGGTGGTTGATAGGGTAGGTAATCGGCTGTCCTGTGTCGAGAAGGGGGGCTTGGTTGTGAGTATATGTACGGATATGTTTCTCATGCGCTGCTACTGCTGCTGCTCGCCGTCTGTCAAGTTAAAAGCTGACATCCAGCAGCTAGGATGATGGATGATGACCTCTTTTTCTCTTCCGCGCTTGTTACCGACGCAAGTGCAAGTGTGTCTCGCAGAACCAAAATTCCAAGTTCCAGATTCATCACCCCGGTCCCCCAGCCCTTCTCTCTCCTCCCTTCTCAGGACATATGGCCATGAATACATGGATACATACTCAAGTGGACTTAGTGGGGATGTAGGCACGCCTTGGGGCCTTGCGACGGCGCGTCTCGTCACACTTGGGACGTCAATTTTACTGGTTGGTTGGTTGTTGGTTGGTTGGCTGGTTGGGATTCGCTGCTAGTTCCTTTCCACCAACCCGGGATCGGATCGGCTGACAAGATAATGTACCCTTTCCTACAGTACAGCAAAGTATCTACCACATCCGCAGACTTTATCCAGCAGAGGAGTACAGGATCGTCGTTGAAGCGCCTTACTCTGCGTTCTCTAAGCACCTAAACTCTGCATATCTGTTTTTTTGTTGTGAGTTTTACGCCAGGGGTTGAGTAACAGCGGCAGTGGAGAGCGATCAGAGGAAAAAACACTTTGCGCTCGCGGTAGTCAAGGACAAAACCACCTATCATAGTACCTTCCTACAGTAATCTGCTCCCGCTTGCATGTCATGGTATCATGTCCATCTCCTGCAGTGCCGCCGCCTGTCAAACCCGTGTCCAATTGTTCAATCGGACACCATCCACATCCTCCAGCTCAGTCACACACACATGCACACATAACCTTTACACCTGCTTAAAGTGGGTCCTGCAGGATCTTGACCATGCTTGTTCGGCCCCCGATTTCAGCTTGACCACGTCCATTCGGAGGAAAGCGCTATTCTAGATATGCACGGGTGTCGTTCAGCATCCGATCGCCAGAAATGCGAAACGGAGCGACCGCTTCAGATGATCGTGAAAAGTACGGTCTAGCTTCGTGTCACTTGTCACTTGGGGGTTTCGATCTCGACATTTTCTCATCGTATATCATTTATATCCACCAACACTTAGGCTGGGTTGAGATACACAGATGACCGACACCCACCGAGCGGAGCTACTGCAACCCTTGCGTTGACAGCTTCGGACTTGTATGTTCGACGGGTTTGTGACGCCTTTCAGGAACCGCTGACCCGGACTCAGTGTCAGTCTCAAGTATGACCACTTAAGATTTGCACTAGGTGGGCGCAAGCGAAAGGGGAGAGTGTGGTGAGCGGGATTGGGTGCGGCACTTTTTTTTCTTCACATACGCAACCAGCCATCAAACCGCCACTGTGCTGGGGGGGCACGCTATGACTATGCTTCACTTGACGATGGATGATGGGGTCCCCGATGGAAGGATGATGACGATGATGACAGCGACGCAGGACGCCCAGAACGGGGTTGAGTAGCGAGCCGAAACACTGCGCAACGGGGAATCGCAGCAGGGATGATCCTGTACCGAGAAGGCCGACGACGTCCAGCATCTCTAGTGGCACTACGCAGCCCGACGTGACCTCCGCCCGCCTCCACGAGGAGACGACGCTTGTGCCACACATGGGAGTGTCTTATTGTTGAGCCAAGTGGAGAGCAAACCATCGAGCAAAACAGAGCCTAACACAACACCGATTTAGAGACATCACCAGCATCACCAATGCCACCAACCACATCATCGCCATATCCACATCAAACAGCACAGCACAGTACGTTCGCGTACGCGGAGGTATTTGTGCTGCACCTCCCAGCCGTTGAATCCGAATCGGCATCTCAACATTTACGATATGCACGCCTTCTTTTCCTCTTTTTCTTTTTCTCCACCCTTCCCCCCCCCAATCTTCCACTGCTTTCGCGAATAGCCACCCACGGAAATAATGAGTGTCGGCAACCGATTTGACGTTCCTGAGCGCTGCCAAAATATCATATCTACTTAGTATCTAGCCGTTTAGTTTCAACCTGCAGGTCTATCTATTAATAACTTTGGGCCTAACACTTCGCTTTCCTGCCACCGCTACTGCGCACACATTACACATTCCAACTCTAGAGGTCGGAGACTGCGGATGTAGCGATGGAACATGATTCTATGTACTCTATGACTGTTCTGTCCGAGGGAAATTGCAGTCAGCTGCCTTGCGTCCATCACAAGTGGTACAAAGTACCTACTTTTGACTTCACCCAATTCTGAGACAAATGCCTATTCAACAAGTGTCTAGGGTCAGCGAACAGACGAAAGGTATTTTGGCTCACATTAATATCAGAATCCGTGGAATGGAGAGACCTCCTTCCTAAGTTCGGTGAACTCTAGCCACGGACTTCAATGGACCATCAACGATAGAGCATGCTAGTCTGCTGGACTCGCATAAGCCATCGCCATTCGAGCCACAATGGAGTCAGGAGTTCGTACACGACAGGGTCCACTAGGATGTAGGGTCGAGCGGATATTTACTGTCTGGGCAGTTGCAAACTTGCAACGAAACTGAACCGGAAGTGAAGTTTTCTGACCCCGCATACAAAATTACTGTTTGTTGCACGCAGGGCTTCAATTTCCTATCCACTAGCAATCAATCCCCCCCTCCTTCTCGAATCTTGTGCACCCTGCATAAAATTCACGTTTTTTGCCGGTTAGTTTCCGAAGAAGGTGCTCGCCAATCGATAGAATGGTATCTAGCTTAGACAGCAAAGATTATTGTCGTCCTGAATAGGTAGGCGGGGGTGGATGGTAAAATTTGCTTTAATAGAGCATGCGTATACAGCCGCAAGTCTATTGGCTCTGCGTCAATTTCCGTACGACTGTCTGGTGCATTGGTTTCAATCCTTCTAGATAGGATCTATCGTGGACCTTGCTGCTTTGGTGATGCACACGCTTAGATGGTGGCTGGCTACAGCTTCTGTTTTCGTGGTGACGAGAAAAACAAAGTATAGCAGCCTCTGGGTCTAACTCACGAGGTGGTGGGCCTGTCAATAAGAAAAAGGAATATCAGTCTATCTTCGATCAACGTAAGAATTTCTACCGTCATTGGGCACACTGGGTACTTCTTAATGCCGGGCACTTGCTTCTCTGTACACCATCGTGAGTGGTCTCCAAGCGCTACTCATCATACGACTACGTGGAACTGACACGAAGTTGTGAATGTGTTTGAATTTCCCGGATGTCAGTTACTTCATGCAGTATGTAAGCCTCAAGTTGATTAGATTCCACATCATCGGCAATTCTTAAAAGCACGGACGGACGAATTTCTTTTCATGTCGGCAAGACTTATCAAAATCTTTCTGGTACAAACAGCAGTTGTGACAGTAAGGCTTGAAAGCTTAACGTTCCAAGCATACGGGAGGAAGCGAAACCTGCCAACTTCAAGACAGATCAGTTCTTGAACTGCATATACGGATCGACACAGTTCGTGTTTGGAACTCTGTTATGGACCAGAGTTCTGTTCCGATTGGTGCTGAGATCCTCACAATCGCAGCAGCATGAGGGGTTGCATTTGTGGCCAACACGAAGGTAGTGAAAGATAGGGCGGCTATCCCTGTTCTGCGAAACCTGGAACATCCGTCAAGAGCTGCCAGTTGCATGGTTCCGCAGAGGCAGCAGAAATGCATAGTGCAAGAGCAGTCTTCCGATAGAATTACTTCTACCTAAGTAACTTCCGCCCTATTGCTCTTTCGACTTTTACGAGACCTGTCGAACAATATATCCGACCACATGCCATTGGAAGGGGTTGTACAATATACTCGCATAGGGAAGGTCATGGCAGAAGATTTTGGGGGCGTACTGGGGATTATTGGGTAAGGAACTGGCATGTTACCGGTGTGGACGTCTCAGAAAGCTGCCAAAACCCGTATGCAGTTGACCACCCATTCTCATAAGGTACCGCGGTGAGAAGGTGCGGGGGTGATGAGAAGCGTATAGGCAGGTGAATCTGAACCACCACCAGCAGGCAGCAGCTATTATTACTTCTCGGTGGGAGCAGCTGCGGCGCTCGCTGCTTTCAGATTTACCTTTCGGTAAACAGAGCTACCTTTTAACTGCCGCTTTTTGGGAATGCTGTCAGAGCGAGCCGTATGTAACAAATCTAGAATCCCAAAGTGCAAAAGTCGAAACATGCACATGACTGGCGTGCCGCTGCCATCTTCACCCATGAAAAGCTGGTAATATTTAGTCTGGGGATTTTCGTATAGTGAAATTGTCGCTGACGAAACTATCGGTAAGGTTCCCGATCGAAGATCGAAGCATTCCAACATTAGCATGCCCCGGAATTTCCCCATTAGACATTCCGGGGACAAGATCTTTGTTGAAATGGTGGACACAACCAGCCCAGCTCACCGAGATTTTATTTGTCACTAGAGACAAGATGCCGATCCTCCCTTAGAAAGTATTTGATATGGGACTGAGTTAAGCTACCGATCTATGGACACCGGAAGCGTCCAAACTTAGCCGAGAGGCGAGCTGCGACTGTCAGCCAAACTACAAATTCTGCGTCTGGGATGTCCTTGCGCCGATAGCTATTGGCGGGTAGACATTTGTCTTGTCTGTCTGCAACCGCCCAGAATGTTGTTCATCTACCCCCATTATTATGAGTAGCCCAGCTTTGGGGTGACAGCTGGCGCGTGCTAGCCGGTTGCGAGGGTGTCCCTTTTGCGCACATGGAGGTCTCCTTATGCAGCTATCGTGCTTCATTCCTACTAACCCTGAGAACCGAAACGGTTTCAAAAGATGTCAGCGGCGCTGGGGAAATGCTAGAGTATGCATTACACGTGCACACTAAGCTCCAGGTCTCGCACGGCAGAGGCTATTCCAGGCGATATTTCGTCCCAGCGTGCAGATGAACGTATTCATTCCCAAGCTTCGGTAACCAGCTTCATGGAACCGACACTTGACAAGCTGTCATCGCTCCGGTGGAGTTGCATTAGGTGTTTCCACATAGGTGCGATGACGTCCTTCGACCGACAAGAGAAGAGGGGCTGTCTTAGTAAGTACATAACCGTTCGAAGGTATGTCATACCTCTTGCAAACGTACTAATGCTTTGGTTTTTCCTTCAGAGATGCACACAGACAAATGACTGGGCCAAGAATGCGACAAAAGCCATCGAATTTTTGTTGCCACTGAAATCGCCCCGCAAGGCGTTCGTCCGCCATCCAGGAGTCTATGCTCACTCAGGTGAGCAATCGAATCGCATCTTCTAATATCACCACTGTGTTACGCTTTCGGCGTCTAGACTTAGTGAGGAAAACAGCCATCACAACGCCAGCTTTGCTGACCCTTCCTTCAACAAAGAACTGGCCGTCACGGCCCCGTTCCCACTGGGGCAGGTTTTTCTTCACCCCAAACTCTCATTTTGTCGATCCGGTGGGATATCATCCATGGAAAATCACTCTTCCCCCTAATGCCAGCAAGGCTTTCAGCCGGCAGATGAAATGGGTATTGGGTATGCGCCAAAAGTGCAAATCGGGGGTTCCGGTGGTACAGTATTCGATCCTAGTTCCCAGAATATGCACATTGACTGGATAATGGGGGTGCAACGTCAATATGTAGGTACCTGCATCACGCCAAATATCAATCCATAAGCAAACGGCCTTTCCGGAGACCTAACGGACTGCTTCCCGATATTGGGCACATGTGTAATTGCCTTCAGACCGCCGCTTTGAATGACCGCCGCTCCAATGGCCACCTGTCATTGAAGGAATCGAGAATGGTTGGCTAGTAACTACGGCGCCAAATCCCACGCCGCCGGCAACTTGGGGATCTGTGCCACGGTTTCCAGCGATGTCCAATGACGTGTAAGGACTGAGCTTTCTATTCTTGCCTCTGCTTCATCACCAATAATATTAGGCCGCCGACGTGTCGGGAGAGTGGGACGGCATTTTCATCCGTGTTAAGCCGCAGGTCATCCGATATTTCCGTCGGACCGAAAAGTCGAACCGTAACCTGTTTCTCGGTGGAATGGTCATCCAGTTGATATCAATCGCGAGCTCCCCTCGAGTATTTGTTGAAGAGCACATCAACGAGACATTCCGCCACCTTGCATATGATAACAGTCCCACTTCCACGCCAAACGCGCCATGTTGCGTTTGTTCCCGATCAACTTCCCCCGACGGATCGCGCTTGTTTGAGAATTGCGCCGAGTTACCGCCGAGACCGCCCGCACATGAAAGGCGAAGACGAATTGACACGCCGGAGGTGTTTGCCGTCGCTGTCCGATGACGTTTCCCAAAAAGCAATATTTAACGTGAGGTTAGGCGTATCAGGCTTTGTACGTACCCGCAGGTTCAGACGCCGGCATATGGACAGCATGATCGGTTGCACGCGATAGCTGTCAATAGAAAACTGTCAAGCAGACATCAAGAATTGTGCGTCTTCTACTGCTTCAGATTAGCTCACCGACCACTGACATCCGCAGGAAAATATATCAATGTCTACTTACTTCCTGTCGACCTTTTTCTCAACAAGTTGCGAAGCATTGGAGCCACTGCACTGCAAAAGGGTTCGGGAAAGAGAATCGATCGAAGGACGGCAAACACGTTCGCTTAAGTATGCATATCCCTACACACGCGAACGGCCAGCGGCAATGGACATTTGCGAATTGGGGTTTCCTTTCTCTTTCTCAAAGCAGTTTGACAGGAAAAGAGTGAATCCCGCTGGCTGGCCTGCATCATATGGGGAACAAGGTATTTACCCGTGTGCCAAAATGAACATCAGACCATTAAAACCTATTATACCGGCCCGCCCCGTTGCTCAACAGAACAGCGTAGTTGGCAATTATTGGACGAACTACTGGGATACGGAGAGAGATTTGATAGGCAATCTCGGCTTCTTACCTACGTGGACAGGATGGATTGGGAAAGTCATGTCCGCTTGTACACCCCAATCCTGGCATCTGGACCCAGTGCGGCAGCCAACCAGAAGGAGGTGGGTGAGGCCATAGAGGATTCCCGTTGGTAAGGGCGCATATATATATGGAGCATATGAATCAAAACATCTCGTCCGCTATATTCTAGCCCCATTCCTTTCAGGTGTTCATGGGGGATATATATGGTGTCATGGCGTGCATGTAGGGCGAGATCGTGTTTTCTGGAAGCTAAACTTAATTTTCGGAAGTTACAGGTGTCAAAAAACCTGTCGACGGCTGTGATTGGGTGCTGGGTTTATCCATGCACCATGGTGTGCTTTCTGCTCTATCACTGACAAGAGGAGAGCAAACAGAGTGTCAACAGCGGAAGAGATAATACCTCACGCCCCTTTCGGAGTTTTGGACCGATATGCATAGGATATCACTCGATTATACTTTTGGAAAATATGGTCTCGATGCTCATCCGGGCGGAGTTAATAGTATTAAGTTCTGTATTTTTAGTTTAGATTATACGGATAATAGAAAAACTACTTAAAACTATGTGTAGCATCTCCGAAGAATTGCTCGCAAAACGTTGACACTCTGTATCCCACTTTCTACTAGGGTTCGGCGTTGTTTCCATGGCCATGTATTAACTTGTATATTCTATCATTATTTGAAGGCAAGATTGCCTAGGATACGGTGGGATAAAGCACAGTCAGTTATCATTTAGGAGGGTGCACGTTGAACGAACCTACTCCTGAGAGAGCGTCCGTAGATCTACCTATATATTACTGTCTCCAGTTAGAAGCTTCCCAATGTGTAGGTTCGCTCAGTGTGAACCTTCTCTACCACTTTGATATATATCGATATCCCTAATTTTTGCAGTGTTTCAATGCAATGTAGTTCGGTTCTGGGGCTAGGGTAACGGTATCAGCGTCACCAGTCAGGTGTCCTTGGGTGGTGCACACGACAGAGCGGTAGTTAACTTCAAAAGTGTAATCTGCATTGCAACTACAAGCGAGCACACTCACGCAGTTCCACTGATGTGGCCAGAACCGTGTCGGTCCCATACACCTTCTACCTTGGCAAAAAAACCCGGACTTAAAGAGAGTGTGTACTAAAGCAAAAAATTCAAATAGAGCAAAGAGATAAAACCGTACTTGAAGCATCCGCGTGATAAGTTTTTTACATGGTTGCATCATGCACGAACCCATCCCATCGATTAATACGTACATACAGCCATCAACAGTTCAAAGGTTTATCGGGCATCGATATATGTATGTATGTACAACCTAGCACTGCTGCTGCTGTTCCGGATAGGAGCAAATGATGACAAGCGCAACCTACAGGGTGGGCATCCAACTTGTGGCTGTGGTTAATTCTATTGAAGGAGCGCAGATAGACGTATGCTGTGTAGAAGGAAATCTAATTTTTGTGAGGAAGGGAGGCTCCAAGAATCTGGCAGGATTGTTGGGGGTGAAATAGGGTGCACATGGGCTGGATGAGTGTACTGGTGACGCTCGTGGTGCGTTTAGATCGGAGAGATCACACCCCATCCTAGATTTTGAAGGCTCGGGCCCTTGTCCCAGGAACAACATATCCCGCAGTCACGCTTGCTGCTTGATTCCGATCGACAATAAACAGGGTCCACACATAAACCGCAAATATATATATGTTGGGGCTTGGATGGTTTCAAGGAGTTATCATGAACGACCGCGTGTACAGCGTTTGTTCTTGCTTGCTTTCAAGCTGTATGTATGTACTGAACTGCTCCTACACGGAGCTGCCTGGTTGGTGGGGCTGTACGTTGGGCTTTCTTTTTTATGTACGTACAACACAACACTTACTAGCTAATCTGTGCAGTTCCGCTTGGCGGAAGGTTGTTCCGCGGATATCGGATATTGAAAAGGCAAGTTCGCGTCTGGGAGGGCATAAAGGTGGCTGGCTTAGTTGTTGAATTCGAAGCAAGGCAAAAAGATGCAGATTTTGATTGGCGCAGACTTAGGGCATTCTACTGCATTAGCTTGGACATCTGCCCCACAAACTTCGCATACGAGTTTTCGTAGGATTGCCTACATGCTCAGATATCTGTCCATGCAATATATCACGGAATGCTGTTCTGATTTTGCAGTGCCGCATGCCACGTGGCTTTTGACATATATCGGCAAAGCGTTTCAGCTTCCTCTGATCCTCAAATGAGCCCCCGCATATGGGGAGATATGCTGTAGATCCCTTGGTTTAACTGCGAGGAGAGTTAGGATGAAAGCTGGGGTTTCTGTGACCCGTGATCATGCACTTTTGAAGGTCCCTAGTTTTTTTATCTTGCCCCTGCCTGGATGTATACATCGGTGGTAGCGAGGACTGCTCCTCTTAGATGCACGATTTTTCTGCCGGCAGAAGCCAAGCGGAGTGCACTTTAACTGTTATGCATCTCGATCGAAACGTGTTCCGCGGACTCCGCGACGCTGACTATGCATATGACATTGGAAATCTTGTCTCACACGAAATTCCAGAGCCTGATGCGTGCAACTTAGTATTTTACCTTTTACAGTGTTCATTCGGCCATATATTCCCGCTTTGTTTCCGATGCATAGACTCTATCTCTACATATATATCTGGGAGGGTTCGTGTCATGAGGACAGTTCGGTGTACGCGAGTAGAGGTGCGGCTCAGTCACAGCCCGTCATAGGCACGTATATGCGGAGTATGGCATTACTGCGGCTGCAGGTCTGAAATTGATCTTCAGATGGGGTGGTATATCATATATTCTCGATAGCACATATACAGAAGGGGGATTCTATCCCAGGTAGTGAAGGTAAAGTGATCATTCACAACAGTCAGACAGATCAGACGACACCATAGACCGGTCGGTCAGCCTTACTCCGGTCTCTCAGATATTCTAAGATATCAGTTAAACCTTATCTGTAGATATTTGCAGAAGCCGGGCGGTACCTAGAAATACCTACCGCGGTCCAAGCAAGAGCCTCCAACGTTGCAACAATGCTAAACCTATTACGTGTCAATTTAAAAAAAACAAGGCAATTAATTTGGCCTACATAAACCTGTACGGAGCTTGCTTTAGCATAGTAGGTATAGACTGAGCTCAAAGTTGGTCTGGCCGCTTTAAACACTAGTCCACATCCAAGCCTGGTCGTTGGTTGCCGTGAAAGACGTAGCCTTGGGGGTCTATCCAGGCCGTCAAGATGGAAAAAGCCCATAGAATAAAGATATGGGGTAGAGACAAAAGCACCTACAGACGTCCGTCGTCCATGATGATGACGTGCTTATGGTGTCTTGCTTGGTGATACGTGCGGGTGATATGTGCAGGTGAGAAACATATTAATGTGTCACAGCCTGGTTAATTATGCTGATTACTTGCGCTCGTGAAACTATCTATTAGCTGACTGAGAACAAAGGCGCGGATTACTCACTTTTGCCGAGGATTTAGATGTCAATTTGCGGATTGTGAGTAAGGCTGTAAAAACCGGCTTCGAAACCTCAAAACAAATGTCAGGCTACGTGTTTAAACCCTACTGTTCCCTTTTGCCTATTGAGGTCCTAGATTAAGCCTGTACACAATATTAATGGGTGGGATCCTTTCACATACAAGAACCGATCACTTGGTTTATTTGGTGCTATAAACACCAGGTGCTAGAAACACTAGGGTTCGAAACCTCACGGCGGTATAAACGCCAGATCACTGATTCGCGATGATGCAAACACATGCCTTCCACCGAGGTTACGAAACCTCATGGCGTTACAAACGCTAGATTATAGGTTAAAAACCTACAGCGCTATCTCTTTTGTCTCTTGAGATCCTATAACCTGCGGGAATGTGCAGATATATTGTTCGAACCACTAGGTTTCTGGGAACTACGGAGCGTTTCTGTCACGTGTATGTCCTAGCGCATTGGAGTTTGTAAAAACAAGGATCTAACAATAAAACCTGACTCTTCTACACAAACAGCAGATACATATGGAAGCCCATTTTCATCAAAATACGACCACGTCGACGTGAATATAGTTCTGGATTTCAGAACCCATGCGCATCGCAAACTAAAATCTGGTAATTATGCACATCACGCCAGCGTGAATAATTACTGGATTTTAATTCGCGATACGCAATGAGTCCAGAAACCTAAGTACCTTGTGCAGGCCGCTTCGCTCGACTCCCCGTTGCACTCGACTCCGGCTTTTGATGGATTTCACTCCTGCCCTCCAAAAGGACGAAATTGGCCACGGCTTGGTGGATTCGGGATCTGAATGTTGAACTTTAGAGTTTGGAAGCTTAAATTATAAGATTCAATTGATGATATCAAGTCAAGTACAAGTGCAAGTACAAGAACGTAGAAAAGCAAAAAACAGATTCATAGTCACATGACCGCTCACGTAACGGATGCCCAAACCTTATTTCTCAACACTGAAAGCGCGAGCATTTAGAACTCGTAGAGTAGATTATTTGATGACAAAAAGTGTCTTAATCAGAGGAATCCCTCCCTTGCAAACTATTCATCCACCCATGCCAACTTTATGAATATTCGTCCGATTAGGACACTTGTTGACGTCAAATTATCTGCTCTATGAGCTCTAAATGCCCGCGTTTTCAGATCCCAAATTCAGCAAGCCGTTCTGAAGCGGTGGCCAATTTCGTCATTTTGGAGCGGGCTCTCGGGCCAGTCCAGCACTCGAGCGCAGCTGGTAGTATGGAATCGAGTATAACCAGGAGCAGGGCAGGGCATTAAGTGTAACTGGGAGTCAAGCGCAGCTTGGAGTCGATTGCAGCCGGGAGCATGGCATCGAGTGCTGCTGGAAGTCGAGCACAGCTGAGAGTCGAGTGCAGCTGAGAGTATGCATTCGAGTACATTTGGGAATATGGAGTCAAGTGGAGCAGGGAGTATGGAGTCGAGTGTATGGCATTGAGCGCAACTGGGAATATCGAGTCGAACGCATGGGATCGAGCATAAGGTACTAGATTTCAGAACCTGTGCATATCACGAACTGAAATCTAGTAATTATGTTCGTTATGTAAATTGCAGCCATCAACGTGCATAATTGCTGGATTTCAGAACTCTATTCACGGTGCCGTGGCGCCGTATTTTGACGAAGACGGGGCACCATAGATACGTATGGCGGTGTAAAGTGGTCAAAATACCATTTCACAACATCATGTATGGTTGACAATGTTATGTACAAACTTGTGGAATTTAGCGCTAGTGCATATGAATAAGGACTTTTGGAACCTGATGCACATTAAATACAGAATTTCCCAAATGATCATCAAAAATAATTTGCAAAATCTAGTATTTGATGCACATTGGGTTCCAAAATTCCTAATTCATGCACATAAACACTGAATTTTGCTAGCTTGTACATGATGCTGTCAAATAACATTGTCCACTACACAAAGTTATACCATAATGTTGTGGTACTAGGCTGACATTGTGTATAACTACTGGAATTGGGTGTTGGTGTGAATGAAATTACCCAATTCCACAAATTTCATGCACAAAGTTGTAAAAAAAAGTTTGACCACTTTACCGCACCATAGATATTGCTGGTGGCCGAAAGTATGTGTACTGTCCAACGGTGTCTGACACCTTATTTTCAAATTTAAACTCATTTTCTCGCTCAGCTAAATAAACATCACCACCATCGCCTCCCCACAAGCTAAGGTTCTTGGAAATGTGTTGCTAATTATGAGCTAGACCTGTGCTCATGCTCACCCACAAAGCTGCTGCAATTGCAGCTAAAAAAGACAATCTAAAAAACATTGCACAAAATGATCTTGATTGGACAATAAAGAGTCAATTTATTTTCTGCAATATCAGCCTCAAATTCAGTTAAATTATCAAACACTGCTAAGGTAAACATTTCTGCACCACTTATTGATCAGCTAGTGTAGCTTCATGGTTTTATGGTGAGCTTTTTTGTGAAAACGGGAAGTCAAGCATGGTTGCAAAGCACAAAAAACACGCATACTTTTGGCCACCGGCAAATATATATTATCAAAGTTCAGGAGAAACTCAAGACAATGAAGATGAAGAGAAGAAACAGAAACAGGATATCATTCGTTACTCCGAGCACTACGCCGCTCTACACACCCTGAACTATATCCACTAGTGAAACCTTCTGAGAAGGAAATGGGTGCCAACATAGCAGGTGCCGACGATGACTTCCATGTTGCTAATGTGGATTGCGGTGTTCGCGACTGGCATCCAATTAACTGGGACTTCGGGCAGCACCCAATTTGAGCCATGGCAGCCGCATCCGACAACGGTGGTGTCCACCACCGCAATAACCCCCAGATGCCCGATGAACACAAAAGTTCCACCTTTACCCTTGGGAACGTATTCGTCTGCGTATGCATATTAACCTAGGAAGTATATCTTCTCGATATCAACTCTTGCCTCTTCCTCCCTCTGTATCAGTCGCTGCACATAGCCTCTGACCGAAATAGCAAAATGACGAAGAACGGCATGAAATCATCGATGTCACCCGTTCGGAGGGCGTATCCATCGCCGTTTGAGCGCGTGAAAGTCCTCTAGATGACACCTAGGTTGGTAGATACACCGAAAGTGGTTGGCGCACATGAGATTGGAAACGGAGTTTCGGATCTCAACGACCAGTGGACTTTAAGCGGTTAGTCTTGTTAGATATGGCCTGTTACTGGGCTGATCTACTCTAAGGGCGGTTTGAAAATCTCAATTTGACTGGTCTATGGGTCTGCGGATCTTGATTTAGCCGGTTTATAGATCACCTAGCGGTCGATTTGACCACCTAAGAACACTGACAAGTAGCCTGACCGGGAGTTCTGAACAGTGATAATAGGAGGTGGGATGTCGTGTAGCTCAGGGGCGAACGATGGAGAGCGGGGCTCGGTGGGGGCTCCGGCGGAGGAGGTGGCGGTTGCGGTTGGTGTATGGACGCCGCTGGACAAGTGAGAGGTCTGAATCAACCTAAAGTCAGTGTGGAATGAGGACTGAATAGTTCATGTCAAGGACAAGGTTGGGGCGTACTAACCACACTCAAAGACACTTGGACCCCACCTCCTGCTGGTGCGCAGCCTGTTGCTGCTCGTGAATTACTTTACCATTTGCTTTGCGAACGTCACTCCTCTTGTATCGACAACTCTCCTTCGCAATGCCGATTATTGGAGTCGCAAGCTGAAACGGCATTACTTCTGTAAGGTTGGCGAGCCCACATTGATCACTGTTACAATCATGTTAGCGTTGATCGGACGTGGGGGCAGAAACATACATCACAGTTACTGCGATCTGGTGATGGAGCCCACCACCCTCAACTGCATAAAATCTGACCGTATAATACTACGGCGGAGAGGGAATCGAAAGAAATGTGTATGAGGGGAGGAAGTGGAGATGCACTGCGTACATCACAGAGTAGGGTTTCAGCAAGTGTGAGACCTACAAACTTAAACCTCTTTACACAAGGACACGCTGCCAATGGCTGTAATCCTCGAGCTCGCAGGATATCACTCCAAGAACAACCAACCCTACTTGTTGAGTATCACTCGGTCTTACACCATTGTCATTGCTGACCAAATACGATCGGTCAAATACGGTAGCATATAGTCGTCGAGTGCATGTATACAAACGCGTTTTTTTTTGAGGTTGTCTAGTGCGTGTGCGCTACAGTCTCGTTATTAATTGTCGTCTGCAAAAACCGGGGTTCGGAACCTCATACACAATGTTAGGCTGCGGGTTCTAAATCCTGCAGTTATATTTTGCCTATTGAAATCCTAGATTAAGCCTGTAAACAATGGCTGGGGATCCCTTCATATACAAGAATTGATCACTTGGTTCATTTGGTGCGATAAACACCGGTGCTGGAAACACAAGGGTTCGAAACCTCACAGCGCTGTAAATGCTTTACCACAGGTTAATGATACTACAAATGCCAAACACCTCCCACCGAGTGTTGTGGGCGCTATAAACGCAATGGTGCAAGCTTCAAACTTGTGATGCTCTTTTGCATCTTGACTAAGTTGTTTAGTCGGTACACAATGATTGGGAACCATTTCATGATCAAGAACTGACCGTTTAGTTCATTTGCAATTGGTGTTACAAACACCAACGAGGTGCTGGAAACACCCGCGTTCGAAACCCTAAGGAGCTACAAACTCTAGACCACAGGCTCATGGTGTTGCAAACACCACCGCTGTAAACTGTAGGGCCGGAAGGCCACGGAAGTGTTTGCCCGTTTATTTGTTTCGAGTATCTAGAAGGCTATGGAAGTGTTTGTTTGACCCTTTGTTTTTTGGGTTTGTGGAGGAAGAGTCACCGCCTCAGGGCTTGTTTTCTTTATGGCGGCACCAGTATATACAGAGAGGTTGTCTGTTCTTTTGCTCCATACCTTTTACATAATAGACACAACAAGTTTATCCTCTCTAGATCGCTGTGCATGTCGCCACCCTCACACAACGAAGGTTCGGCACAACATAAACAGTACCCTTAGTCTAGGGCTACAACTTGCCGTACTTATTCTTTTGTCCTGCTTTTTTCCCTGCTTTTTTCCCTGCCTTTTGCACATTCAGATCGTAACCTTCGTCCTGTACACAATATGCAGGGATCATTTCGTATACAAGAAGAGTCGCTTGGCTCATATGGTGCTGGAAACCCAAGTGCAGGAATCACCGGGGGTTCAAAACCTCAAACCCATGGCGCTACAGACGCCTGGCGAACTCACTCTTTTGCCTTAGCCCTGTATTTCGACCCTTTGAAATCCTATGGACCATATAGGATGGCAGAAATCATGGCTTGTATAAGAGCTGATATCTTAGCGTGCTGGCTGAGGCCGGTGCTGGAAACATCGGGTGCTGGAAACACCGGGGTTCGAAACCTCATGGTGATCTCAACATCGAGGTTCGAAACCTCAAGCGCTACAAACGCCAGGTCGCACGGGTTAGAAACCTGTGATGCCTACTCTTTTGCTTTTGCCCTGTCTTTGCTCTTTGAGGTCCTATATAAGATGGTGGAAATAATTGCGTATACAGGAACTGATAGTTTGGCTTGATGAATCAAGATGGTGCTGTAAACACCAGGTCCGAGGTTCGAAACTTCATGGCGCTCTAAACGCACACCTTCTCATGATGCTCTAAACACCAGTCCCGGGGTTCAAAACCTCAAGACGTTGCAAACGCCAAGAAGTTCAAAACTTCACCACGGTATAAATGCCGTGAGCTGATGGTGCTATAAACACCAGGCTCCCTCCCAATTAGTGTGTAAACACCGGATTTGGTGTTACAACCGCCGCCATACAGCAAGTTTAAAACCTGCCGTTCTCTCACACTTTTACCTCTCCCACCCGAGATTTTCTGGACACTTGAAACTCGTCCGGCTGGTTTTCGAGCGCAACCCTAAATTAAGCCTGTACACAATGGCCGGGACCATTTCATACACAAGAACTGATTGCTTAGCTCAGTTGGTGCTATAAACGCCAACCACGTGGGTTCGAAACCTCACCGCGCTGTCAAAAACTGGTCTCCAGGAGCTGTAAAGATCAGGGTTCAAAACTTCATGGCGGTAAAAACGCTAGAATGGTGCTACAAACACCACCCGCCGAGTGCTGTAAACACCAAGTTCGAAACTACACCACGCTATAAACGCTAGGCCTTTGGGTGCAGTAAACACCGGGGATCGAAAATTCATGGCAGTATAAATTCTCGTCCGTAGGCTCAAAACCTGTCGACTCTTTTATCTCTTGAGATCCTATTGGGTCTAAACATGATGGCTAGGAATCACTGTGTTTACAAGAAGCAATTACTTGGCTCATACGGTGCAAGAAACACCGAGCCGGATTGCCGCTTCAAATGCTATGCTGCAGGTTCAAAACCTGATAGACATCGCCGGTTCGAAACCTCACAGCGCTATAAAAGGCTCACGACCTGCAGAGCCCACATTTTTACCTAGATTAGATCCGAACAAGTTGGTGGAAATTACTGTGTTTACTCTTAAGAAGCAATCGCTTGACTCAAACATTAGGTGCCGAAAATACCGTTATGATCACTGACTCTAAATCTACTAGAAGGTTGGAAGTCATGGTCACTTTTGAGGAGTCACGCCCGTTGCTACACAAGAAAAGTGTCCATCATTTTTGTCCTCAATCTAATTGTGATTTTTTCCAATAAATACTCAATCATTTATCGGATATCGATAAGTACGAAATACCTACTGGAGGGAGATTATAGTCTGTAGACGGCTTTAGATACGGCGGTGCGGCTACGGGCCAGCGAAAAAAAAAAGCCGCCCACAGACTAGAGAAATTAGTTGCCAGAGAAGCAGAATAAAAAGGAAGTTTAAAATGTTTCTCCTCCTTAACTGTTACCACGATATCAGTCTCAGCTACTATCATATCAATCTAATTCAAACGGCTCGTCCTATCCCTTTAACCTTCCTGCCTAAACACCACTCCATCCCCATTTCCAGCAATCATAGATTCTCATTTTTCACACCCCGCTCGCTTAGACGTCAATTTTTCGATGGCATACCTACTCCATACACTGCCTCTCGTTCAGCAGGGGGAACGCTATATAATCAATTATCACAAACTCACTGTTCACTACGAATTCATCCTATAGCCCCTTAATCAAAATTGATATATATCAAAAGTACAGTCCCGTAGCAAAACTTCACATCCACATCCACACCCGCAGAGAGAGTTACCCCCCCTCCAAAATAATAATAGAAACACCATCCGTCACCCGGGTATACTTTGACAGACAACCAACCAACTCACACACTTAAAACCATACCATCATCAATATCTAAAAAAGCCCTCCCTAACATAAACAAAAAAGAAACTCCAACATATGCATTGTACCCAACCCCTAACACCATTTTATCTAACAAAAGCATCATTGTCACAATCTTTTTTTCACACAACAGACATTACAAAGGGGAGAGGAGGAGGGGGCTTATTTAACGGACTAATACTCGTTAGTGCCGTCGCTAGATCATTCGGCAGGATCGGTTTCGCAATATGCGTTCTCATTCCTGCGTCATGACATTTCTCCCTATCGCTTGCGGTTGCGTTCGCGGTGAGGGCGATGATTGTGGGACGTTCATGGTCTGCATAACGTCTTCCGAGTTCTAGGGAGGTTTCTATTCCGTCTGCGCGTGGCATTTGTATATCCATCAGGACGACCTAATTTTTCATGTTAGTGTGTGTGTATGGAGAAGGGGGGAGGGAGGCTGACATCGAACATCTCCCCCTTTGCTGCTGCAGCTTCACATAACTCCAATACCTCGATTCCATCCTTTGCATGTTTCGCGCTGTAACCCATCCTCTTAAGATGTTGCAATGCCACACGGGTATTAACCGGATTATCTTCTGCCAACAGAATGTTCAACGGATATCTAGTCGCGAGCGTCTTCAACATTTCCTGTTCCGGTGCCTTCCTTGTCATTTTTTGTTTCCTCAGTGCCGGATTCAGAGCGTCGTGAACAGCCGAAACGTAGCGATTCTTTGGAGCCGGTCTAACGAATGAAAGCGTGCATTTATTATTGAGGACATTCGCCGGGATGTTTGCGCCGAACCGGGACATGAGGATGATTTTAATGTTTGGGTCGAACTGCTGGATTTTATCAAAGATAACGTAAGTTTCATCGACCGAAAGGTCCACCAACGCCACGTCAAAGAAGCCCTTCCCTACATTCTCGAGTGCCTCAAGGGTGGACTGGTAATCGCTAGTTCTTGTGACTTTCAACCCCTCGACTTCCAATTCGTCTGCCAGGATATGCGATGATATTCGATGAGCGTCTGCAACCATCGCGTGTTTCCCTTCCAGTCGAGGATCCGGTTTCCACACCTTCTCCACAATATCTGCGACGATTGTGAAGTGAAATGTTGTACCCCGACCCTCTTCACTCTCGAACCAAATATCTCCACCCATCATCTGGGCCAGCTTCTTCGAAATTGCAAGGCCAAGTCCAGTACCGCCGTAGGTTCGCCGACTCGAAGTGTCGACCTGGGAAAATGCCCGGAACAGCCTGCTAAACGAGCCCTGCGGGATTCCGATGCCGGTATCCTGCACGGAAACTTGTACCCTCCACTTTGTATCGTTTGGTAGCTGCTCGGCTTCAGATGTGACGACAACGTAACCTTCTTCGGTAAATTTGACCGCATTCCCAATCACTACACCCAATTATCAGTCAGTCGCAATGGATAGCGAAAGAGAGGGGAGGGGATCTAACAATTAATAACACATTGGCGAAACCTAGTAATATCCCCCACAATGGACTCAATATTGCTGCAATTATTCCTATACACTAATTCCAAATCCTTGGTTGCCGCCGGTTCCGCAACCAATAATAACGCCCCTTCAACACAATTCCTCAGCGAAAACGGTGTTTTCTGTAGATCCAAAGCACTAGCCTTAGAAAAGTCCAGGATCCCATCAATGATGCTCAACGTCAGCATCGACGAGCTCCTAATAGTTTCCACATACTCCCTCTGCTGTTCCGTCAGATCAGTATCCATAAGGAAAGTCGAGCAGCTCAGAAGCGCATTAAATGGTGTTCGGATCTCATGAGACTATGTATCAACATTTAATTAGCACATAGGTCTATAAAAATTACGGGTGGTATACAACGAACCATATTAGCCAAAAACGTTGATTTCTCCTTCGAGGCTTCCTCGGCTTCTTTCTTCGCCAACTCCATTTGCCTGTACAACCGTGCCTTATCAATTGTCACTGCGGCCTGGGTACAAAGTAGATTGAGTAATTCCTGACGCTGGCGGGTAAACACATGATTTATCAATTTGTTTTCCAGGTACAAGATGCCCATCGTCTTGAGTTGGTTTCTCACTGGCATACAGAGCAAACTCTACTTCATGTTAGCAATTGAGCCTGATGAATGTGACATGATGGGATATAAAACCTTAGGGTTTTTGCCACGGAAATACACATCCCGACCATACGTGAGCTCAAACTTTGGATCGTCCCCGTTCCTCAGGATCTGCTCACCGAGGCTAGCCACAAGATTGACAACAGAGACGGGAACCAAATCAGGTCGAGTATGTAAGGGCTCATGCTCAAGAATTGTGACCTGGTCAAGGAGACCGACTGTCTCAACGTGAAGATTCCCTTCCTCCATCAAGATCAATACTCCATAGTCCGCACCCGCAGTTTGTAAGACGCATGTCATGAGGCTAACAATAACCTCTTCCAAGTGAATGCCTTCGGAGATAACCAAACTAGCCTTCAAAACGGTCCTGAAATCCAACTCGGAGCCCAAAGATGAATCATTATTTCTGGTGGAAGAACTGTGGGATGCCACTTCGTCGTCATGTTGGTCGGAAGCAGGAAAGATATCTCTTACCCCTCCGCCCGCGCCTCCTGCAGAAGATAACGATCCACCTGACTGCATATGCATCGCAGAGTCGAATCCATAGTCTTTTCCCTCAGTAGACAATCTGGAGCATCGTGGACTCTGTTTTGGAGACAGGGGAGCAAGGGACTCCCTCATCGGACTGTCTCCATCCATATTGTAGATTGGTGCGCGATGTTCTATACATTATTAGCCGCTTACTTTCTTTGCGGCCTATACCGTGGGTCATACCTTTAACCAGTGATATCTCCTCTCCAAAATTCTTCCTAATTTCGTTTGCCTTGTGAGTAGCACCCTGAACACAGTCACCGTTAGCCTGGGGTTGGATCTGACAAGACCAAAGTAAGAATGACTGTACCCATGACATATAACAACGATAGGCATTTTGCAGGTATGGAATAGCTCTCTTCTTTGAGATATCATGCAGCCAGGTACCACATCGCTCATTGATAAAAGCAGCGTCATGAACGAAACCACTCTTGTTCGCAAGTGCTATCGCATGATCATACCCATCCAGAATCTCCAGTTGCTGGGCGCCATTTGCAATCTTCATCTCGACCTCGAGCAGCATGCTCTTGTGCAACCATGTATTCGTTGCCCTGATACTCCATTCCTTAATGCAGGCAATGTTACTTTCGAGGATTTCCCTTTGTTCATCTGACATTGGTTTACGTAATGTTAAAAACGCAATTGAGGAGTAAAATGCGGTCAGGCCAGAATAAAATCCAGTCACGGCGACAGAAAAAGGTCGGCAGCAGTGGACTGCGAGATCAGCCGTGAGTTCCCAATAACCTGGCAGCTATCAGCACACGTAGTCATTTTTCGAAAGCCAGGAAATTTCGAACCGTAAAACGCTGCAATGATTAACCTATACATATGATACATATAAATATGGCTCAAGCTTTCACTACCAGCCAGTCTCGCAAGATCTTTAGAGGAGCCGAGGGCATCTCCTTCAAAGCATAATGGATCGGGATTGCCCATGCCTCTCAGATTCAGGACAAGTTGCAATGGCACACTCAACCACCACATGCCCGTTTCTTGCTTAAACCGTCGTATACTTGATTTTGCGGCGATCATTTTCGAGTGAACAATATCAAGGGGTTCTCCACTCATCATACCAAAGGATGTGAATTCCACCTAAATAAAGACGTTAGGACAGAAAAAAATGCTACGGACCTAGGAGGACTTTCCATCGCAAATATTGTATAGTCAACATTAAATACTGACAATCCTGTCTGAATAGCCTGTTGGAGACATCGTTGGACTTCCTCCATATGCTGATGAAACACTCCAATATGTCCCGCATACACCTGATAGATCGCAGGGGCAAGAGGATGACGCGTATTACCATTCTCAATGAGTTTGATGGCAACCTGCCCGTATGCGTAGCTTCTAGCCAAATTCTCATGTGTTGCCTCATTACCTAGGAGAACTCCAGCCATCATTAAGCCCAGCGCACCAGCCATAGAAATTCCAAACTCCAAGGTGATGGCAACACTAGTGAAACAGACCGCCGGTAGAAGCGCTGGTCTAGCCATATATACCGGCAGAAGCAATGTCGAAATGATCTCTTGAAGGAGCAAAAGATCTTCGCTCTGTACTTGATGCAATTTTGCAATCGCCTTGATCTGCTTCACCTCCAGTAGAATCCTTGGCTTCATCATGCGCGCATGCTGCTGTGCTTCTTCATCATCCAATGGCACTTCCCGAGAGAGAACACTAAGACCAGTCAATCCCGCTTCGATAGCCTCGTTAAGACGCCCTTGAATGAGAAGACAATTCATCTTCGTAATTAGGCATCGGACCTTGTCTTTACTTTGCGTACACCCTGGCAAGATTTCAGATGAAAGCTGGATAGATTTCGCATACTTGACGTCCGCAAAATAGCCCTCCATTAGCGAAATGTTGATTTCAATGCCGAGTTCATCCATTTGTCGAGTACCATTTTGATAAGCCTGTAAGGAGTCTACTAAGGACGTCGATGTATCCTCAAAGGTCATGGAATTATTGTAACCACACGAAAGCTGCTTCAACGGATTCCGGAAACCTTCATACTCTTCATTGGGAGTATCCAGTACATTTTTCGCTATCAGGAAGTAACTCAATGCTGTTGCAAAGGCTGTAGCCTGAAGTGCCTTCTTTCCTGCCTTCAAATTCAACTCCATAAGTACTCTTCGGTCTTCGAACCCCAATGGCGACAACCAGTGATTCAGTTGGTTAACGATTTCATAAATCATTCCCTCATTCAAATCTTCCTCTGTCGCCTTCTTCAACATCCTAGTTCCAATCATGCGATGCAGCCCGGCTTGTTCTCCCACAGGTATGAGACTGTAAGCAGCTTGTCGAACCCGATCATGTAGGAACCGATATGTTGCCTCCTCTTCCTCGTGATTCGAAATCCCCGACAACCAGGCGGTACGCGAGTGACCATCAACCGTCACCGAAGACTCAGATTCCTCATTCCCCCTATATTCAGCGCCTTCCAGGGCCAAGTGAATCTTATAGTTTCCTCCAGTCGGTAGAATCAGCCCCGCATCCAGCGCATCCCAAAGGTCACTCGCCATTTCCTCAATACGTTTCCCAGCGGCTGTTGATAACGTCCGGAGCGATATCCTCTCGGTGCCGATACATGAAGCTAACATCATAGCAGTCCTAGTGTCGTCCGAAAGCTTAAGCATGCTCTTCACAAGTAACTCCACAACGGTCGGAGGTAGGTCGCTTGCTTCCATTGTAGTCAAGTTGAATCTCCACTGGTTTGCCGCAAAATCAAAAGTAATGTGATCTCCTCGGTGGAGACTTTTCAACAGCTGCATCACAAAGAAAGGGTTCCCTTGAGTTTTTGCATAAACAAGTTCTATTAAGGTCTGCATCTCCGGATCGTCCCGAACGCGTCTTGAATCTGGATTGCGATGGAGTGTGTCACCAATGATCCGCCGCACTGATTTTTGGTCTAGTGGATGCAGATGGATATCAACAACCGGAACAGAAAGACCCCTCATATACTGAAGCATTCCAAGGAGGGGATGATCTTCGGTAACTTCCGAATCCCTATATGCTCCAAGAATTAATATACCTAAAAGCGTGTTGCTATCGTCAGCAAATTCTTAGGGTGAACTCTGTTGACAGAGGTACGGAATTGGAATTCGAACCCCTATCCAGAGGACCCGTACTCTGTCTCATGCCATTCCCCGGTGTGTTGTCGGCAGTCCGAATTTCCTCCCCATACTCCCATTCTCGCACCCTCCTGTTTGCTTCTTCCGCAATATTTGATATGAGCATGAACTCGGCCGATGAGCACCACTGTAAATCATCCAAAAATATTACCACGCCCCTCCTTCCAAAAATAGCCAAAAGTCTACCAAATGCATCACGAAACCGGCTCTCGCGCTCCACGGGCCCTAAATTCGCCAACGGCTCTACCTTGAAATCAGGTCCGAGTAATAGTTTCAACTCCGGAATAACATCCATAAGGACTGCCGCATCGCCATCGAATGCTCTGATCGTTTCCGTCCGCCATCGAATGAGGGTTTGTGGGGGCTCCGAAAGCACCTGCCGTATAAGATCCTGAAGAGTCTGAACAAGCGTAAAGAAGCTGAAATCGCGTTTGTACTGATCAAACTTTCCCGTTGTGAAGAAACTGTGTAGCAGTCAGATTTCAAACGAGTCCGCACCTTGTGATGATATAAACAGTCACAAACCCTTTATTTTCGACAACTGGTCGTTGAATTTCTTTGACCAACCGGCTCTTACCAATCCCCGGATCTCCTTGCACTGTCACCACGACGCACCCCCCACGATTTACGCATTTGGTATACGCATCAAGAAGTAGCGCAACGGCTTCCTCGCGACCATACAGTTTCTCGGTGATTACAAACTGGGAGGTTGTATCTAGTTCGCCAATCTTGACAGATTCCAAGCTCTTCCCCTCTGATAGGAGCTGCACTATTAAGTCCAGGTCCGCCTTCAATCCAGATGCTGTCTGATAACGATCCTCGGCATTCTTTTGAAGTAGTTTCATTACAATGTCTGAAATCGCGGTTGGAATAGAGGCATTGACGTCTGATGGCGGACGCGGTGGCTGCGCTATGTGAGCGTGAATAAGCTCTAAAGGTTCTGAAGAACGGAACGGTAAGAATCCAACAACCAGCTCATAGAGAGATATCCCAAGGGAATAAAAGTCTGAGCGGTAATCAACTGATCTATTCATCCTTCCGGTGCACTCTGGAGCGATGTATTGAAGTGGCGCTGGATTCTCCCCTCTTAACATCGCACCGCCTGCGCTCCTACCCAACTCTTGGCGCTCTAATCTGGAAGCCAAATGCCATCCCCCTAGCTTTCCCTGTATCCCACTGTTGTTAGATGCCCGCGTAACCAATATGGAATATGAATTGACTAGGCACAATTAGCTTCCCTTAATCCTCACCCAGAATTATCGATATCTCCCCCGATCGACCTAAATAAACATACTATTATTATGAGTTACTCCTGATTTGTGCGCAGTGTCGAGAACTGCAACCACTTCGGAAAAAACGCTGAGAATGCGAATCAGGTCGGACTGAGTGCGGGGTTTCGCAGTAGGTGGTGCTTGAGGATCTCTTGGCCGAGAACCCGAAGATGACAAAAGGAAAGCCTCCTCCAAAGTCATATGATATGGCTCGTCGGAGTATACCAGGGTCAGTCCTCCCTCCGGTAAGTAGTCCCACGCAAAGGGCCGAATGACATTTGGGTTGCTGGCGAGCATCGCCGCCGAGAAGGAATTAGATGTGGAACTACCATACTGTTCTGAATTTGGAGTTGACGAAGTCGTAGCGGAATGAAGGGACGACACTTTAGTAGAAGACGCCGAAACATCCGAAAGCATTTTCCACTCTAGCCGGAGGCGGGCCAACGTATCGAGATGGTTGACGGTGCAGAGTTTCAATACGACCGATTTGCCTGAGTAAGAAGATCTTGCTCTGTACACATGAATATGGTTCTGAACCCTAACTATTAGTTACTTACGTCACCGAGTGAATAGGTAGGCGAGTTCACAATTGCATAAACAGCCGACAGATCGGTATATCCTGCAACAGGAGGGATTTTCAACTCTGGCGGTATTTTTTCAGCCATCTCAGAGTGGTAAGAATGTCGCCGCATATCAAGTTTTGTTCCCCCTCCCCCACATCCTCCCCCATCATCCTGTTCGTCATCTCCGGAAGCCTTATCCGACGGAACAGACGCAGTTCCGGCAGAAATGATCATACCATACGGCGTTGCGCCTGTTGCGGTTCCCGCATTTCCAGAGACGCTCAGTAACTGCCCCACTAAGGAGTTGGAAGAGTTGACACTCCTGCTGACGAGGACGGGTATCGAAGCAGCTGCTGACGAAATGGGCGATGTAGAGGTCGAGAACTGGGAGACACTCCCAAGGAAACGGGAAGTTCGCGGCGAAGGTAGCGACGGGGTGTTGGAACCAATCGAAGGCGAGGATCCGGTGGACATCTGTCCTCCGTATCCAGATGGAGATGGTGGTTGTGGTGACGACGGAGTAGTACGCCGCCGTTTGTGACGATGCTCCGATGATGACTGCGGCGGCGGGCTCGACAAATCTTCAAACTGTTGTGAGAGAGGTGTGGGAGGCGGTGCGGGGTGTAGTCGAGATTGTCCGCTATCCTTGCATCGTCTTGTATCTGTCACTACCCGTGATTGCAGGGGGCGTGAAGGCTGAATGGTGGGCGGTTCGAGGTTGGGAAGACTACCGGAACGCGGCTAAAGAGTCGGCGTAGGATTGGGGGGGGGGTGCTGAGAAACTATTCTACCTGACTCGACGACGGCACAGATTGATAGAGGGAGGGAGCGAGAACTTGGAAAAAAGAGGATTTCCCAGCTCCACATCGGATGTGGCTTTAAAATCCCCGTTCCTGGCAGGCGTTTGCTGGCTGCAAAATGAAGGGTCTGTGGGAGTTCAATTATTGATTTCTCCAACACAGCAGCCAGGGAGGGATACAAGAGGTGAGAGTTGGTTTGGAGGAGGACAAAGTGGTACTCTATATGTAGTACGTACTATACAGTACCGCTGAGAGTGGAATACTGAGGCACACTGACAGTGACTTTGGTTGCACTGCGCGGTGAAACGTATAGTACGAGGTATGCTAGAGTACGAGTACTGTAAAGCAATATCGAGGCGGGAAGTCAGAGTCACACAGGGCAGGCAAGATCCAGACAGCAGAGATGTTCAGTGTCAGTTTTAGTTGAGGGCGATGATGGGAGCGCCGGCGCCGGTGCTAGTCCAATTTTCCCAGGATCGACACCTTCACCTTCCATTACAGGCTACAACGGGGAGTCTTATCGCAAGGATGACGTCTTCGGAGCAATTACTTTTTCCGTTGCAAAACTCCGGTCGAGTAAGAAAATAATGTGTGGACACCGACGCCGAACTTCACTCGTACAGTGGAGGTACATGACAAACGTTGCCAAAAAACTTTAAAACCCGATTTGGAGGCTCTGCTTCGCACCGGCAACTACATCCGCGATGCGATGGGACCTACAGTTTTTTGAGAAATTAATTTCGATTCACCACACACACTGTCCACCACAAGATGTCCAATGGCTGCAGCAACAACAACGAATCTCCAGCAAGGTACGGATTCATGCAGCTAGTCAGCCACAAATCATCAATCAGCAATAATCAAACCTAACCATCCTATCACAGCGCACAGCTGGAGTTCCCAGTTCGTGGTACATCCCCACCCCAACCGAAACCTCATAGTCTCGCGACTCGAACGCCCCACTTCCATCAAGTTCCATGTGAAGCCTTACGGAAATGGCGTTGCGCACGAGACTGTATCGAGAACAACACATGAGACCTGCTCACAAAGCAACCCAATAGTTTAGGGAGAAATCATGATTCATTGCTTCTTCTTCTTCCGCCGCTTCTTTCCGCTCTCCGCGGACGCGGGAATACTTTGAGCACGCCATTACCGCTTCCGAATTCAGATACATACTAGGGTCTTAGAAAAGTTAAAAGAAGGCTATATCGATACGGTTTTGTTGTTTTCGCGTTCACAGAGGGGTTCAACGTTGTATCATCACTCAGCACTCGATGTTCATGTACGCACTCTCAGATCTCAAAGTAACTTTTGCAATTATCATGTGCAAGTTACATTCAATCCCGTTTCCCTGCAGACGCCAAGATGGGGCACCCAAGAAAGACCTCACATTGAGCTTTTTCTTCTCCCTTTCCGGTAAATTATTCCTTGGCATTTTTTTTGAGATCCCAACAAACACCGATCCTGACGGAGTTTACTCCTTCTTTGCGGCGGCGGCGGCCTTCTTCTTCTTCTTCTTTGACTCGGCCTTAAGAGGAAGCTCGAGTAGTCTGAGGATCTCCTCGTCCTCAATCTTGTGCTCGCTTGTGATCTTCTCGAGGTCAACTGCTGGTGGCGCGGCAAGCTTGGTGATTCCTGACTTGGTGATTGCTGGATGTGGTAGTTAGAATATATTATGCAAGGGTGGTGAGTGACATGTGATGTGGGACTTACCGGCGGTGATGTAAACTCTACTAACAATCGCACCATCTTTATCACCCTGCACCTCGAACTGTCTCAAAATATTGCTTCGGACGAGCTCTATCACACCCATCTTGGCAGTTCTCTCGTCCTCGAGCTGTCTCAGACCGAATGGGAAGGCACCAAACTTCTTCTGGATCTCGTTATATGTCTTTCTGGCGGATTCCCTCTTGAGCGAGCACTTTGTATCGGTCTTTTTGAAGAGAGTTGCCCGCTTTCCTGGGAGGTTCTTGGACTTTCCAGAGCCCTTAGATAGCCAGATCTCAACACCCCAGATATCTCCAACCTCCGGTGCGCCCTCGGACTTGGCCATGTTCTCGCCCGGTGATAGCACGAGCTTCTTCTTGCCCTCGATTTCGTTGCGTGTGATCTGGTACGATGTTGTGTTCTCAACAACCTTGCATCCATAGGCGTCGGCGATCTTCTGGATGGTTTGCGTAATGGCATATGATGTGGGTGGCTTGTAAGGCTTCTCTTCGGTGTTGGAAGGGTGGACTTCGGCGGGGAGGAGCAGACGGAGGAGCGCCTCGATTGAGTAGTGCGTCGCGAGGATGAGGTCGCTCTGGTCAGGAGTAGGGGTTCCAACAACAATCGTGTCCGACACGATACCAGGCAGGCCATCGATGTGAGCGCCGAGCCTGCAAGTGTCAACACATCATAAATATCAAACAATGCAAAGGACTCACTGGATCTTGAGAACATCTCCATCCTTTACTTGAATCGCTGCCTCTTCGGCGTCGCTTGCAATTGGAGTATAGGGAGTTAGGATATCGTTGGCAGACACGGTGGTGGGGAAAGCAATTCCTGCGGAACACAAGGCACAGTCAGAACTACAGACATTGAGAAGGTAGCAAAAACGATAAAAACAACAATTTAACGTCATAGACGACCAGACATGGCTTTCACAGTCGAACCTTTTGTGATCTTCTTTCCCTTGTTGTTGTAAATCTTCGCTGTCTCTGCCTCCAATAACTCATCTCCCTTCTGGCACAAGCTCAAAATGGTGGCGCCGGGAATTGCAGCCTTGGTGATCTCGGCAAGGACCTTTTGGGCGATAGTGGCGGCATCGTTGTATTTTGTGAGGGTAGCGGAGTTGTTGAGGGTGTAGTCTGATGGGTTCATTCAAACGTTAACTTGCTGAACGGTCGTAGCAATGCAGAAATCAGCCCAACATACCGACTTCCTCAGACTTGGTCTGGGCCTGGGTAGATTCTTCTTTGTCAGTCATGATGGAATTGTAGACGGAGATGAGAAGGAAGCGAGTGTGTCGTGGAGATTGACTGTTCGGCAAGAGAGGGGCAGTAGTAGCACAACAGGCGGGGTAATGATTGCCAAGACAATAATGGGAATTGTGAGAAGGATTTTCGTTTTCCTCTGCCTCTTATAAGAGAATGCTAAAACAGCTCTTGCTATGTCCCTTGCTAAGGCAGTTCTCACGACGCCAATTCTGCGTGTTCTTGATGTTTCCGTCACTACATGACGTGGGACTATCCGATGGGTCTAAACTTAGCGACGGCTTAGGGCCCGCACAAACATTGGGCTTGGGTCCGAATATATTTGATGTGATGTGATATGATCTGATATGATGTTCACCCTGCGCCGACTGCCACTTCTCCATCTCGCCCCGTCAGCGTCCGCGTCGACTTTCGCTCGATCACTCACTCGCTTATCGAGATCCCGAATTGCTGGCAACCCTAGCCCTCTGCAACTTCCCCGCTTTTGTCCCGCTATTAGAAGCACCAGCTACCACTTCTCCACATCCCTTACACACATGGCGCCCATCACGGACCCTAATACGCTCTCCAATTACCATGCGGTGGTAACCCAATTCACTTGCGTCGAAGTCACCTTGGATTTCGAGAGCTCAATCGTGTCCGGATATGTAACTCTTACGCTCAAGGCTTTGGAGGATGGACTTGGAGAAGTAGTGCTAGACACTAGCTACCTCGATATTAAGAAAGTGGTGGTAAATGGCAAGGAAACAGGATGGACTCTTGAGGATCGAACGGAGCCGTACGGAAGTGCTCTCAAGATTTGTCTGACCGAACAGGGAAAGCCGGGGGAGTCTATTGAAGCAACTGTGGGTAATCCGTCTGGATATTATTCGAGTCTGGAACATTGACGGGCTGTTTAGGTCTTCTACAGCACGACCGATAAGTGCACCGCACTCCAGTGGATGGAACCCTCGCAGACCTCAAACAAAAAACACCCTTACATGTGTTGGTCCCCGCTTTTAGTCACCCATAAATGCGTTGCTGACATCAGGAGATAGTCTCTCAATGTCAAGCAATTCATGGCCGTTCCCTGTATCCTTGCCAGGACACCCCCGCGGTCAAATCTGTTTTCGATATCTCTATCAGGTCTTATCCCATTCTTGGTGGAGGTGTACAATGGTTAATCCTTTTATCAGATCTCCTTATCCCGTTGTTGCATCAGGACTTCCGAGAGGAATCAGCGATTTCGAAGCTGGAACACTTGCCTACAAGTTTCGACAGGACATCCCAATTCCATCATATCTATTTGCCGTTGCCTCCGGGGATATTGCGTCCGCGTCTATTGGACCGCGGTCGTTGGTGTATACCGGCCCAGAGGAACTTCTAAAATGCAAAACAGAACTGGAGGAGGATGTAGAGAAGTTCATCGAAATTGCCGAAAAGCTGATATATCCGTATCCTTGGACAACCTACAACGTTCTCGTTCTACCTCCGTCCTTCCCGTATGGCGGAATGGAAAATCCCAACATCACGTTTGCTACGCCTACCATCATCTCCGGCGATAAATCGAACGTGGATGTGATTGCTCATGAATTGGCGCACAGCTGGAGTGGGAATCTGGTCTCCAATGCGTCCTGGGAGCATTTCTGGTTGGTAGGAAAACCATCAGTATATTTACGAGTATACATCACTGATGCCTAATATAGAATGAGGGATGGACGGTCTATATTGGTAAGCCTGGCATACAGGGGCTGAACGAATAACTACTGAGTGGTATGGTCAACTAGAACGAAGGATCCTGGCAGCGCTACATGGACCACAGTATTTCGACTTTTCGGCAATCATTGGATGGAAAGCTTTCAAAGAGAGTGTGAAGCTTTACGGAGAAGAACATGACTTTACCAAGATGGTCGTCGACTTGAAGGGAAAGGATCCAGATGACGCATTCTCAAGTATACCTTATGAGAAAGGTTTCAACTTCCTGTATTACTTGGATCGTCTAATTGGACGCAAGAAGTGGGATACGTTCATTCCGCATGTTGGTGTCCTGGGATTCCTGGTGGTAACACGACTGACTAGATAACAGTACTTCAAAACGTACCAACAAAAGTCTCTCACCTCCTTCGACTTCAAAGATACTCTGCTTGAGTTCTTTGCAACAGATTCGGAAGCTTCAGCCGCACTGGCAACTGTAAACTGGGATACCAAATTCTACTCTCCAGGCTTGCCTCCCAAGCCCGAGTTTGATACCACTCTGGTCGACGTATGTTATGCCCTCGCACAATGCTGGGAGTCAATTGATTCCGCCCAATTCCAGCCCAACCCGGCAGATATTGCAGGCTGGAGCTCTGGTCAACTCGTCGTCTTTTTGGAAGCCATCACCGACCTTGCATCGCCACTTTCGAAGGAGTCGGTGGAGAAGATGAAAGATGCCTACGAGTTCTTGGAATCCGAGAATGCGGAGATTTTGAGCAGATTCTTAACGGTGGGCTTAAAGGCAAAGGATGGGAAGATTTATCCCGTCACTGCAGAGACGTTGGGCAAGTGGGGGCGGATGAAGTTTGTTAGGCCGCTGTTTAGGCTACTTAATGACTGTGACAGGGAGCTGGCGGTGGCTACGTTTAGGAAGAATGAAAATTTCTACCATCCCATCTGCAGGTGAGTCTGCGATTACTCCTAGTAGAGTTGAGATTAACTACTAACTGTATATTAGGGAGGCTGTTCGGAAGGATCTCATGTTGTGAATCGTGGAGGAAAGAGGTTGGCTTATTGTTATTCATAGCAACGCAACACGTGACACCACCACAACAAGATACCTTTTTGTGGGCCAAACTCAAAGGAATCCGAAAAATAGAAAAAACCACTGTTCTGCTTGTATGTAGTCGAAAAAATAGCCGCGCATCCAATCAGGAACGCGTGCGGTTGCTAGTTTGATGTTAAGGTGTCCTGCGTGATTTGCGGGAGTGGGGTTCTTTGTTGCGGCTCGACAAACGCGCGACGTTACCTTAAATGGTCTTGGGGCTAGATGCACGTTTGATATTCTATTCCCTTCCCCCAACCACCTTACATTCCCCCAGCCTCTCCATCAGACGATATCCATGCTCATTAGACTCCAACCCCAATCGCCACCATCGCTCGCTCTTCAGTCTAATTACCCCGCCATCGCCTCCATCGCTCGCTCGATCTTCACTGATCCCTTTGCACGCGACCGACTGCTGTCCTCTTAACCACGCTCTCTGTCAAGTGTAAACACGACACTCTGCTCAATGTCATCCGAATCGCCTAACGTCATTTTGCCCATCACTTCCAGTGCTATCAGCGTTGAGGTAGTCGAGACTGCGTTTCCAGTTGCGGAATCGATGGAGGGCCTTGAAAGTACTGAGTCAATTGATCAGGTACTAGGCAACGATGCGACTCGAGGGGACGGTGACGCTGTTGCGTCCCAGCTGGAAGGGTGGGCAGACGACATGGAGGTAGTAGAAAAGAAGATGCCCTACGTTGAGTGAGTCACCCTTCATTCATTCCTTCCTTCCTTACAGCAGGGGTGTCACGAGAGAAAGAGCATCTTTCTCGCTTGTACACTTACTTCCCCCTCCCTCCCACCACAGTGGCACTATTTACCCTCTTTAAAAAATTAACTTTCGTTCACTTCCTCCCCACTCCTTCTTCTTCCCTCCCCTCGCTTAGTCCACCACCACACCCCCCTCCTACACCATCACAACCAGCTGCTAATAATGTCGTTCTCCCCACCTTCAATCGACAGATACCTCAAATCTCCGATTATCACTCTCCTGATCGGCCCTCCCTCAGATGAAACCACTCTCTCCGCGCATCTCGCACTGCTCCAAACCAGTCCATGGTTAAGCGCCGAATGCGCCAAATTCACCTCCGACACTCCTACAGAAGATCGCATTGTCTCTTTACCCAACGACGACATCGAGGCAGTCGGCGCGTTTCTCGAGTACCTCTACACAAAGGAATACAGTCCCCGTCTGATCCCTGGAGCTTCGGGAAAACCGGAGGATATGGTTCTTGAAGACGCTGGAGAAGTAGATGTAGATGAGGGTGGTGATCGACTTCTCAAACATGCCAAAGTTTACACACTTGCCGAGAAGCTTCAGATCCCTGAGTTGAAGCATTTGGCGCATTCAAAAATCCATCGCATCAATTCTACTGCAAAGGGGGAGTTGAAATACGCTAAGTTTGTGTACGAGAATACCACCAAAGAGGACGATACTATTCGTAAACCCATTGCGAGCTTCTGGGCGCATAGAAGTATTCCCCTCCCCCAACCCCCCGGTATGTATTCCTGTACTGATGAGATAGGCCATGTCCTCCGCCACGAGGCCGAAGACGAATTCAAGAGTATGATATTGGAATTCCCACAGTTTGCATACGACATTTTGTCGATTGTTCTCGACCAGAAGGAGAAAGGAAAGGATAAGGATAAGGAACATCACAGACACCATCAACGTACAAACACTATGGAAGATACTGAAAGCCCTATTAGCTCTGCGAAGACTCCAAGGACAGGAAGGAAGAGGCCAAGGACTAGTACCACTCTTGGATAAAGCAAAATCAAAAAAAAAAAAAATGGTATGGGGTAAGGGTAGGTGGGTGTATGAGTTTTCCGTTCCGTGGTAAGGGAGGGAGGGAGGGAGGGAGGGAGGGAGGGAGGGAGGGAGAGTTAGTCGGCTGTGTGTGTGTTCTGTTGTGTTGTGCTGTGTGGTTTTTGTGCACATCCTGGCGGTGTTTTTATCCCTTTTCCTCCTTCCCATCTCGTTGCAAATTTCCTTTACCTGTGTACTGTCTGTTTACTACTGCTATCTTGTTCTGTTGGAACTCGCCGCTGGAAATCAAATGTGTGTCTGCAATAGTTACTTCTCGTGTTTTTGTCTTTGTCTTTTTGTCTTCTTCCCCAGTATGGTACCGGCGTTAAAAATTCTTCTTTGGAGGAAGAAGGGGAGGGGAGGGGAGGGGGTTAATATAAGTACCCAAGTTGGTTCTTTTTTGTTGCTTTGAGTTGATGATGTGATGAGAGTCAAACGTTCTATGCCAGCCAATGTGAAGTCTGATCATGAGCTTTCCAATGAGGGTATGGAAAATGCCCTACTGGCCGGAGAGAGTGGGAGATGGGCTGCCCTTCTAGCATCTATACACAAGAGATGATTCATCCCTTAACCAAACAAATGAGCATAGTAATATCATCGTCATTATTTATATCATAGCCAATAGTAAAGTACAATACAAATCCATCCAGCCACCATAATACCAGTAAAAAAAAAAACCACAAACAAAACCAAACCCAAGTCTAATCTACTCTACTGTAGCAGGTATAAACACTCCCCTCCCCTCTCTATCCACACCCAATCTAATACCCCTCGCCCTCCCCCCTTCCTCCACCAATCCGCCACCCCCTCCACCACCCCCGCCTCATCTCTCCACGCCCCCTGCAACACACTCCCTCCCGCCGCCTCCCCCTTTTTCTTCCTACTAACATCATGACCCCTCTCCTCCAACCCCCTCAACATCCAGTCCGGCACCCCATCCTCCGCATACACCGTTTCTGGGACGAGTTGATGGTGTACTCTCGCGGATTTAATAGTATCCAGTAGACTATACCCCCATACGAGTTTCTTGATAATTGCCTCGAACACGCCAGTTACAATCCTACTCCCGCCGGAGCCGCCGATAACCATTCGTGCGTGGCCGGCGGGGGAGACGATGATAGTTGGTGCGGTTGAGGAGAGGGGACGTTTGAAGGGTTGGATGTAGTTATACACGCTTGGATGGAGGTTATAGGCGTTTGAGCGGCCAGGGATTGAAAAGTCGTCCATTTCTGAGTTTAGAACTATGCCGGTTAGGGGGTCGTGGATTTTTGCGCCCCAGTAGAGGTTTATTGTTGTTGTTAGTGCTACTGCGTTACCAGATTTGTCGATTATTGAGAGGTGGGAGGTACCGCTCGGGGAGTTTGGTTCGTATGCAGGGTTGTAGTGTTGGTAGGGGTATGTGGTGGATGATGAGATGTTTTTGACGACCTCGGAGGCGTAGGATTTTGTTGATAGTTCGGAGATACGGAGGGAGTTTTTGGATACGATTGGGTCGAGTGGATCGCCGAGTTCGGTTCGTCCGGCAGAAAGCCACTTCATTACTTCGACGAGGTAGTGGTGGGAGGTGGGAAGAGAGGGATTACTCATTGGAAGGAGTTCGGCAATGTTGAGACCCTCCAACATGACGGGGCCGGAACATGGAGGGGGACATGTAATCACTTCGTTGCCCATGAAGGTAGTATTGGATGTTTCCGAGACGATGGTGGAGTATTTCGAGAAATCGGATTCTGTCATGATTCCGCCAGCGACTTGGATAACGCTGGCTAATCGAGCTGCAAGTGTTCCGTTGTAGAAATCCGCAACGCCAGAATAATTGTCTCCATCTGCAATTTTGGACAGGGTTTTTGCGTATGCTGGTCGTTTGATGATGTCTCCTGCGGTGACTAGTTTCCCCGTCGTTGCGTTAAAGAGGAACGGCCAGTCCTGACGGTTGTCGTAGAAAAACTGCTCCGACTTCAACATGATACGTTCCAGGGTTGGAGTAACGCGGAAGCCATCGGTATTGAGTCTGATAGCAGGCTCCCAGACTTCTTTCCAGGGTAATGCACCGAACATTTGATGTGCAGCAGAAAACCCATGGACCTCTCCGGGCACAGCGACTGCAAGGCCTCCCACTCGTGCTAACTGTTCGTCTTCTATGATCGATTCATTAGCTTCAGAAACTACAGAGAAACGGAAGGAACACACCATGATACATATCTCGGGAAGCATTGGCAGGAGCCGCTTCCCGAAAATTAAAGCTTTTTGAAACGCCATTTGCCATTCTTACGACTGCAACATAGTCAGCTTCGGCGTTCTCGGTGTATAGCGGTAATCAGATACCCATGAACCCACCACCCCCAACTCCAGACGCAAACGAATTGACAGTCCCAATACACGCCGCCGTTGCTACCATAATCCGTCAGCTGCATATCCGTACCTATCATAACGTGTGTACTATACCAATAGCCGCATCCACCGCATTTCCACCCTTCTTCATAGTATCAACCCCAATCTGGCTACACACATCCACATCCGAACTAACAACACCATTTCTTGCCGTGACCAGAAGTTCCGAATCATTGATATAAGGATCCGCTATCTCACACCGTTAGCTCCCCTCACTTAACGCCTCACACAAAGGAAATTTCGAGCCAAAGAAACCCGTTCCCTTCCCCTCATAGTGACGAACTTAGAACATTACAAAACTCCCCATCTCTAATCATTCCATGCTGTAGATTGTCATTCTCGTCGAATAAGAAAACCTCCGTCTCTTGTATCGCCCGCCGTAATATGCCCCCAACCCTCCCGACAGAAGTAAAAATTAACTCACACCCCGAGTGCATCCATATCATTGTGCTGCATACCACCACCGTAAGAATAATTAGCCCCGTTGCGGACCCGAAGCTGGCTTTTTTGGCCCTCCATCCGTGCCGATGCCGTGGTGAGGTGCTAAGGGGTGGTGGTAGTAAGGAAGCCTTTGCATCGTCGTCGGGGTCGGAGTTGGAGTCGCGGGAGCTGCGCGAGCTGCGCGAGCTGAGGGGTCGAGACATGGTGTGATTGAGCTCTTGGAAGAGGAAGGATGGAGCGGAGGTAGCTTAACGTCGAAGGAGGAGGAGGAGGAGGAGGAGGAGGAGGGGAAGCTCAGGTGTCATGAGCATGTGACGTCTCTCAATGTTGGGAATTTGAAAGAGCTGAGCTCTGTCGGAACGAGTCGTGTGATGATTGGCAGGCTCAGTTGCAGGGATGCTGCTGGAGACGAACTCGTGGAACGATAGGGTAGTGTTACACAGATAGGGGTTTGGGCTGAGGTATCTTCACTTGAATGTGTCGAGATGGATAAGTATTCGAATTGAATGTTACTTCTCAAGAGGGGAAGGAGGATACATATACGTGGATCGATAGAAGGTTTTGTCAATCAAAGTTAAGTACAGACTCGGCATTGTTCCTGACAATGGCGTGCTTGTATTAATGTTTACTGGGAATTTTAAACTCATGAACTCAACTGACGTGCTCTGGGGAATCAATTCCAGAAGGTTATTATTACACCGTTAAAAAGAAGGATTTGTAGCCAGCAGTAGGTAGTAGGTATGAGGAAATCAAGTCAGCACCATGAACTATCACGACATTTTCCAGTCGTGGGTATTCAATTTAAGGCAAAAGAATGAGCATCTCAAGTTTTGCACCCGTGGCCTAGAGTTGAGGGGTTTTAACCCTGATTTGGTATTTTTAACACTCCCAGTGTTTGTAGCACCTGTAATGTGCTGATTAGGACAATCGTTAGCTCTTGTCCATGGTGTGATTTCCAGTCATTATGTTTAGACTTAATATAGGATCTCAAGAGGCAAAGAGCTGAACACCGCAGCTTTTGAGCCTACAACTAGCGTTTATATCGCCATGAAGTTAACTAGTTTCGAATCCGCTTGGCGTTTATTGCGCCTAGCCTCAATGTTTACTGCACTTAGTGTGGTGTTTGTAGCACTATGAACCCGCTGTTTGGCATTTATAACACCGTGAGATTTCGAACCTGGTGCTTCCAGCACCTAGTTGCCAGTGGTGTTTATAGCACCAGCTAAGCCAAGCGATTAGTTCCTGTAAATGTAGTGTTTCCAGCCATCGTGTTTAGACCAAATATAGGATCTCTCGAGGCAAAAGTGTGAACACCGCAGGTTTTGAGCCTACAACTGCCATGAAGTTTCGAACCCCAGTGTTTCCAACACCTGGCGTTTATTGCGCCCAGCCCCAGTGTTTACTGCACTCAGTGTGGTGATTGGTGTTATAACATCATATAAGTAAAGCGGTCAGGTTTTGAGCCTATGGTATGGCGTTTGTAGCGCTAATCCCACCTAGTGGGTGCAGTACTCGGTGGGAGATGTCTGGCATTTTTATCGCCAGCCATGGAGTTTCGAACCCCGGTGTTTCAAGAACCTGGTGTTTATAACACCAGTTGAGCCAAGTGATTGGTTCTTGTGAGTATCGAGATTTTCACCATCTTGTTCAGATCTAATCTAATCTAGGATTTCAAAGACGCAAAAGAGTGAGAACTGCAGGTTTTGAGCCTATAGTCTGGCGTTTGTAGCGCAATCGGTGTTTACAGCACTCGGTGGGAGGTGTCTAGTATTTGTAGTACAATTAACCCATGGTCTGGCCAGCAGCTTGCGTTTATAGCGCCATGAGGTTTCGAACCCGGTGTTTTCAGCACCTGGTGCCTATAGCACTAGTTGAGCCAGCGATTACTTGTTGTAATGCAATGCTCCACCACCTAATCTGGAGATCAAGACACAACGTTACAACAGAGCAGGTTTTAAGTCTGGAGTTAGAGCAATCAGCGTATACAGCACTCAGGGGGTGTTTGCAGCACATAGCAGACTTGTAGAACCCGCTTTGTATATACGCAGAATTGTACAAATACGTAAGGCCTGCCGCCGAATGTGGTGGGCTGTCTGAACCCTAACCACCACCGTATTACAAGAAGATAGTAGTTCGGGATAGCCCGATAATAACGTTTGGATCCCTGTGTGAATGGCCTTCGAGGGGGGAGGCGAAGGTCTGGTGATGGTCTCATTAGCAATTACTACTTGAAAAAGTGGGGGTTTTTTTTGACTGTGACTAACTCGTTTATCCAATGGAATAGTTGTTAAACCGCAGTCAATAGTCTGAGAAGCATATGGAACGGTTTGGGAACGGTTAGTAACTTCAAACTGCTGCAATCCGCTTTATAAAATGCCCCATTTTTTTTCATATGGTACATGGTAAAGGCGTTCAATACTTAAAAGATTCGCAACTGCGTAAGCGGTGCACGGGCTTATCACCCGATAATGTCTCTTGATTCTCTATTATTAGCTCTAGATCTATCTCTTGCATCACTTTCAGCTGTCTATCTATATCTATCTCGACTATCCTACCAATTCCAATGAATCTATTCAGCCCCCCAACCTTGCCAGGCTTGGAATTACCAAGCGACCAGAGCGTGCAAAGTTCGGGGGCTGGTTCACAAGCTTACCGTTACACCACTTCTGCATCTGCATCACCCACCGTATTAGAACTTTGGCAGATGTTCTACAGTCAACCCGACAAATTGAAGTTACAGAACGCGGGGCCAGGAAGCTGTTTAGGTGTAATTACGGCGTGGTTTGATGTTCATTCTCCCCATCGATATCGCGGTCAAAACAAGTACATGATCCGGTGTGTATACCATGTACATAAGTACTTTAAATATTCACTCGTTGTTTAATTGCTGTGGGTCGTTTAAGGTGTGTCTAAGTAGATTTTATTCGTCTGGTTGAATCGGCTGTCTCCATTACGGGTAGGTATGGTGTCTCTAAAATAAATTATTTGTTTGCTATCATGCAAGGCCACCTATCGGCAACCAAGTCCAATCATTCTACCACAGATGTCTCATCTGGAACATACGTGTGCCATCCCATTGTCTCAAATTATAGATCTGAAGTCCTACCTTATCTGCACATGGGAAGTCATTATCTATTCTCTTGTTTTTAAGCCGCCTTCCTACAACTGTAGAGCATATCGTCCTCCTTCTAATTATTCTCCTTGCTTTAGAGCCGGCGCCTTTCCTCCTCCGTTTGATCATTCCCTGTCCTTAAACCCTTCACTAAACGTCATCATGGCTTCGAACCTCCTCAGCCATGCACGAGTCCTGGCACCGATCTTCCAACCTGATGCCGAACGCCAAGACGCGTCCTCTCGACCGATAACCGTTAACCCCTCTACAACTTCTAAAGATGACATTCCAGATGAATGTCATTCCAGATGAGCGTTGTACTAGCATAGCGTGTGCACCAAATAAATCGATATATGCTAGCCCTGCTCTAAAATATACAAATAATGATTCCCTCATGCAGCGTGCAAATTTCGGTACCAGCCGTTCCGCCGCATCCAATTTCGGAACACTGTTTTCGAATAGGCGTAGTTCCACTAGATTGGGATGAACACGACCTGCTCAATACCCTCCAAACCATCGACCCGTCGCTGGGGAGTGACATGCAACTATCGCTCTACCCTGCGTGCTGCGGCAACTCTAAAACGGCGCTGCTCAAGACCTACACTGAATATTTTGGGAATCTCGGAAACAAAACTTACTATAAGACAGTCATTCAGAATAAGAAGAAAGTGACTCTTGTCATTGACCGTCATTTCCATTACCTAACGCCGTTAAACACTCCTGGAAATGTAGTCGCAGAGTGAGCTTCATCCGACACACTCGAACCCAAAATCGGATGGTGACATCCCAGTGTTATTGCAGTGACTGGCCTGGCAGGACATGCGTTCGGATCCTGGAGGAATTCTGAGGCTGGTAACATGTGGTTGAAGGACTTTTTACCGGAGGACATCAAGGGCATTCGGATTATGACTTATGGCTACAATTCCAGTCTCACAGAAAACGTCACAGACGAATTCCTAGACTATAGAAGACGTTTATCCAAGAACTGCTAAATGCAAGACGCTCAGATAAGGTATTTAAATGTCAACCACTCTTCTACACTACGCTGGCGTACGCTCGGTTAATTCCACCAAGGAGAAGTGCCGGCCAATCATATTTATCAGCTACAGTATGGGTAGACTGGTGGTACTTCAGGAGAGGTTTTATCCTCGATTACTGATACCAGCGTATATGTTCATGCGCGACTCGGATAGTCATTGCTACAATCCAAAAATGGGGGGCAATACCAGTAAATTTTCAACTCTACACGTGCTATACTTTTTTTTGAAACCCCACATCAAGGGCTTGAGGTCAATGACCTTGCAGCATCGATTCAGGAAGAATCAGGAGGGGAGTCGTTGAGGCCAGAGTTCCTTAGGCGGCTCGAACTTTCTTCGGACACAAAAAGAAGATATCACTAGTCTCTGGGTTCACTCATCCGCTGTTGAAGTTGTCAGCTTCTACAAGACAAGAAAGACGGCAGCTGTAGTAATGGTACAAGCCCATAATTTGTGCAATTTGAAGTCCACCGCTGATATAATGCTTAGTCTTCTTCGGGACGATTGACAAGAAGCGGAAAGGAAGTTGAGATGGTTGAAAGGGATTCCGCTCAGCTGTTCTGGTCATTCGAGCATCGGGTCAGTGTCAATTGCAACCAGATAAATATGGTAAAATTTGGCTCAAACGTGGACAGCACATATCAAACAGTTGTTACCCGCATAGATGGATGTGTGAAGAAGATTGTCGAGGCTCAGGGTATCTGACGAACAAACTTAGAACCAGCTAGATGCAACTACTAATAAATATATATGTCGATAGTGAAACAAAACGATACCGCTATACTTACTCGTACGTTACCCGAGATCGACTTGTGCGTATAAACTTGGACATGTGGAATTGACACGTAGAATGGATATCAGTTACCGTGGACCAGAAAAACTGCCTACAAAGTTTAAAGGCATCCGACTGCGAGAGTTATCGTGACAACCTCATTCTTAAACGACATGAAAATACCTGTACATGGATATTAGAGGACAAACGCTACAGAAACTGGACTGCGAACGATAACCCAATTCTCTGGGTCCATGGAGTGCCAGGTTCTGGTAAGAGTGTCTTGTCGTCCGTTTTGTCCAAATACCTTGAATGTTACTGCGATACAGAGATTGGCTTCCAACGAAATTATTCGGTTGCCTATTTCTTCTGTGACGACAAGGATGAGCGATTGAACACTGCACACGCAATATTGGCGAACTTGCTTGCACAACTGTTAAAACAGGATCCAAATGTTATTGTACACTTTTCAATTGAATCGGAGTACTCTCAATAAAAAGACATCGTGGAACTTTGGCATGCTCTGGCGGGTCTTCGAACGAATCGTAAGGGACAACTCCGATAAGGTAAAGCTCATGTGTATCATAATTGATGCTCTAGGTATGTAGTTCCTACCCAATGATTACGGTGTATATCTGCTCACTACGGCTATAGACGAGTGTGACGGAAGGCCCCGGGAAGATCTTATGAGCCGACTGCAGCGCCTTCTTTACCTGATCTTAATCTCGGCAAGCGCGTCAAGATAATAGTCACCAACCGACAGCACATACCAATTACATCGTACTTTCCGAGTCCAAGCGCTGTTGAGATACCCCTTCAAACTGGCGGCTTGAAGCAAGACATCACGGACTTTATCAAAGCTGAGGTTCCCAAGTTGCAGTTTCCTGCGGGGCTCACAAGGGATATAGAGAATGCTCTCATCGATGGTGCCAATGGGATGTTCCTTTTGGTTTCTTTGATTCTATGCAATATCCAACAGTCATCCATGACGAAGCCTCGAATTATCCGAGAGATTCTGAAGTCGTTACCCAAGACTCTCCCGGATATACTCAAACATTTTATGCAAGATAAAATCTGAAGACCAAGCGACCTCCAATACAATTCTTCGATGGCTAGTCTGGGAATCACGTCCCTTGACGCTACAGGAATTAGCGATAGCAATTGCAATACGGCCCGAACACATTTCTATGTCCTCCATGGAAGATGAGATGGAAATGGATCTGAAAAGATACCTTCGGTTGATTTTTGGGCTGTGCTGAAGATCGAAGCCGATGACACCGTCCATCTTATCCACCAATCTTGCAAAGACTATCTTACCAACGCGCGCTTGACAACGAAAGCAGTTCATATAACTCGCCTTTCACCTTTCGTCTTTTACCTGCGGAGTCTCATCTCGAACTTGCTATCCGTTGCTTGACTTATTTGTCTTTTGAGGAATTTGAAGAGGCACCGGTAGAAACTTACGGCGGCAGCATCTCGAGGCAATGAAGTGGTGGTTCGTCTTCTGTTGGACCACGGGGCCGAAGTCAACGGCGGCAAACACGGCAATGCACTTACGGCGGCAGCAGCTTGTAGAAATGAGGCGGTAGTTCGTCTTTTGCTAGACCGCGGGGCCGACGTCAACGCCCAGTGCGGCGGCGAATATGGCAATGCTCTTACGGCGGCGGCGGCGGCAGTAGCTCGTAGAAATGAGGTGGTGGTTCATCTACTAGACCGTGGGGTCGACGTCAACGCCCAGTGCGGCGGCCTATACGGCAATGCACTTACAGCGGCAGTAGTTTGTAGAAATGATGCGGTAATTCATCTTCTGCTGGACCGGGGGGCCGATGTTATAGCCCAATGCGGTGGCGAATACAGTAACGAACTTAAGGAAATGGTTTCTTATGGAAACGACATGGTGGTTCCTTATCTATTAAATCGCAAGAACTTGCTGCTCAACCGAAGAGGCTGAACTGGTGGCTCTCTTTCAGCGGAACTACAGGCTAGAAGGCGGTGGTGTGTTTTCGGTTGACCGAAGACCGTCCAACAATGGGTGTTTGCGTGTTTTCTAGATTAGTAGTATTTCTAAATATGTTCACTTCTTGTTTATTTCTTTTTTTACCTTCTTCACCCTTACACTGAATATGAATCGCGATCTACATAATCAAAGATTTCCTGGTTATTTAAGTTTTTTTCTTCTGAACTCTAGAGATTAGACGTTATCATCTGGGATGGGTATTGACGATGTGGCCATGTTCTTGCTGGAGGGTCGGAGAGTTACGGGTTGCAATCGAGGCTGTCGGTTCGATATGTGGTTTTGGGCAGGTGTTATGACGGGCAAGGCGGTGGAGAGTGCTTGGATTGATGTGTGCAGCAGGTGTAGGCGTTGGGTGGCATACGGGGTAAGGGTATAGAAGAGGTGCAGAGTTGTACTCTATAATATTCCAGATATCTGGGTAAGTCACCGTCCTTTCTGCTAATGGTATTAGCTTTGTGCTCCTACGAATATCGTTACTAACGTGTTGTGTAGGCCAAACCGTGGCGACCTTCCTGCAATAACTACCTCGAGTGTGAGAGGGAAAGGGATGTCCTCGGCTTTTCAAAGCTGTCGAGACTTGTTTTTGGGGGTTTTGGAGGTCTAGCTCAAATTTTTGTCTTTCCCAGGTTCAAACTGAGGGAGGTAATGCGGAAGAATATGGGACACACCTGGCTTGTTGATGAAGGTTAGGATGCAGTATGGAGGATGGTCGCCTGAACTTTTGGTGCGGAAAGGTATGGAAATCTTCAATTCTGATGAATTGACTGTATCATTTACTGATCTAGTATATAGTCTCGTCTTCAAAGGTAGTCTATGGAGGGAAGATGATGCCAGGCTGAAATAGCGGGTTACTTGACAGCTCGTGGCCTGGAGCCGGAATAGAAAGCGATGGTTTGAACATGATCTTCCTATGGAGATTCATATGATACAGAGGGAATTTTCTTTCATTCTGGATGCCAATGGTGTTTATTTTGGGGTATGAACCGCCTATGTCAGTCTTAATTCTACATGTATTGGAGGGGGTTTGCCGTGCAGTTTGTTTTTCGGTTCGGTTAGTATGCCATAGACTTCTTAATCTCATTCGTTAGAAACTGCATAAGATGAGTGCAAACTCCAAAATTCACATACAGCATAAACTTGAACCGACCGGGGCCTGGTTGAAAACTTTTGGATTGCTGATGTCGATGACAAGTCCTGGAATAACTAGAGTCGTGATCCCAACTCGAGATTGTGCCTAAGTCGAGACCACCAATCAGATTTCACGTAGAAACAGGGCACTAACAAGATCTGCAGCGTTTCCCTTAATAATCTCGACGTAGGCACAATCTCGAGTTGCAATGGGGTCAAAGACTCTATCGGATTGGCAAACACGTGTGATTAATTCACAACTCCCAATCCTGGACTTCGAGGGTTAGGGGATGCAAGCCAATCCGCAGAGCCTCATAAAAACTTTAGCCTCGTCAGCGCACGAACTAAACGGCGATAAGCCATCCGGAAACTCCCCCGCCGCTCCTTCCACCTACTCAGTTGCCTCAATTCCACCGTTGCAATGGGGAAGCGAAAATCCCCCAGCTCCCACTCATCACCCACCACATCTTCCTCCAAGAAAGGCAAATCTTCCGACTCCCCTGCGGCAGCATCCATACCAGCGGAAGACATCAAGGCCGCCTTCCGCCCCAACCTCTTCGATGAAGCCGTACTCAAAGAATACAACGAGCAATACCTCACATCCGGCCCGTAAGACGCGCCGCCACCTTGCGTTACCCCACTAACATGCGCCCCAGCTACCGCCATGTCATAATTCCCACCCTCATCTCCCCGCCGCTTCTACACGCCGTCAAATCCGAGATTCTCTCCCATCTCTCCTTCACCCCCAAGGAAACGGACATCTATCGCCTCCACCAAACCGGCGACCTCGCAAACCTCTCAGGTCTCCCCGCAGAACTCGCCGCAAAGCTCCCGTCGCTCCGCCGTCTTCGCGACGCACTATACTCCCAGACATTCCGCGACTATGTCTGCGCCGTCACGGGCTGCGGCGCACTCAGCGGTACAAAAACGGATATGGCAATAAACGTGTACACCCCTGGATGCCACCTATTAACGCACGACGACGTGATTGGAAGTCGTCGGGTGTCGTATATTCTCTACCTCTGCGGGAGTGAAGAGGAGCCATGGAAAGAGGAGTGGGGTGGTGTGCTGAGACTGTATCCAACTGAGACCGCGGAAGATGGGACGAAGGTTCCAAAGGCGGAGTGGAGCCGCGTTTGTCCACCTGCGTGGAACCAGTTGGCGTTCTTTGAGGTTGTCCCGGGGGAGAGCTTTCATGATGTTGAAGAAGTTTACGATGGCGCGGATGGGGATAGGACACGGATGGCGATTAGTGGGTGGTTCCATATACCGCAGCGCGGTGAGGAGGGGTTCGTAGAGGGCGTAGAGGAGGAGCTGGGGAAGAAGAGCTCGCTGGCGAGCTTGCAGAGCAAGAGCGAGAAATATGATCGCCCGCAGCCACAAGTGGTTCCTTACTCCACAGGAAAAGGAAAAGGAAAGGCAGTGGACTCGAAAGAAGACGATGATGGATTCACACCACAAGAAATCGAGTTCCTGCTAAAATACATCCACCCCACCTTCCTAACCCCCGACACCCTCGAGGAGCTATCAGAGCAATTCGCCAAGGACTCATCAATCCAGATCTCAAGTTTCCTACGCATCGCCTTCAAGACCGCACTCCGTGAATACATCACAACAAACGACACCCAGCCAAGTACTTGGCCCGTCGCTGTTCCCCCACACAAACAAAAATACCTCTACCTACAACCTACAGACAGCCAAGAAGAAATGTCCCCAATCGAGGAGCTACTAAATATCCTCCTTCCCTCTCGCGAGTTCCGAAAACTCCTCCAACACGCCACAGGTCTAAAATTAACCTCCCACAACATCCTTGCCCGCCGCTTCCGAAAAGGAATGGACTACACCCTCGCCACCGGCCTCAACTCCTCCTCTCCTGCAGCAGGCGAAGACGCAAAAATGCAGCTCGAAATCGCACTCTCCCTCACCCCATCATCTGGCTGGGAACCTTGCTCCCCTCCCTCCCCACCCAAAAAAGCGAAAAAGAAAAGCCGCCTCAACCCCGACCATGTCCCAGAGCAGAAGAAACAGCGCTTCGATGACTCCACCCGTACCCTGGGAGGCTACGAAATGTATATGTCGGCAGAAGACGATGATCCTACGAATGATCCGGCGGTTTATAAGGCGGGAGGAGAAGATGGGGATGATGATGATGGTGTGCTGTTTATGAATTATCCTTCGTGGAATACATTGAATGTGGCGTTGAGAGATGAGGGAGTGCTGAAGTTTGTTAAGTATGTTAGTGCTGAAGCGAAGGGGGATCGGTGGGATTTGGTGGGCGAATTTGGGGTGGAGGAGGTGGAGGAGGGGAGTGGGGATGAAGAAGGGGAAGGGAGTGGGGGCGAAGAAGAGGAGGAGAGTGATGAAGGGAAGTGGGATCAGGAAGAGGAGTGGAAAGGGTGCTCGCCGTGATTTATGGGGGAAAAAAGTTTGTGCTTGTTAATTTTCATGTACAAAGAAGGGGACATATCATGGTTAGGGAAGAGATGCTTAAAAGTCGTCATCTTTGGTTTGCGGGGTGTATTTACTGACTATTTTCACATTGCTTGCAGTTCGAAAGTGAAGGTTCTTCCAGTGCCATGGAGCATCTAATTCATGGATCAAACTAAAACCACTCTGAAACCATCTTCACTCTTGTTTCGAAGAGAAGTGTGTACCAAATCACTTCTTCGGAGCGAGTACAAGCCACCTGAACCCAGGTTCCAAAGCTTCCCGGCCGGCCGCCGACCGGACTAAAGATTCGAATTCGCAGTCCGGCCAGATAATGCCCTTGATTCTGGAGGCCGCCTAAAGCCTGGGCAGATAAAGATCAACCTGCAGGAAGCCTGGACTGGACTGCACATATCTGCAGATGTGCCAGGGTCTTGATAACCCGATTTTTGGCCTGCATATGTCTGTATATACCTACTTAAATTAACCTGCATATATCTTCGTATATCTACGTATATCTACATTCTCTGGCCATAGATCTAGAATGTGCACCCTCAGTGCAGACACGTAAAATCGAGCATGGTGTGGATGACACTCTTACTTAATCTTAATTATACATTTACTAGGAGTGCGGGGGGGACTCTAACCCCAGCATCACTGGCCGCCAGATATATATCTGCAGTCCGGTCAGATTAAATCTGTCAGATCGACGGCCGGCCTGGGTCGACAATTTTGTGGCCGGCCTTGGCATACATAGTCCGGCCTAGATCATGCTCAAATCTGCCCAGACTGGCCGCTTCGGAATACTGGAGCCTGAACCTGCCCAATTCTTCGAGCTTAGACGTTCTGTAACCAATTCCAAGCGCGAGGACCTCCGCTTGCGTGACGTTGAGACAAAGTTTTCGCTTATCACCCCCCAGCCACATCTCACTAGTCCTTGCTTCCTGGGGCCATCATGGGGCAGAGGCAATAAATCGGGCTTCTTTATTGGTATCAGATAATTTAGAATATTGACTGGAAATTGCAATATTGTGGGTGGGCGGTTACAGTTCGTGACAACGGGTTCAAAGTTTGGAATATCGGTTTGTGAGAAGGCAACAGTTTCATGAATTGTGGGAAGGATTCGCTCCTCTGCCGTGGTGAATTGATTGGAAGTAGGAGGGATGGATCCGGAAATAACGGTACAGTGCAAAATGATTTTCCAGGTACCTCGTGCTGCGGTTTGGAGATGCAAAATATATGAACAGCATGTGAAGTATCTTTCCATTGCTTAATTGCGAGGAGATACATCCTGGTTTTACTTTGTTTTAAATCGTTCTTGCAGTAGAGGCCTAGAGCTTATGGCAGACAAAGGAAAACCCTAAATATACGTCGTCCTCCTGGCAGTGTCAGTTTGTGATGCCTCCCATGTCTTCTACTCACAGATAGATTCCACAACATCCACACTCCACAAACCACAAAAATCCCATACAGCTTCGCTTCAACGCCTTGTGGTTTACCTAGAAATGGCACAGAAATATTTACCTTTCGAATTGTACAACAAAAATTCAAATACAACTCGAATCTTTTTTGTGAACAAAATGGTGTGGCACATCTATAACACGTTTACGAGTGATATTCTCATGATTTCTGCTCCGTTTGTGGTAACTTATTGGGTAAATAAGCTTGTGCATAAGTCTAGCTCGTAATTCGCAACACTTTTCAGGTTTTGTAGGTAGCGGCTGCGGTGTGGAGCTAAAACAAGGCTTGCATGCGTGCGTAGAGCACGCAGAACCTTGAGTCCCCGTACAGGGGTATACCGATATAAGTAGGCTGCGGCACACTATATTGCGCCCTCTGGTCTCCTGACTATCTAATAGTAATGGCTTGATAACAGCACTGAATACCTGCAGACTGTACTTCATACGGTTGCAGAAAAAGGAAATCAAATGCGTTTGAAGCGGGGGGCAATCCTGTGGATTGGAACTTAGTGGGGGAAACATGTATTTTTTTGGTGATTGACGCCCTAAAATTGATATCAACTGAGGTACATAGGTACATCAGGAGTGCATGCGCAATATTAATATACGTTATTATACTTTCTCCATGTCTCGAGTACCTGCAATGAGCATGTCAGTTGAGTGTCTATATATATGAATCTTCGTTGCATCCAACTCCATACCGATACCACGCTGCGCACCTAATCTCACCACAAGGCCGTTACATCATCCACGAAACTATCATTCTCTACCTATCTAAAAGTACAAAGGGGGTACTACCGTCGACGCCTTATCACTACGAGTACCTTCGTTAGCATAATAAAGGATGGCACAATAACTTCATCCCCCGCCATATACCGGGATAAGTTTATCGTCAGAGTTGATTTTAGGACATTGTAAACTTAGCATCTAGTGTTAATCGATCGAGTTTCTAGAATTATTCTAGACTCACCACAGTGATTTTTACAGACACTGCCAACCCAGAAGTCGGCAGGTTTATGCCTGTGATTCATTGGCCAGGCGAAGGTCCAACTACATATCACGAATATGTTCCCTCTGTACTTCATTACATTGACTAATGAACCAGGCAATATACTTGGGGTTGTGTGGCCGAGGGTTTCGAGCCGAATGGATCGAATCTAGAATACTTTAAGGCTTGTGGTTCGGAGATTGTCGGCCCAGGTGGAAATCGAGAACCGTTGCGATGCTTTAAGCTCTTACTACAAACACAAGCAGCTTCGCGGACTTCTCCGGCGACACTTCAACAATCTGATACGCCGCCTGGATGTAAAAAAGAGGCGAACCAAAGAGAGATGGGCTCCATTGACACATCGAATTCCTTCAGCGGCCTGAACATGGCAGGACTCTTCGAACGCCTACCAGCCACCACTATAGCCCAACGCACAGCACGACCACTTCGTGAATTAGATCTATCTCCTGTCACGGTCATTACCGACTTCCTTTCGGCTATCAGAGGACACACATTGTGTTACTTTAGGCGTGTTTTTGGAGAGACCTTTCTTAGGGAAATCAAAATTGCGTATGTACTGACTGTGCCGGGATTTTGGACTGACTATGAAAAGAACTGTATGGCACGAGCTGCAGAAGAGGCTGGATTTGGAAGATTCCTTACCGACTTTAGTCTTGTCTACGAGCGTGAAGCAGTCGCACTCTACTTCCTCAAATCAGTGCCGATAAGTTTCTGAATGCACTCAATGTAAACAAGATATATGTACAATCGTATTCATTTCTGTTACAAGTTAATTTAACTGATCAAGTTCAAGGTCGGAGATTCATTCATTCTCTGCGATGCGGGGGAAAGCATCGTGTAAGTACAGGCTCGTCAAAATTGAAAGTACTGTACCGGGCTTTGTGCTTCGTACGTAATCAGTAATCTGGATGGGTACAGTTCGAAGAAATTCCCATTCGGGGATGAAGGGTAGTAGGTGGGAGCTCCGCCATCTAACCGGCTCGCCCGGAGGCGGAGGTGTTAAGGGTCCTGTCATACTCTAGCTAGAGTAAATACAGTATGAATAAACAAACAACAACAAGAAATTCCCATTTTGTAATCATAATCAAGGGTTGGTTCGAGTATGCGCAGCAAGTAATCGATCGATCGACCGAGTGATCTTTGTGATTTGCTTCGAATAACCACTCCTGGGAGTCCCGGAGCCAGTTTATAGAGGGTAATTTCATGGATTTTGGCAACATGGATCGTCTATATATGTAACATTGAGAACGCTCTGGAGAGCCAGCCATGTAGCTACAATAACCTGGCCAGTATGAATTCAAAAGTGCGTAAGCATTGATCGTACGAACTCAAATCTCCTGTAAACAAGAAGCCCGGTACGAAGCACAAAGCCCGGTACAGTATTACCGAATCCTTACAAGGCAATCAGTGCATTATTTTCATATAGTTGAAACCGCCCCAAGTCAAAGAGATTGCTCCAACCATAGGAGGCTTATGTTGGTCAGCCCTTTTGACCCAGCATTTCGAGCAATACATTCGGTATTTCTCCTTTCGCGTCACCTTCAGCGTCCATACTGACAATAAAATAGAGGGGTTATAGGAGATAAAGTTTTTGATCGTCTGCAGGTATAGTTTGTACAGTAGGTACTTCGCCAATTTACCACTGATCATGACTTATATACCTAGCCACGCTCAAAGGATCGTATTATGCATTGTTGGGAGGAAGTAGTTATGATCCAATTTCCGAGGAGAAACATTGATTGGGGATACTTCGTTGAGGTTCCCAAGGTCCCAGACAGTCCAGATATGAACATCGAAGATGGTTGCCATATAATGGGGCAGTAAGTAGAAGTCCACCCCCGGAGTAGTTAATACTGTTAAATGCCTTGATTTAATACCGTTTCTAAGTTTTCTCGACTAGCTAAGTTGACTCTACGTATATAGTGACGAATTCAAAAAAATATTTGATCCTGTTGTGGATCGCATGATCAGCTTACTGAAACAGCAAGTGACCTGTGTGAGGGATAGGGGTGATGATATTTCTGTAAGTCAACACCCTAGAATTTCGTACGGTGCAGCTACCCGATACTGGACTGGAGAATTTGGAGGTCTGCTAGGATGAACAAGGTCCCCTACGCATCTCCGCACGATTCAAAGCCCTTTGGATTTCCTTCAAGCCCCCGCGTAACGTAGTAGCCACCGAATTAGACCGCTCATACCAAGTTCTTAGGCTATAGTTCTTTACGGCGAGTTTATTTCAAAATGCTACTATCTTCGGAAAAGGTTGGAAAGCGTAGACTATGAGAGTGGGAAATCAATCCTAGTGCTCTTAGTACCGAACGAGTAAGTAACGTTCGTTGTCCACTTCTGCGGATTTAATTGATATCAAATTGGCGTAGATCAACTGCAGCTGTAACACCCAATTCATCCAATTATTGGATGAGCTCCTACTAAGTTTTACAGGCTCGCGGAGCGGTCTTGCGAGGATTAGGTAACAACTTATTGAGTGAGGCGCTGCCGGATCTTCTACATTATTTACTGACAAAATGTGGGCTATTAGATCTCTCGAGTCCATTAGGTGACAACTTGTTGACTGAGGAATTGCCGGATCCCATTGCCCTACATTATTCACAAAATATAAACTATCAGATCTCCCGAGCCTATGCTTAGAGAGCACAGTTACCCCCGAAAGTCTTCCCGACCAACCGCTTGATAGTGATCCCCCTCCAGGGTAAATTCATACGATCCTCTTGAACTGTGGAATTATTTACCTTAGTAGTCAAGATAATCGATATGAACATCATACCCCAGGACGTACTCAATCACAGCCAACTCGATCGAAACTCAGGGTCCGAAGTAGGTACCGAGACATGCACTGCGCAGAGTAGCCCATAAAGTAGATTAACCAAATATAGCTAGTCAAATAAACATCCTTGGTGGAGCTGTTCTGACCCACTCGTGGAATCGGCCCATCCATGGATGGGTCGTACCATCCATGGACAGGGCGGTTCCATGAATGGGACAACCAAAAAAGGAAAAAAAATTCAAATTAAATTTGTACTGCTAAGAGGACTATTGAGCACTTGTAATTTAATTGTTGGTAAAGTTAACTGAGTAAAATAATTACAGATGAAGTCAGCGAAGCCAGCGAAACCAGCGAAGCCAGTGAAGCCAGCGAAACCAGTAGCAGTATACTTTGAGCAAAGCGAAGCCATTTTGATATTTATTTGTATAGAAGCGAAGCAAAGCCAAACTGACTTGTAAAAGAGATTTATAACTGTAAAGCAAAGCTAACTAAATTATAAAAGAGATAGAAGTAAAGTGGAGACAACTGATTGTAAAAGAATGCATGGCAGCAAAGCAAAAGCAGCTAACTTATAAGAGGTTTATAGAAGTGAAGCAAAGGTCACTGACTAGTAAAAGAGATTATAGAAGTGAAGCAAAGACAACTGATATGTAAAAGACACTTATAAATGGAAAGCAAAGCAAAGACAACTGACTTGTAAGGGATTTATAGAAGTGAAGCGAAGTCAACTAACTTATAAAAGAAATTCGTGAAGCGAAGACTACTGACTTGTAAAAGAGATTTATAGAAGTGAAGCAAAGACAACTGATATGTAAAATACATTTGTAAAAGGGAAGTGAAGCAAAGCAAAGACATTATAAAAGAGTTGTGTAGAAGCGAAGCAAAGGAGTAGTATTTATATTTTTTATATTTTCTTATAGGCCAAGCTATTTAATTTGCATAATTTTGGTTGTCCCATTCATGGAACCGCCCTGTCCATGGATGGTATGGCCTATCCATGGATGGGCGGCTACCACGAATGGGTCACAACAGAGCGGGGAAGGGAGATCGTCTCGTTGTAAACTAGGAAACATGAAAAATCGGGAGGGAAAGCATGGTTATTATTGGGAAGTGGCTGTATCCAATTGTTCCATGAGGTTTTAAGCAAGATCTTATAAGTTTATCATAATCGACATCTTCATCAATATACCTGTTCTGACCCATACGCCAAATATTTCTGTAGGCCTATGGGTCGACCCATAGTTATGCCAAATAGCTTACTTGGCCGGTAGGTCAACCTACTCACCAACCGAGGACCCCGACCCATATGCCAAGTAGGAGGTTGGGGAGGAGGTTGGGAACAGCGATGAAAACCTCGCAGCCAATTTATCACAATCTTTAAGTTACCATCTCCATCTCCATCACCGCACCGTGACCCTATCTGTATCACGTTACGCAATTTAAAATGTCTACCTCCACTTCAAGTTCTGCCACTGCTGCTGCTGCTGCCAGCTTTGAGCTTGCAGCATCTATCATCGGCGCTCCTGCAACTGCAAAGCGGCTTGTACTGGTCGCAGCAGATGTAAGAAAAACCAGGTTCAATGTTCAATTCACTGCCACTCCGATGAGCATGAGTAGTTTCTTCTATGTCTGAACTTCGTTTTGTCTTATTCACGGTTCCCTAAAAGGGTTGTTGTAGAAAGTAGCAGTACCCTCTAGTTTTGCATTTGGTTAACTTGGTGCATCAGTCGACCCACTAACCAACAGGTCAACTTGGTATACCGGTCGACCGCTTGGCCAATGGGTTGACCAGCACACCAAGTTGACCTATTGGCCAAGCGATCGACCTGTTGGCATATGGGTCGACCTATAGGCCTACGGAAATATTTGGCATGTGGGTCGGAACATACCTATTAATGAAAACGATTGGGGCCAACTAATGTGTGGGCAAGTGAGGTTCAATACAATCTCGCGCATTTGTACCGTGGAAAATGACTTTGTACGAATTCGAAAAAATAAAGGGATACATGAAGTACTAAAACCAACAGCATGCGCCCAATAACATCCAATGTTCATTCAACACAATAAATATTAATTTTCGAAGCTTCCCTTCACAAGAGGGGCATCCGGCGTCTTCGCACCTACCCACCTCCTGGTGTGGGCACAAGAGACAGACAAGGGACCACTTATTTAAGTGGTGCAAAAAGTGGAAGCAGCAGCAGGATGACCTTTGGAAGAAGCTGGGAAAGAAGTGCAAGTGGAAGGAAAGAATGAAGGTTCCTATGTCGCAGGTGTTTGATACAGATGATGCAGTTAAGGCAGTGCTGAAGTTTCTCAGGGAAACAGATGTTGGAAGAATTTCAGGGTTGAGGGAGGGGGTTGAGGCAGAAGGGTAGTGGAGGGTGGAAGAATATAGTCTACAGATTTTTTTTTTTGTCTTTTCTTTTGTTTGGTGGAAATGGGGGAAAGGAGAGAGGGAGCACACGACTTGGATCCAAGAGGGCTGAGGGGACACTCAAGGCTCACACTGGGGATGTGTGGTGGAAAAGGATTAGATTATGTCATGGCCGCAAGCGGCCGAATACATTATGATTCAAACAAACAAACAAACCTACCCACCTCCCAAAAAAAAAAGATCCAGAATATATATCCTAGCACAATGACTGAACAATAAACACACCATAATCACAATCAGTTCCATTGGAATTTTGCTGTCACCTCGCCATACGGTCTCCCATCAAACAGCAGCTCAAACTTGAGTACCTGAAGTCGTGGTGTCAGAAAAAACAATTGCAAAGTAGCCGAGGAGTTTTAGATAATATTACCTCTGATACTAACGTCATCCGTAGTTCAAATTCAACACGATAGAACAACATCCCTTGCGAGTTGGCCACCTTGGGGAACTTCCTGCACGGAACAGCCGACAAATCTGAGCGAAGAGTGCAAACGCGATAGACAGCTATATAAAGGAGGGTTAGCCAGCGGCCTGACGGACTATATATAACGAGGCACGCACCACCTGGTATCCTCCATGAAAAATCCGGCGGGTCGTCGTAATTGTATGCAAGAAGATCGTTGTAAAACACGAGGTTAGGGCGGGCATTACGGCCAACTGGAACTGGAACCATGCGGTAAAAACTAATCGAAGTCGACAACGTATCCTCGATTACCGTATCCTGCGTGGTTGTCAACTGTATGTACTCTGGAGTAGAAATATGATGGCAGAGGCATTTACCCGCTGAATATACCATTCCATATGGCTATCAACCATGAACTTATCGGTGGCACTCTGCCAGAACACATGATCTTCCAGACCTTCCCCTTCTATGTATACAATTGCGGCGCTGCAGCCATAGTTTATGCGCGCACGTCGTTCCCTGACGATGGAACCTTCCCATCCTCGCAAGAGCGCTCCGCGAGCCTGTTAGATTAGCAAGAGTCCATGGCAAGACTGGTTAGATAGATATTACAATTGCAGTTCGTCTGTATCCATTTAATATCAGTTATATTCGAGAGTAACAATTAGGAATGCTCACGCATTCGGTGGCGAAAGCACTTCAATGAATTTGCCAGGCAAAAATTCCGTAGTTTTCAGCCGCTGTAAAAGGTATTGGGACGAGCCGAACCCGCCGACAAGAAGAATAGCCTAAGACTTTGTGTGAGCTGTCAAATTGGATTATGAGGAAAGTCACGACGAGCCTCGACCCTCGGGGAAAGGGACTTGCACAGTTGAGAGTGACAGCTCATTCTCGCCAAGTGGTCGCTACCCAATCCCCGTTATGGCCGCTGGCCCGTGTGATATCGTACTGGTGGATTCATGTCCAATTGCAACATACAGCGACGTTTTCGCCCTTTCGTTTCACATCGGCCACTTGCTGTTCCACTAACTTAATTATACGATCCACAATAGGGTCGAATATCTTTTGCACTTCGTTGCTATACATAGCGTGGTTAGCCAAGAATTTAGTGGAGGGTATCATTCTTTGGCTGAGTGACTGAGATTCTACTTACGGCTGTATGATGTGGTAATCATCTTCAATGTTCTTGCCCTTGTTGTTTGGAACACCGTGGACGCTAACTTCATAATCTTCACCACTGAGGTTATTCCCAAACTTGAACTTAACGTTGTCCTCCCATGATTGCATCATTTGTTTCTTTGAGCGTTGCTGAATACGGAAGTGAGTGATGGTTCATAATCAGTGACCCAGCATTCTACACGGATTATACCTTCAGGCCATCGAAAACCTTCTTTCCTATCAGGGATCTATTCCGATGTTAACGAGGATATTTTAACACGGTAAGGTTGGATCATGGAGAGGCATACCGAATGTATTCTTTGAAACGCATATTTAAAAAGACCGATCCGCACATATCTCCTGTATGCATTCAGAACCAGAAGGAAAGGCCACAGTTGTAAGTATTCATTACCTGTACCAGTAACATTCTCGTTGATTTGGAGTGGATCCAAATTGGTGATTGTATACGAAATCAGATCACTGTTGTCCTGTTAGCATCCGTCATGCGGTAGCACTTCCCAACGTGTAGACTCACACAGTTCCACCCCCCGCATCGCAGACGACAAATGTATCTCCAATCTAGACTGGTCAATACAACCTCACGATATAAAAAATCGATTGTTAATGTGCTCAGCTTACCTTGAGGCTGTGTGATTGCATGACTTTAAGAGTATAGGATGCAGCCGCTTCTGGTTCGCTGATAAGATCAAAGTCGACGCGGTGTTTCCCAAGACCAGCTGCTTCTGCTGCCTCCACCATAAGACTTTTCGCAGAATCAGACCAAATAGCCGGAATGGTCAGTACATATTCGACTTTGGTATCTTTGACAAGGTCGGCCGGATATGTTCCCTGAATACTAGCTACTGTAGTGTTTTTAATAGCCGAAAGAAAGTCCGTAATGACATCGACAGGAGTAAGGCCCAAATTATCAAGTTTCTTTGCCGTGATTTGAGAGGGATTATTGGCTGGTGTGGTGAAGGAGTCGGATGGTCCTGCGGCGACTCCTGCCGTTTGGGATAGGCTCATGTCGCCGAGGGCGTCTTCCATTGTCATCCACCTTCTTCGAGATGAATTGAATGTCTGTTGGAGCGGTACGGCTGGCAGCTGACGCATCGGCGATGTAGCTCGCTCCTGTAGTAAGAGCTTGAACCATTGTAACGGTTCTGGCGGCGATGCACCTTTGCTGGGAATCGCGTAGCCCCAGCAGTTTTCTCTTGTCCGGGGATTGGTGTAATGAATCTCAGAGGGAACCTGTTTGGCAGAGCTGTTTCCCGCACTGCTGTTCGGCCAAGTGTCTACGATCTTTACAACGTCTGGACTGGCAGTATGAGCAAATGCTACTTTCGTGAAACTAAGAATGTTATTAGAAAGATAGGACCACAGGCAGCACCAAGAGCCCACGTTGTTCCAAAATCAAGTCCGACTATAAACCGATCTTCCTTTGGGGATTCCATAGAGGGAGCAGTTCTCTGCACCATATCTATGATGGTAATGTACTCGGTGGGGAGTATGTGGGGTGGTAAAGGTAATAGGGCTTCCGTCGCGACGTCGTACCACTGACAAGTGTGGTGAATGAGAGATAATCATACTGAAGGACTGGGAGTGAATGATTTAACAGTCTCTAGACCTCGACAGTATAACATGGGACGTACATGGCTATTCGTTACAGCGGACATGGATGGAACAAGATCATAGCCATCGAACAAAAATCACGCAGACTGCAGTACGTACGTACTTTTGCGCTGACCCGCCAGCTGAAACGCATTTCTTATCTTTTTCCTTGCAATCGTGATTTGCACTTTCCAAGTATAGCCTCGCCGGTCGAAAGGGCGCTCCAACAATATGCAGCGGATTGGTGTGTTGTCACCCAATTTATCACGCCCAAGCGCTTTCAGGCGTTCAGTGGCAAGACAGCAGTGTAACATTGACGCCTCACTCGCGCTCCTGCGTCTGCACCCCAGTACTTACACCATACAACCGCTTCTCACCTATCTTTTCACACCATACACGAGGCTCAGATTGCATTATACCTAGATAGGTGTGGTTTCTGCTAATTCTTATTGGGCAGCACACCACCACCTGTTGACTGATATGTCTACCAAAGAGACACTCAGACACACGGTCTCCAACCAGGCCTAAAATCATTCCTGACCCCGCTCCTCGTACTGACTTGCAGTCGTTCCCCCATACAGATACTCGATCGCGACCGGAATGCTTTTGTCTGCCCGTAACATCCAGAAACCATTCAAATCCATAGACAAGTTCAACCACGCCCTGAATTCCACCATATTTTACAAACTTCACGTCTAGAACATGGGCACGGGTCACAACAGTGAAAGTAAAGGGATTAGGAACTTTTGGGGAGTTTTAAACCTCCATGGTAAATGCGTACTGCTCCTCTTGAATTGGTTGAATTGTTTACCTTAGAAATCAAGATAATCGACATGAACATCACCCGCAAGAACGTGCTCAATCACAACCCCCAGCTCGAAGCCGAAAGTCTGAAGTAAGTACCGGGACATACAATGCGGAACTGGCGGGAGAGTTTATGTTGATAGAGGATTCAGGACGGCGTTTATAAGCCTCGATCGACCGGGAGCTCTCCCCTCGCCAGCGACAGCAGACACCTTGTTGCCGTAAGTACGGAACCTGGCTGTACAGCGGCATCCTCAATTGCCTTACAACCGCTGAGGGTGTCTGCGAGGGACCATAAATCACACAATAGGGATACCATTGCCAGCCAGGAACAGGAAATGCAAGATTCATGCGAAGCGGGCCGAGTAGAACCTTTGAAAAAGAACCTTGAGGATGAAAAATCCCAAGGAACGGAACAGCGCGAGCAGATCAAGGGAAACTCTGTCCATGCCCATGGAAATACCATGAAACTCCCACCGCAGGAAATCATGAATTGCTCGACCGCTGTCGTATCTGTCTCAGCGCCGGAACCTATTCAGCAGGAAATTAGCTTTAGTGATACTGAGGAAGAGATGGAGTATTGGTACAATCGATTTAAGCATCTGGATGACAAATACAAGAAACTGCGATCTGATTACAAAATTCTTTCCACTTCAAAAAATAGATACAGGGCCAAGGTGTCAGACCTCGAACGCAGCCTAGCTAATGAGGAACAACTCCTCGCAGAAACAAAGACAAACCATCAAAACGAAATTGATATGCTCAATAGCAAGGTTAATGACATAAAGGCATCGTATATCAAATCGGTAAATAGTGTCGGTACTGGCCTGGAAAATATTACGGATGAAGAGTTCGAGCCCAAACTTCGTGCCCTTCATTACAAGGTCCGTTCCAATCCTACCATTGACTGATATCTTCCGCTCATTATATCAGGTAAATGTGTGGTCGCGGAAGGCCTCGAAATTGGCGGGGCAAGTTCGCAGCCCAGAACGGTTACCTGATGACTTACAAGGAACATTAACACTTCGTGCTATGTCATTCACAGCATTGAGATTTGCACAGCTCATTGAGGCGGCGACATGGGACTACATTGAAGATGCGATTTTTTCAGCGTGGTTCCCTGGTCTGAGCAGCGATGAATCTGAATATATTACTAAACTCGATGGATCGATCTGTGCTGGCGGTAGGCAACCCTCCCTTACACAAAAAAAGGGAAAGGAAGATTCTCTCTTCCATGTCTAACGTTGATCAGACCAGTCCAGCTGCCACGAGAAGTCGGAATTTTGGAGGGCGTACACTAGTGAGCAATTACCTATTGAACCAGAATAGTGAACACAAAACTGATCCCGACACGATTAGTTTCCCTTCTTTTCCAGAATCCTGAGGTCCAGCACATCCTCGGAGAAGTCAAAGATGAAACGCGGAACATATTATCCTATCTCAACGCATTGCTAGTTGAACCGCTTCAGCTCGATAATCAAGCATACGAATTACTCAAAGATGTCGCTCGTTGCGCCAGAATGCTAGCAGCGGAGTTCCGATGCCAACGTGCTTTCTATGAAGTTGACCAAAGTATCAAGCTCAGGGATCCTTATGACCCAAATACCATGGAAGACGTCAGAAATTCGGCCGATGTCGACGTCGACGAAGACGAAGAATTCCTGGACCAGGCAATTGTTAGCTGTATTGTTGCAAAGAGGCTGGTGAGACGGCCGTTTGCTGGTTCGATGGATGTTGCGGCGCCACTTTCAAAGGCAAAGGTTTTGATCATGGCAAAATAATAAACATTGATGGAAGTTTTCACGTATGGTTGTGGCGGGTGGGTTGGGATGGCAGAATTTTATATGGATCGCGTGCTAGCGCTGTATGTAGTGAACGTTGGAAGTCTTTTTGTTCTTTCTGGGACTTTTGTATGTTTGTTCTTTTGCTTTGAGGCAGTAGCTCTTGCTTGCGGAATTGTCACGTCTGTAACGATATCAATTGTCAATTTTTCCGCCGTGCTTCCTTTGATGCTAAAAAATTGGACCACATCGATGAATTTGATATGATGGAAGTAGTGCTAAAGTCACAATATTTCAGTAATTATAAGCATAGTTTTCGTTTTACTCTCCCCGTATTTGCAGACCTTGGGGTTAACGTTTGTGTCTCGTCCCCAGCCTCTAGCATGAGGCAAAGGATTCTTGGGAACATTCTTAGGTTGACGGGAAACAAAGAATGATGAAAGGGTAACTAGTCTCGAACTACTTACTGACACTGCGTCAAGCAGTGATTCGAGACTAATGAAAGGGATGTACGGACGTACCGAAATAGAGGTGAAGTCTAAATCCTCTGTGATTGCACTGATCTAATCATTATCGATAATCTAATCCTTATCGATCATCTAATCCATCTTATCACTTGCATCACCCCTTTATGATACAGAAGAATTATGGAACGGGCATAACACGAAGCTTCGATGAGAGAATTGAGTGGAACAAAGAGTTCTAGACCGTCAAGTACCTAAACCTCCACTCTTTCTTTCATTTTAACATCCCTATCGACCAAAGAGATATTAAAACAACCACCTTCAAGACAACATATCCTGCGACACAGGCTCACAACGATATGTCGTTAGAGGGTTAAGCGAATCATACTTACTACCAACATCGGCTAGCCTGTCGATTCTCGTTTGTTTGTTTGTAATCATATTGTATTCGGCTGCTGCAGCCATGACATATCCTAATCCTAGGCACTTCCACAGCCTAAGCTGCATCCAAGTCATACCTCCTAATCTCCTTCCCCCCATCCAACTAATAACTTACAAACTTTCCACCCTCCTCTACCCCTCACCCCATCCCCTCCTTAATCTTTGCTACTACTTCCACCCTCCTCTGCCTCTTCTTCCTCACCCCCTTCCCTCACCCCCATTAGTTACTCATCCCACATCTGTACCAAAAAGAAAATCTAACATCAGTTTGACAGCTTCATCTGTATCAAACACCTGAGACATCGGCACCTTTGTCCTCCCCTCCTTCCACTTGCACTTCACTTTCAACTTGTCCCAAAGAATGTCCTGCTGTCTCTTCCACTTCTTACACCACTTGAAAAGGTGGTCTTGTGTTTGCCTCTTGTGTTGGCACCACCAACACTCCTGGCTCTTGCTTTTCTTGATCCTTTCCAAGTAGACTGCTGTGAGTGCATATCCCACCTTAAGCTGCAGATACCTTGATGCAATCATCTTTTTGCTAGGCTCACTTTGTCTGCCATCCTCCTCTTTCTATTCATCCTATAAACTGCCTTCTTGTTGAGCTTCGCCTTCCACCATTGTTCTGTCTGTCGATTCTCGTTCGTATAGCTCTAAAACCCATCAAACGGCCAAAACGGGGAGGGAATGGCAAAACAGGGTCAAACAGCCACCAGTCTACAAGACAACGACAATAATCCGGTTGCTTGGTGTGTTGGTGATGAAAGGCTTGGACTCCTTGGAACCTGAAGATTTGATAGTAAACGGTAGGTGCTAAGGCAGCTTTAATGGACCGACATGGCGATCAGTTCCTTCGCCGAATACCGGAATTCGCCAGCAGCCTGAATTGATGAGCTGTGAAAATACTCTCCGTGTTTAAGCTGGAACGTCTAGAGCAACGTCCATTCAGGCACAATTTTGAATAGATACCGGATGTTAGCAAATCCGTAGATGGAATCTGAGATACTCTTACTAGAGAGGGTTCACGTTGAACGAGCCTGTACCTTGGGTGATCCTTTAACCAGAGACGGTAATATATGTACAAGTCGATCTACGTGTTCGATTCTAGCACTCGCTCAGGGCGCAGGCTCGTTCAACGACTACTCAAGGTATCCAGTTGTACCCCTTCTGGGCATGTCGAAAGACGTTTGGTGCCGGACTAATACGACGGTTACACCTAAATTATCCTAAATCGTATCCGTAACTCAGCCGCGCTAGCCACCTTAGATTCTATGGTATTCCATACGACCAAAGGCGCGAGGAAACCATGCTTTTAGCTTTTGTGACTATAACTCACGATTGGCTAGGTTTTGATACAAATTACAGCCCAAGAAATTGTTGCCTTTAGTTGGATACATGGAAGTGCACAATTAATAGAAATATCCATGTTCAATTTGGATTCTGTTCAAAGTTCGACCAAATAGCAAGAAACAACAGATGAATTGCACTCAATTAATCCTAACCCATTGGTAAACAATACTCGATATATCTATTCTATCAAACAAAAAACAAACGCCACGCTCTGGTATCAATAAAATTACGCATCAACACCAAAAACCTTGATTCTTTCCTTCAAAGGCTTGAAAGCCTTCTCCCCGGCAGGGGAAGTTGGGGTTCCAAAAACCAACTGTGACTGCAACTTCCAGCTCTCAGGGATGTTCCATTCAGAACGGACCTTCTCATCAATCAAAGGGTTGTAGTGCTACCAAAATCAGCATCCTTACCACGTCTTTCCCAAGTATAAGAGTGAACTCACCTGGAGGTTAGCACCGAAGCCCTCAGCCTCAAGCGCAGTCCATGCCACAAACTGATGCATGCCAGAAGCGTGGGTGGAGAACTCAGGGAAGCGGTCAGCATAGAGGGGGAAAGCCTCCTGCATAGCACGAACGGAGTCCTGGTCTTCACGAAATCAGTACTGCACCCTCTTTTCCCCTCCACAACCAATTAAACTCACCCTCAAACCAGAGAACAGTTCCGTAAGCAGCCTTGAAAGCGTTGAGCTTTGCAAGGGTAGGGGGGAAAGCCTCAGCTGGAACAATGGCCTTCAAGACCTCGATGGCGATATCCCAAAGCTTCTCGTGCTCAGCCTTAAGGAGGACGATGGCACGGGCCGACTGGGAGTTGTAGCTGCTAGGGACGTGCTTGATGGTCTCGTTGACGATGTCGATGATCTTAGAATCGGGGATGGGAGACTTGGCTTCGAGGCCATAGATGGTACGGCGATTGCGGACGGCATCGAGGAAGGCTGCGGACGACATTCTGGTTGTATTGGATGAATTGAAGCGGGTGAAGCGTCTGGTTGAAGTTATGGTAGTGGTTTTGAGCGTGTTGAAAATGGATCGAGAGAACATAAGTGGAATCCAAGGAGCGAAGGGTCTAGTTTTAAAGTAAAGTCCAGTTGGCATAAATCTCGTAGACTATAATTCCATCGGGTTTATTTTTTGGCCCAGTAAATCCGTAGGAAGCTAAGAGAAAACTCCCCAAGTACGCTGCGTAGGCGTAGGAGTGCTGTTTGGCAGCATTCCGTCATCCGCGCAATCTTTGGGCATAAACTCAGGAACTCCGCTAACTACCACGCCAGATCACGATTTGCGAGGGTGTTTGCTTATGATCTGCTTGGAAATCATGAACTTCCCAGCTATTAGCAGGGCCCCGCCTTCTTTTTTTTTCCAGCTAACGTAGGCTCAAGGCCCGTTAAACTAGTGGCCACATTGGTAGACGGGTCCGAATTGGCAGCGCAAGTGGCGGTGCAATAGTGTGGCGTGAATTAATATACATGCCACATGTCGTCGGAACTCCGATTGATGCAATATTAACAAAGTTTAAACGACAACTGATTAATTGACTTGCCCAAAGGTTACAAATCACGGTTACTGTAGGGCTAGGGATACCGGGCCACGGTATGAGAATTATTGGAAAAGCACATCAATAATGAAAGCTTTGCGCAATTGTTCTACACTTCTACCTATATCGGTCGGGGTGAGTACTCGCCGTGGTCTGGCACAGTAGCGCCGCATATGGAAGCGATTGCGTTTTTATGGCATGGACTGCCAAAGGGCATGTGTTTGATGCATGTGGACGTTGATTGACTTCTATGGCTGGAGATAGGGGTATGATACCTACGTTAGTACCAAAACCTATACATGAACACGATTCCCCCATATTGCAACCTGAACTGGTAGATATTGTGGATTAGTCAGGTAGACTCCTGCACCTAACTTCTCTCCTCAACCCTCCCTTAAATTATGCTTGTAACAAATAAGTACAGTACAACACGGTACATCCCCTCCTTCAAATACCAGCCCAAAACCAGCTCGTAAATATGTATCCCTCTCTATCCGCAAACACTTTTATCTCGTGGAACGCTCTATCCATTTGCTTCCTCAACCGTGCAGCTCATGCAGCGTCTGGCTTGGAACCGTAGTCGCACTCAACTCACCAATCTCAGGGGATAGATCCAACTCCCCAATCGCAGTGGAGGGAGTCAATTCCGGAATCGTTGGAGGACGACTCAACGCAGTGGAAGGACTCAACTCTGCAATCCCAGCATCGCCCTCCTTCCCTGGAAACGCCTCCAATCCTCCCGCTGCAGCCTTTCTCTTCCTCCTTCTCGCAACCAGAAATGCACCGAGACCAAGCAGGATAGCCGCAATAAGGCCGCCGAGAATACCACCGACAATGACCCCGATCTTCGGCGATATGCTATTTATGACCTTGGTATTTCCAGTGGGAGAGCTCGCCATAGTGGGGTTGCTGACGTCGCTCTTCTGCGCGTCACTGCTGGTATCAGTCGGGTTGGATGCAGTGGTAGACAGGTCGGATGCAGTAGCAGTGAAGTCGGGTGTATTAGTAGCCAGGTCATACGCAGGAGCGGTCAGGTCTGATGGAGCAGCCGTAAGATCATATGCAGTGGTAGGCGTGCCTGTAGTACTACTAGTAGTAACGGAGAAATAGATGGTGGTGGTGGGATTAAAGTCAACTGAAATGGTCATTGTTGTTGCTGTCGTGTCGCTGCATTTAGAGTCGATCAATTGTTCCTCGTTGATGAGATCTTCGTTGTCGCAGCCACGGGCCGTTATCGCCATGCAGCTCGCAAGAATCTTCTTGTATATGTCGATACTATTGCAGGCGCAGGTGAGATCCCAGTTGGTTCCAAGCTTGCACAGTTCTAGGATGGCGTCTGTACGGCACGATGTGCAATCACCGTTGACGAACGGGAGGAGGAGGAGGAGTAGGAAGAGTGAGACGAGATAGTCGAAGCGCATCGCTGGTGGATGGGATGAGCGGAGGTGAATGTGAACGGTAAGAAGATTTGAGATAAACACCAAGGGCACTCTGGCGGGTTCCTGCTTGGTGCGTTGTGCTGTCTCCAGTTCAAGTATGCACTTTTCCGCGGCCGCAGGATAGTACTTACGCGTGAGAAGGCATGAAGTTCAGAGGGGATGGTCGATTGTATATGGAAACAGAAGCAGGGCTTGACAGGCACGTCTTCTTACAACCATTCAATAAGTACTTATTTTTCACTGCTATGTACCCATCAATTCTACGTTTTCGCACTTCTCTCGCAACTCCCTGACTATATGAATTGACCGTCACTCGCTCCTGCTGTATAGAATGCTTTGACCAATCGAAAACAACGGTGACACTTGCAATTGCAACCAATTCCACCCACAAAGTGCACTACAGATTTTACTGCTGTGATTATAGAATTCGACGGTTCGAACACCGAATATATACAAGATTTCAGAGTTCATGCTCTACAAAACCTAACCATGTTACACTGGAATGACGTCAGCTCCGATGTATAAGTTGCAACTTGTAAGAGGTACCTGAAATGGTCTTGGGATCCTCAGCGGGCCAACCCAGCGATCCCCTTAAGGTGTCACACAGGGTATCAGCAAATGAGCGTCTCAAATGGAGCTTATATTACACCTACGTCTCCATACTAGGATTCCGCATGAGACCCCTAACCCACCCGCACCAACCTCTATTTACCAGCCTGTGCTGTTACTGATGGGTCTGTCCCGGTTTTCTTAACCCAGGAGCCATTTTTATGGAAACCCCTACGTCGTGTAGGTAGGCTATGAACTTCTAGAAGATTGAACTGGACACTATAGGCTTCTCTGTCCTCTAACCATCCCTGTAGCTTGATAAATATACTGTACCAAGCGCGAAGCTTCGGACGTAGCGCATAACAGGGGCTGTATGGTAGGAATAAAGCGTGTTTTCGTGGTAGTCACAAGGCTGTGTATGAGTCTGTAAAGTCTCCCTGTTATATCACCAGGGAGAGATGGCATTCAATTTCCAACTGAATTGTGGTTAGAAGACACTATAAGAAAAACCTCAAATCCCGAATTCTCGGGAATTAAAAGAAAAGGTGTCACATCAACCCCATCAGTAAACTCTGCCACCTTGACCGGCTCGCCCGGAGGCGGAGAGGAATTGGTTTCTGTCATACTCTAGTTAGAGTGAATACAGTATGAATAAAACAAAAACCCCATCAGTAAAAAAGACATCATATCCCAATGCTCGTCCGAAGCTTCGCGCTCGGTACAGTAGTGGAATACTTCTCCCCAAGAAGCTTTGTCAGATTTGAGATTCACGACCCTGAACCAAAACCTATCTCGCCTGGGATGGCGTTCTTTGATATATTATGTAACTACCTAGTATATTGATTTGATCGCTGCGGAGTATGTAAACGGTGTTATTGGAAGGTGGTAGGATGAATGGGCCAGTATTTGGTTGAATGGGTAAATACGGATCGAGATCTTAGGATGCCACGGGTGACGGATGACTTTTAGCAACAATACAATCCACCTTGTCTTGCCTCGCAAAATGAAAAAAATGATCATTCTAAATATTATTTCAATTCTGCCCCAATTAAGTAAGGCTTTTTATTACACTGGTAAAAGAAACGTTCTGGAGGCAGCCTTGTGTGCCTTGTGCAACAACCGAGAATGGTGGGGAAGATCAAACAACCGACCTCAATTGAACCCCAACCCCTCCACCTTTCAGCTTGTATCAAGTTTCAACCACTTCAACAACCTTCTTATCAATCTTTTTTTAATACATAACCAAAGTGACTCTCTACTTTCCACCACCATCACCCTCCTTTCACTATTAAACTACATAACATGACGGAATATCCCAACCGCCCTCTTAAGATTATGAACCCTGATATCGACGATAACAGTAACAATGAAGATGCTCTTTCTCATGAAACTGGGGGAAACGAGACCGTGAACACAGTTACCAGCCCAGACATGGTCGAACGTTTATTGCCCGGTGTGCAAGGGCTCTTCGACGAGCGTCTAATCGAGGATGTCATCGACGCTTCTATCGCGACTAAGAATCAATACGAGGACAACCAGCCACCTCCCAACACCCCAGTCCTGGCTCCTTCCACACCGGAAATCAAGATTATCGGTCCCGAAGACGACGATGGTGAGGGCGATGTTTCCGTGCTTCACACCCAGCAAAATCAAATAACCAATATGCAAACCTTCAATACCCCATCGCACTGTCCAGTTGTCGTCGAGAACGATCAACACATTGATCCATTGTTCTTGAGCGTCCCGGGCGGCAGTTCTAGTGGATCTCAGAGAAGATGCTTGCCAGTCCTCGAAGATCCTGAAGATCCTGAAGACCCTGACAACTTTGAAGACCCTGACAACTCTAAAGACTCAGAATTTCGCGGCCATCCTCTTAAGAGAACCGAAAGTCATTCTTCTCTCGATCCAGTTCCCAGGGAAACTACTTCACCGCCCGCTTACGAAGAAGCCGCCGCGGATCCGCAAGAAAGTACTGCCGAACCAAACGTTCCCTTGATCCTCCTCCGCATCCCTTGCGTGCGCAGCTCCCTCGCTGGAGCAGTCCACTTCCATCCGCTGTTCGATTGGAAGGCCATGCTTCCACCTCCCCGTAACCTCCTCTCAAAGATCAAGTCGGCCGAAGGGAGAGGGGTAATCTGCAGGATTCAACCAGGCAACATACTCTGCTCTAGGAATCTTTCTGGCGAGGAAGCAATGGAAGAGGTGTGGGACCTTATTGAGCACCAATTGGCGAGTATCTACGATAAGTGGTATCTCGGCTGGGATGACGATCACAAGAACGGCGTTTGGGCTGCCGAGTGGAGGGAAGATGGGAATAAAGCGGTAAAAAGCCATGCTGTGGTTTGAAAAGTTGGTTGATACTAATCTTAATGTAGATCGATCCTAAAGCTACTTTGAGAGATATTGTGGGCGAGATTTTGGAGCATGATGCACCAGTGGTTGTTATTGGGCTCAGGAACTTAGATCCAAGATGCGGGTTTGGTGGGATGTCCCAGGAGGAATCTACAGGGCCTGGAGTTCCTCCTCCAAACCACGATGAGTGGAGAGGGTGCCGCTAAAATCCCGAAAGAGATTGCTATGCGATTTCAAAATGTAGATGGCTGATTTTGCGGTGGAGTTTTATTACATATCTACTGGCAGTTCTGATGGCAGCGAAAACCTGTCGGAAAACTTGAGCATTACCTTGTCGTGTGCTTTAAATATCCTGTAGAGTACTTAGTGTTGGAATCGATTCCTGTACTATTTATGATAATGGACAAAGATGTCACAGATTACAAGAACTAGCCGCTTGGCCTAAGAGCCAGGACATGGTGCTGTGAACGCCAGATAGCAGGCTTTAAACCTACTCTAATCAATTCAATGTGCTACAAACACTAGGGTTTCAGGATTGAAACCTGCACGCAACACTATTTTGTATTTCTTTTGCCTGAACTGCAGTTGAGCTTGAGTCTCTGGGTCGCCTAGTGCAAATCCCTATATCACTCTCCAGCTCTACATAATCCCAACAGCGTTCAGTACCTGCACATCTATGAATTCGCCCCATATATCGTGCTAATTTTTAGACTGCTCATATAGAAGCAGATGCCTCGCAAATTGTGATTCTCTTCTTCCAAGATATCATTCCTCTCTTGCAACCTAAGCTCATTCTTTTCGTTCTCCCACCAAAGCCGCTCAATAACCTTGCATATCCAGTTACGCTCCCTGTCGTGGTCTTCCATTTGGCAGATGCTTATAATTCAGTGGCTTCTGGGCTGCAAGTTCGGCTCAGTCAGATGTCTAAGTGGGCGGGATACTCATTGATACGACTGTTGAAGCTGTTGGCTTCGGTTACAAGCGTTGCTCGAATGCTTGCAATCGCCTATTGGTGGCGTTCATATTGCTGCTGGTGCTGCTTATGAGGGTAGGGCTGACTCGAGATGGAGGCTGAGCTGAGGTCAACATAAGGTTCATTCCGGGTAAGTCTCTGCGGTTACATGCATACGGCCTAAGCGCGGGATTTATTCCTCCCAGCTCTTCCCCTCTCACCTCACCACACCGCACTGCACAACAATGTCGACATCACAGCCACAATCCGCATCGCAGCCTGCTACCGTCGCATCTACCGGGACTGATACACCCCCTCCCATTCCTCCGCACACAATCCGCATCAAGCGGGCACGCGACGATGCGCCCGTCACAGCTCTCTGTAGCCACCTCTCTCCCGCCCCTCTCGCCCCAGCCTACTAACAAACCCAGACATCCCTACCAGCTCCACAAAGCGCATCAAAACCTCCGATGTCGATAACTCAGCCCTCAACCCCTCCTACGTCTTCCGACTCGCACACACGCTTCCACCGGGGGTGTCATTCCAACCAAAGCCCGCCGACGATGACTCGATCCCACTTCCTACCCCACTCGATACCCCCCCTTCCTCCACCCCACCGCCATCACGGAAACGCAAAATCGCCCCTGTGCGGAAATACCAGCTTTCGAAGCGAGCGCGTACACTACATCCGCACCCGTATAGTCCGCGCGCCGGCGCAGTGTTTGAGCTCGTAAAAGATGAGGACATGCGAGATTCCTCTTCGGAGCCTCTGGAGCGACAAGCGGAAATAAGTAAGGAGCGGAAAAGGCCACGGACGCATCCGAAGGAGAAGGCTGCGCTACAGGCAGTAAGGGAACAGGGTGGTGACAGATTAACGCTGGGGTATGAGGATGATGAGAAGCTGATGAAGGAGATGGAGAAGATGGTGCTGGAGTATTTAGACGATGATCTGAATGACGGGATCAAGAATCTTCCGCCTACTGCTATGACGTCGAAGGATAGGATTGGTGGTGGTGTGGGAGGCGGAACATGGGCGGAGAAGGATAAGGATATTGCTATGGTGGATGAGGATGAGGATGGGTTTGTGTATGATGTGTATTTTCGTGAAGAGGTGCCAGCGGGGAAGAAGCACGGGGAGGGAGAGGAAGAATCGTATGGTGTGATTGTGTTTGCGGAGAGTGAAGATGAGGCATGGTGGTATGAAGGTGCCGACGAGGAGGAGGATCTAAGCGATGTATATGCGAGCGATGACGAGGACTCTAACGGTTTGTCTCCGCCTGTATATGCCTGGAGGAGGATACTAACCTGTGGTAGCGGAGGACTACCACACAAATGACTACCCCGACGAGTCCATACTCGCGGAAGACGAGGAGGATGAGTGCGGCCATGGGATCCACGACCACAGCGATGATGATGGCGACGACGACGATATTGATGATGACGATTCGGATAACGAGGGAATTTGGAAACCGTGGAAACCACGGAGAACCGTGCCGGGCGAAGAGGAATACGATCTTGAGGATGAGAGCGAGGATGAAGAACCGGCGATGAGGAGGATGGTTCGGGAGGTTTGGAGCATTAATTAGAGGGTCGCATGGTGTGTATGTGTGTATTCTGGCGTTAGGAGGGAGCGGTGTATCATAGGGGCAGCTCATGCGTGGACGCGGATCAGGAGGGAGTAACGGTAGGGTTCTTGTTTTCTAACGTACAGCATCGTATAGAGGTCTGTGGTATGTGTTTCTGTACTTAATAGCTTGGCTTTCCCGTGCGTAATGGCGCATTCTCCGGACACTGACCATTACTCCAGCCGCTGGCCATATTGTCACGTTTGCCAGTGATAGACTGAATAGTGCCAATGCTTTCAGACGAATGTTGTGCGTACTTGAAATACAGTCAAATGGTCCAATGAGCCAACACAACAAATATCTGTTCCGTACAATGGGCGACCAGTGACCAATCGCAATCTAGAGGCATCCAAATCACAACCTGGGGCCCGTTTGCGTTTGGGAAGTCATCCGCAACCCAAGGAAACTGGGAATCAAACCACTTGCCAGCACAGATATCCGCAGGCATTCAGATCTGTGTACTGTGAAACCGAAAGAAGGGGTACACTACTATTTACAGGCAATGTTTGAGAAGAGAATGTTAAATAGTAAAATAAAAAGTGGGAATTATGACGCACCCGAGTCTAAGAGTGATAGCTGAGAGATTTAGGCCATTTACAACGAGCCCCCAGATTTATGTCAAGAATCCCATTAGGAGGGGGTGGGGTGAGGGGTAGAGGAGGGTGGAATTGATGTGGTTTATTTAAGGGGATGAAGGTAGTTGTTGGGGAGGTACGATTTGGAAGCAGGAAAGGCTGGGGTGTCTTGTGGCCTTGTGCCCGATCTCGGTTGGAACTGTGAAAATACCGGGGATTTTTGGATATATATGTCATGGCCGCAAGCGGCCGAATACATTATGATTACAAACAAACAAAATGCCAGGAATTCCTCGAGTAATATTGTGAGTGAGAACTGTGGGTTTTTGGTGCAGCTGATATTAACTGGTAACAGCTGATGGGGACGCTTGCAATTGCTGGTTCATGAACTGGTCTTTGCATTTCGTGAACCGCAGTATTACGAACCAGATCCCGTCGACGCTAAATACCTAAGCGTGAATGTCGTTTGGAAATGAACATTCTTTTCAAACTTTCATATAGCACCTTGCACGTTTGGGGTTACTAAACTACATCTAACTCCGCGATGTGCTTCTCTTAATAGTACTTAAATCTATTCTTCATCACCAGTCATCAAATATCACGTTCACCTAGCAATATGTCTGACTATTGCAATATGCTACTTAGCCGACATCATCTGTCATGACGGTGCGGTCGTTGGCGTCATCTATCATGACGGTGCGGCCATCTCTGGATGGGCTTATGGTGGCGTATGTCCATGCCTCGGCCTGATGGCATGCCTGCAGGCCTCGGCCTGACATCATGACACCGTACTTACCATAGTATATAAGAGAAGTCATTCTCCGTGTATATACTCATGTCGCCGAGTGCCAAGCTCGCCACATGATGTGGCACAGTGACTGCGCAGCGTTAAAGCCACATCACGTAGCGAGCTTAGCACTCGGCGACATGAGTAGACAATAAGACAAGACAACTCTAGAACTCCTAAGTTTAACACTGACTGTTGCTGTAAATAGACATTAGTGGGTGCGGGCAGCCCTACCCTAGTGCTGCTTCTGGAGCTGGTCCAAGCTTCTAAGCTCGGACACGCACACATGTAGATTCTTCTCTAGATTCTCTTCTTCTTCTCTCTAATTCAATCGAAGTCATCTTTCTCTCCACCATATAAAGTAACACTGACCAATCTGGAACCCGTACTAATTATCCATACTTTCGATTAGCGAGCTTGTGAGCGACGAGAAAATCTATATCCATACTATGACTTTTTGAATGCTGGAGCTCTTTGAGGTGCGTGACCATCCGGACTGATCTGGTTCCAACTCAACTAAAACATGTCCAGCCAGAAGAATCCTCTCCTCAATGGGATATGGGCTTGGATTCCGTTTATGAAATTGGTGCGCCTTTACAGCTGGTTAAACAAACAGCCGCGCTTCTGTTACGATAAAAAGGTTTAGATCTAGATGGATAAACGCACGGGTCCCGTGTCCAACCACCAATATACGGTCATCAGTACTGCTGTCTGTCACAGTGAGAGTGTAGGTGAGGTTGATCACGAGTGCCTGTATCAATCGGTAAGACGTGTTATTGGGTGAACCATGGACTGGCATCAATTGAGTGTGTGCCCGAAGGTCTGCTGCCCAAGGCGCCGGCTCTGGCGGGCGCTAGTTATAGAGAGGAAAAACACCTAACACCAAAGTGTCCGGCAGTCGTGCCCAGTAGATAACGACAAACTATCTATATGTACAAACAGAGAAAAGCTAATGATAATGCAATTTAGGCCACAATTGCCTCCTGCCACAGGCTGGTGTACGTGTGGAGGGAAAAGCCGGGTACAAAAACATCTCTTACTAACCGAGTGCTAGACAAAAACTCAAGAAAGACAGTTGCGTGGCCATAAAAAAAAGAGCGATGTAAAGGAAGAGGAAGAGCATCACGAGCGTGGCTATTTGTTTTAAATGAGATCAAGCTTGAAGCAGCCGCAGAGCCAAGACTCATGTTTGAACTGACTTGCGGCTAGCCTCTCGTGCAAAGTATTCCCCCATCAAGCCTCGAAACAGAGCAAAGAAAATTGCCGTCGACGTGACGGATCCGGACAGAAAAGATCGAAGTTTTGAAAGAATGTATACCTGTAGCGCACAATTTGTTTGGTGTTTGTTGTATTTATGTGCTCTCGAGCCCGAGGTTTTCTCGCTAGCTTGGGTTCGCTCGGTAGAGGTGCGTAGGGTCTGTAACAAAGATCAGTATTTTGATATAGAAAATTTTTGGTGGCATACTCCAAACATAAGCTGTCCTCTTCAAATGATGGTCCTGCCTATCTTCACCGCCACGGTCGCCACTTTTCTGAAGGACTTGGGTTGTGTCCAACAAGACCTGTGCCAGTATCACTCGATGTTCACCTTAAGCTTATTATTGCATATACAGGTCTCAGCCGGAGATGAGCCTCGTATGGCCGGAGACGGTGTCTTGTATGGCCGGAGATGACGGAGCAGAGACGGAGATGGAGACGGAGACGGAGCGGAGCGGAGACGGTGATGTCTCGTATGTCCGGAGATGACTGTCGACTCTGATACTGGCTGATGGCATTCAGCCGTACTTGTACTCTCATACATATATGGCCTTATGGCCCTCTTAGATAAAATACAATTAAGCTTCTCCAGCATCACTATTTGAACAGGTTATGAGCCCGGCGCCCGCTACTATCTTTACATTACAATCTTATTAGAACCAAAAAGAACCCAAACCCACTCACAACCATCCCTGCTCAAAGCCGCAACACCATCACCATCCATCACTCTCCATCGCCACTCCTAAACCTTCTCAACTTACAATATGCCAAACGAAACATTCAAGACCGATCACGACGAAGTGCCAATGTTGGCTGAGCATAACTACCCGATCTGGAAGCAAAAAATTCGCCGAGTCCTCATTGCCACGAAAGCCTACAATATCGTCACCGGTGTCGAACTCCTCCCTGCCGGTAACGGTGTCGCCGTACGCCTTCTGCAAGAAAGCTGGCATGACCGAGCCAATAAAGTGATAGCACTGATACACCTCGGATGCCGCGATGAACTCCTTCCACTCATCGACGATATCAACGATCCCGTGGAGATGTGGGAAGCGCTCAGGGAACGACTCGACAATGCCACAACGACACTCGGTCGAACCCAAGTCCTGCAGAAGTTCACTACCTCTCGACCATCACCAGACGAAACCGTCACCCAGTACTTTACCAAACTAATCGCCCTCCGCAAGAAGCTGATCGGCACCACCGAACAAATCACCGATGACGCCATGAAAACACATATTTTCACCACCCTAACTGAATTATATGGAACGACCATCCAAATCCTCGAACAGCGGATCCCCGCCCCTTCGGCCCAGCAGTGTATAGATGTGATACGAGAATACGCTGAACGAGCGAGCCTAGCCAAAGAGATTGGAGATGCATCCACCGGAGCGGCTCTATACTCCCGTGGCGGAAATCGTGGCCGTGGCGGACGAGGAAATGGACGTCAGAAGAACAAATGCACATACTGCAAAATGGACAATCATACCACCGAAGCGTGCGGAAGGAGAAAGCGCACTGAAAACGACACAAACAAAGGCGATACAAATATCTCCAGAAATGACGAACAAACTTGCTACTACTGCGGTCTCCCAGGACACTTCAAGTCCGACTGCATCCACTTCAAACGTGCCCGGGATCAACGCAGTAAAGTCAATAAAGGCAAAGCAACCGCATCGCTTGCCACCGCTGGAGATCGGGACCTGCTCTGACTAGCCGACAATGCAACTGCACTCACCGCAGCCTCCGCTCCAGCTGCATGGGTCATCGATTCCGGAGCATCCCATCATATGTGCAATGACCGCACCAGATTCAACTCAATAAAGAAACTTCGTCAGCCAATAGTCATTGAGCTTGGAGATGATAACAAAGTTACAGTAAGCCACCATGGGCTCGTTAATGTTTCACAGGAGTACGAAGTCAGTGCTCTCTACACCCCCACGTTCCGGCTCTCTCTGCTCTCCATCAATCAATTGGACACAGCCGGATACACATCCACATTTGGACGTGGTAAGTGCTCCATATCATCTCCATTAATCACCATCACCGGCAATCGGATCAATGATCTCTACATTATATCTCCCGCAACTGCACTCACTTCGGCAGTGCCAAGTGTGCCTACCAAGTCCACATCAAGAAGGAGGAAGAGGAAGAAAGAAAGAGCACCACCAGGTGAACATACCACCGTACTCCCAAAGCCCACTGAGAAGCCTCTCACAATCTCAGAATCACGACTGTGGCATCGGCGCCTAGCCCACATTCATCCAACTGCCCTACGATCTCTCATTAATGGGTATACGAAAGACGACTCAATGTGCACAGCATGCATCCAATCGAAGCACAAACAGAAGATCATCAAAGTCAAGACCAAGCATACTACGAAGCCCTTCGAACTCGTACATTCAGATGTTTGTGGACCATTCTCCACGCCTACCTCCGCTGGCCACCACTATTATATCTTATTCATCGACGATTATTCACGCTACACCTCTGTTTGGGTTCTCCCAAATAAGAAATCGGAAACATGCACCTCAGCCTACCGATTGTTCCAGGCCCGAGTTGACTCCATGGGCTACGAAGTGAAACGGTTCCGATGCGATAATGGCCACGGAGAATACGGCAACAAGACCTTCCGGCTGGTGCTCGCTGCTCGTGGTACAACATACGAACCATGCCCTCCCTATGCCCACCATAAGAATGGGGTTGCCGAACGCATGATCCAGACCATCACCGAGAAAGCACAATCTATGATGATTGACTCCCAGGCGCCACTCGTTTTTTGGGGCGAAGCAGTCAATACCGCAGTCTACCTCCACCAGCAAACTCCAAACGAAGGCCTAACGAAAAGAGATGATCGTGACGGCTATCAAGCACCATACCCGACTCCATATGAGATGCTGCATGCATTTGGCAAGCCTACTCACGACAATGACGGCAATAAGATATCGTACAAAGCCCCTCTTCACCATCTCCGACAATTCGGCTGCTATGCCAGTCGACTTATCCCTGAACTGCAACGCCGTGGAAAATTCAGCCCAAGATCCAAGCCATGCAGATGGTCGGTTATGTGCACGATTCGACCACACTTTGGAGGATATGGGACCTGGCATTCCAAGTAGTAAGATCACAATCGGATGTCATTTTCGACGAGAGAGGAATGCCCACGCTTCATGCCTACATGGAGACGAAATAGACATCTTTGAGCTACCAGAAGAGATGGAATATATTGAGGAAATCGACAGTGGAGATGGACTTCTCCAAGCACAAGACATTGAAATGGGTGGGGATGGACTTCTCCATGACCACGCAGGAACCAGTCGAACAGGTGAAGGCCATGGAAGTGGTAATCATGACTGTACTGACGATGATACAGATGAAACCAATCTGCCCGACGCTGACAACCGTCGAAGTCTCCCTGCAAGTACAGGTGTGAGATCACGTCCTCCTGACGAGGAGGATGCACCACCGGTGTCCAGAGAACCGTTGCTCACAATCGACATCTCCACCGCGAAAACAACAAAGCCCACCGAATAGCGGCCATGACCAAGCAGTCATGTCAACCACCACCACGCACCGATCGTATCAAGAAGCCAAGTAATGTTAGGGGTTTCCCCTTAGCATGCGTATGGAGTACATCAGGCTTAGTCTCCCAGGCTTGCCGTTATTCAAAGATGAATCAGCGGTCAAGATCACACCCCTGAGGATGTCTACTGATGAGTTAGCAGACGGCTCAACATAGCCGGGTGAAATCCCCATAATAGTCTATGCTACAATACTACGTCTCAGCATAGGGAATAGCTACCCAGTGTGGAGACAGTACGCACACTCGATCAGACAGTAATCTTGGGGGTAAAACCCATAGTACTGGCCAAGGCATGGGACACACCAACCATACTGCCGAAACAATGTAACTGCCAAGCAGGGGTCTTCGGATCAGCTGTGCGTTACGGATCAGACCAGTGTTATCTTCGTTATCATGCTAATACTGGGACAAACCATACCCGTGCTTAGCTTCATGGATTTGGTTGGACAAGCGATATTATCTTAGTATGCGGGACTTTGCTATCTCTAGAGCTAGAATAAGCAAAGGAGATAAGCTAATTGCGCCCCGGTAGTTAACTCTACCTAAAAGATAAGTGCTTGGATCTAGACTGTCGAACCCCAGCTCTGCCGTGTTTGCAACACGATAACTGATAGAGGGCACCCCCTTCGGGGAACACGGATAAGACCCAATGACACTAGGTACGTGGCAATGTATGGGTTGGCAGCTCATTAAATCATTGATCACTATTCCACTCAATACGAAGAAAGATAACTAATACGAAGTAATGGTCCGATATGTATGTCAGCAACGTCATAACATGCAGGATAACCTTTGGGAACTCCTGGTGGGGGCTTACGCAACCACACGTTGTCAAACGGAACTCTCCACAGCTAACTACCGAGATCGGCTCTGAAGCAACGATCGGATGTTATGTGAACACCCACTACGGTGGACTGAGTGTTTCTGAGATAGTACTATACACACACATCATAGATTACAGAGAAGTACCGACACCCCTTAGCAGGATGCATCAGGAAAAACGAAAAGTACGTTGCCGAGCTCTCTGACGTTGTCGAGCTTGACAACGAAATGTTTGAATTTGAGTTTCAAAAACTCTGGGCGAGCAACGCGCTCGATCGCACGCGTTGTCAAGCATTCATAACGAATTCACCACGTCTTCATGAACCTGGTTCCATTGTCGCGATCTTCGCCAACTCTTCATGAAGCATTTACCAACTCATCATCAACGCCAAATATCTCCAATAACACAACCATCCTTGTCTATTCCTCATTGAAGATTCTACTCATGCAAAAGCTTCGGTTACTCGTCACGAAGCATTCACCAACCATCGCCAACGCTGTTTACCTCTTGCAATTGGGGTTGTAATTCTGAAGTTCACGTTTAACACTTAATCTCTCCATTCTTGCCAGTCTCAGCCGCGATAATAATATTGTCACGCTTTACAAGCTCGGTAATACAAATGTGAATACCAAGCTTATAGCTCTTGAAATGCTTGTGCTCCTCGTTGTGACGCGTAGCATCTGCTCTATTGAAGCCTTAGTTTCTCACGATACGATAATTCTCAAGATTGCCAAAATCCAAATGCTTCGATTCAATTTAACCCCATTAAAATCCTCCGAGAACAGTAGCCATAATAACAAGCAGATTACGCGTCGATACGAGCAGGAACGGCAATAACAAGAGAAACAGCAGCGGCAGCGACAGCAAAATAACAAGCAGATTACGCGTCAACATGAGCAATAACAAGAGAAATTCAGCACCAGCAACAGCAGCATCAACATCAACAGCAGCAGCATCAACAATAAAAACAAGCAGATTATGCGTCGACACGAGCAGGAACGACAATAAGAGAAATTCAGCACCAGCAACAGCAGCACCAGCAACAGCAGCAACAGCAACAGCAGCACCAACAGCAGCAGCGACAGCAAAATAACAAGCAGATTACGCGCCGATACGAGCAGGAACGACAATAACAAGAGAAATTCAGCACCAGCACCAGCAACAGCAACAGCAACAGCAACAGCAACAGCAACAGCAACAGCAACAGCAACAGCAACAGCAACAGCAACAGCAACAGCAGCTATCAAACCTGCATCAGGAAAATGCAATTTCCTCCCTGGCCTGGCACCCACCATCCGGGATCCTCCTTGGGGCTCGGGAGGCTCCCAAGCCCTCCCGTATCGTTTTACTATGCTCCGACGCACATCAGGCAGCTCCCGGTACACCTGTGAACTTTCCACAATCGCACAGGAGCATGTGAGAATACTCCGGGAGCCTCCGGGAGAAATGGCGAAGTTTCGGACCCTCCTGGAGCTCTAGCCAAGTCCTTTCGAAATCTTGACTGTTGTTCTCTATTTCACAAGGTTTCGGCACACCTGACCCCTGAGTGTCGGCGCACCGAAAACTACTTCAAGGATGCTTGACGCATCTGATATGGTGAGATCGTCATCGCTTCTGAGACGCTCAAAACTTATGAGATCCCTGGCGCTCCTGAGATGCTCAGCGCTCCTGAGACACTCCAAACATATGAGATCCCCGGCGATCCAGTGATAGTCGGCGCTCCTGAGATGCTCGGTGCGCGTGAGATCCTCAGTGCTCCTGACATTCTCGGCGCTCCTGGGATGCTCAGCCCTCGGCGCTCGTAAGATACTCAGCGCTCCTGAATTCACGTTTGCACAGGCTTTGGATGAGGTTGAAATCTTGATTCTATTGATATCTACAATATATACAGTGTTGGACGAAAACAAGGGAGATCACGAGATGACTCTGAAGTAGGCATGTACATGAACGAGATGAATCTCAAGTGGGCTTGAAGTGAGTTTACAGAGAGATGGACGAGATGGATTTCGAGCAGGCATGGAGAGAGATTGAGGCTGCCGAGCACGAGTAATCGTGAAACTGACGGTCGCTGAAGAGAGATGGACGAGATGGATATAGAGCGGGATTAAGGCTGCCGAGCACAAGTAATTGTGAGAGAGACGGTCTCTGAAACTGGTTGCTGAAAGTGAGGGCAAGACAGAATGCGAGTAATTGGTGCGAGATCTGGCTTGGAAGATGTTAAGGAACGATCACGAAGCCGAGTGGAGGACTTAGCTTGGGTAGAGACGAGAGGCTGCACGTACGGTGCTCGCATGGGAGGGAGAGTCGGTAGCAGCAGCCGGCTGCAGAGAGCGAGTGCCAGGCAGAGTGCGAGGGAAATTGGTGCCCGACCTGGGTTGAGAGATGTTATCCCACGATCATAAAGCCGAGTGAAGGACTTAACTTGGATAACAGAGGAGTTAGTCTCTGAAGTCAGCTGGGAAAACGAGGACCACAGGTATACGAGAGTGATCGATCGAGCGAGGACTGATGAGAGCTGGCTCATGATGAGTTATTAACTGACTGTTGACTCGCGATGCGCTGGGGAGGCGATTAACTCTGGTAAAGCTGGATGCGACTAGAAGGAAAGAGGGAGAAGATGGATGAGAACTTGAGAGCTGCAGAGGGACGAAAGCTCTTGGAGCTTGGATTCGTTCACGAAAAACGAGGACTCGATTCGGTAAGTTGCATTCGTATTCTCGTCTATTCTGTTTGACAAGTCAGACCTCCTAACCCAAAATCGCAGGTCGCACCCAAATCAGAGGTGCAATTTCGGCCAGCCAAGCCTTACAAGGCGTAGTCCATTGACTATGAACCAGATTAGACGAGAATACGAATGCAACTTACCGAATCGAGTCCTAGTTTCTCTCGTACAAATATGAACTCTGAGAGGGCTTTCGTCCATCTGTCTCTCTGCAGCTCTCAAACTCTCCTTCATCTTCTCTCTCTTTCCTTCTCTCAACCTCGTCCCATCCAGATTTTCTAGAGTTAAGTTCCCCCCTGAGCATTGCCAGTCATCAGGCAGTTAACATCATGAGCCACCACTAGAGTCAGCTCTGATCCGTCCTTGCCCGATCGATCACTTTCGCATACAGTGTGGTACTCGTCTCTGCAGCCGGCTTCAGAGACCGACTCCCCTCTTATCAAAGTTAAGTCCCCCACTGGGCTTTGCGATTGTGGGATAACATCTCTCAAGCCAGGTCTTGCACCAATTATCCTCACACTCCGTCTGGCCCTCGCTCTCTGCAGCCAGCTGCAGCTACCGACTCTGCCGACTCTGCCTCCCATGCGAGCACCATATGTGCAGCCTCTCCTCTCTACCCAAGTAACTTGGGTCAAGTTAAGTTCTCCACTCGGCTTTGTGATTGTTCCTTAACATCTTCCAAACCAGATCTCGCACCAATTACTCGTGTTCTGTCTTGCCCTCACATTCAGCAACCAGCTTCAGAGACCGTCTCTCTTACAATTACTCGTGCTCGGCAGCCTTAATCCCGCTCTATATCCATCTCGTCCATCTCTTTTTGAACTCCTTCCAAGCCGGCTTGAGATCCAGCATGTCCATCTCTCTCCGATCCTACCGGTGATCCGTGTTGTTATTCTCTCCAAGCCCGCTGGTGATCCATCTCGTCATCTCTCTCCAAGCCCACTGGAGATCTATATCGTCATCTCTCTTCAAGCCTACTAGAGATCTATATCGTCATCTGTCTCCAAGCCCGCTGGAGATCTGTCATCTCTCTCCACGCACGTCTTATGTCCCCCTTTGTATTAGTCCAAGTGTGTTTATAGTGTAGATAGTTGGATATCAATAGAAACTACAATTTCAAGCACCTATGTTCCCATACTAGTGCTACTCCAGCACGTTGGTGATTGCGCTCGAGCACAAACAAGTTTTTCATGAACTCCAGAATCATATACCAGTGCTCCTGGAAGCTCCCAAACCTTATACCGGTGCTCCTGGAGGCTACAGAACCATGCATTGGCGCTCCCGGAGGTTCCAGAACCTCACACTGGCGCTCCCGGACGCTCCAGAATCTTGCACCGGTGCTCTTGGAGGCTCCAGAACCTTGCACTGGTGCTCCCGGAGGCTTCAGAACCTTGCACTGGTGCTCCCAGAGGCTCCAGAACCTTGCACCGGTGCACCCGGAGGCACCCAGAGGCTCTGCAGAGGCTCTGCAGAGTGCGTCATTCCAAATCAACCTCCGCAACCTCTGGAGACTCCCGGGGCTTCCGGGACCGGACGAGTGACTTTGCTGATGTGGTCATCGGCAAGTGAAGGATCAATGTTGTCCTCCGGAAGCGTAGCCTGATCGTCCGGAGGGGTATTCTCATCGTTCACCACAGTATCAGTGTCACTTGCATTGACGTTAGCGAAACTTGTATTCGGAGTGGTCTCTGACTGCTGAAAGAGTAAATGCTCAGCCAGCACCGTGCGCTCGTGTATGCGTGCGAATTCGTCGTCAGTGGCAGCAAGGTCCTCGGGGATCCAAGTGAGGAAATCCTCGTCGTGATCGGCCTGGTCGTTCCAGCCGATGATTGGGATGTCGTCTCCGCGCCCACACTCTTTCCACTTCGTGCGAATTGCCACTTGTATATTGGAGATCTTTTTCGCTTGCACTTCTGCCGATGAAGACAGGAAGTCATCTTCGAGATGTTTGAAAGCCACTGCCAAACGCGTGTTAGACTCGCTCGTACAATTGAAATGATACATACAAGCAGCCGGGGAAGTAGGTGAGAAGTCTCGAGGAGGTATGTAGGTTCCAGTCTTATAGGCCGACAGAGCATGCCAGAGCGCTGTCGCAGCGAGGATAACAAAGGTCGGGTTGATCATTCTGATCATCTGCCTATCGGTATTTCCAAGTTGTCTAGTCCCACCGAAGTAGGTACTGTAGATAAGCTCCGTTATTTCAGGAGCGGCGAATCGGAAGCGAAAGTCCTAATGAAATATCAGCCATCAGTAGAGTAAATTATGCGTCAAATCAAGGGCAACATGCATCGCGACCCGCACGGGGACAGGTGAACCTATCCTTCTCCAAAAGCCAGCCCACTTTCCTCGACACCTCCGTCTCCGGCTTATTATTCAGCTCATAAAGTGACTGAATACTCTGTTTCGCCCTATGGGCCAATGTACTACGAACCGTAGTCATTTTGGCCAAGCACTGTTTGTCAGTACAGAACCAACGCGTTTGAACGAAGCACTTACTCTTGCCAACCATTGTTGCGTAGGCTCCATCCCAACATCCCTTGGGCTAATGCTCTTCAAGCCTTCGTGCCACCAGACACGTAGCTGTGCTGTTCGTGTTGCCAGCCCAGCGAATGGGTCCTTGAACAAAGTGAAGTGAATGATTGTATTCTTCATCACGTCAAGAATCCTGCCTGGGATGCCGAGGATGCTCGATTGGTCGGTGAATTCAGAGCCTGCAACAATCCCTGTGATTTCGTCAATCATAGGTTCGTATGTCATGACTTCTCTGAGCGACTTAGCCGCCTGGCGTGCAAGCTTACTATACTCGGCAGGAGAGCGCTTCTAAGTGAAGAACATCAGCATTATGTCAAGTAAATTACTCGTTCGGACAGGTGTCGATTACTTTGCGCTTGCTAGTTGCCCTTGTGAGAGCTCCCTCCTCCACTTCGTCTGTAACTATTAGTACATTGGCACGATTTGGCACCTGTGCGGGTGGAGTCAAATGCTCCTGTGAAGGTCGTTTCCCTAGAGATGATGTTGAAGGTGCCAAATATGGGACGATGCGCGGGCTCTCTTCATTGCAACGCGGCGATTCTTCGTACGGATCGGGGATCTCTACTCTCCGACGTCTGGTTGATGGTGGAGGAGGAGGCGGAGGAGAAGGTGGAAGATCGACTTTGGTTGAATATTCGAGGAATTCGTACTCGTCGTCATCGTGATGGATTCTCCTGGAGCGACAACGGGGGTGAGGAGAGGATGGTCGTCCTGAGTATCTTCGTCTTTGTGCAGGTTCCACTCGCTTTGATGAAGCGGTGAAGTTCTCAGCCATTATAAGAGAGCATGAATAAGGGGTGAGGAAAGTGCAAGGATAAAGTGATAGATTAGGGGTAAAGGCATATACTAAAAGAACGAAGAACTCGCTCGTTGCGCTGCAGAATACTCTTGTCCAAACGGCGGCTTTTGTAATCTTATTTCCCTCTAGACTTGCCAAGAATATATTCGAAATGATATTATCGCTTAGTACTAAATAGGTAGTCGGTGAGCTGGTTGACGTGGAGCTCCGGCAACCAGAATGTAGTGCATGGTATCCATTGGTTGATTAGACGATATCGGTCCACCAACGCCGAAACCACTCGGTCAGCCGCAAATCATTGTGTAGTTGCATTCCCCATGAGGAATGGCTTAGCATTTGGTACGTATGATGTCTTTGATAAGTCCAAGAATACGCTCGTCGCAGCGAAGAACTTCTACATTGAGATAGCAAAAATATTCTGTAGGTATATTCACTGCCGTGCTATTGCACTTGTACGAAAACTATTCAACGTTCGCACTTACCTAGCTGACCAATCAGGTTGCTTACTTCCAGCCAAGACATGGACGGCCAGTTAAGGGCATGGATAAAAATAGGTCAATATCAAAACCTCCAAATGATGCGAATCTCCATCAATTGCATAAAAAATAGCATGAGCATCAAAAGATTAAAAACACCGTGTAATTACAGAATTCCCGCGTTGAACTGAAGGAACCATTAATCCTGACAAGAAATACCAACTGACACAAAAGCAATAACAGGACAAAGAACAAAACTAAAAACGCGACCAAAAACGCGACCAAAAACTCCATCTTATTCGTTATCGCTACCACTGTCATTCAGACCAGTCAGAAATAGTTCCCAACGTGTAATCCACTCGTTGAGACAAGCGACCTACTTTTTCTTTGGCAGAGAAATTGTTCCCGGCAACGGAGGATTATAATGTAGGGATTATCATTGAGCCAGGTAACCTCCGACTCATCAACATCAGTATTTGTCCAGTCAGCATAAAATCCCACAGCCCTTGCCCGAATACATTTCAGCATCTGCTGCTGGCGTATGATACGCTTTTGGACGATGATCTCCCTCTTTTTCAGGCTCGCCCGGCTCCATGGGAGAGATCGCGGCTTCTCCTTAAATGCACTATCCTCAACATCTTCTTCTTCGTCAATGTCGTACACGGGGATATCTGGAGCCTCAGGAAGAAGTGCTGATTGGTCGAAAAAGGGACGATTGACTGAGATCGGTGAATCAGGCCGTGCAGGATCTGATGGGTTGCGATGGTACACAATATATAGGAGCGGATCAGTTAAATGGCTCGCCCGAGCGAGCCACCCACTCAATGCTTGGTCGTCATGGAGAATTACCACCTTATCCTTCCTTGCAGCCTTCAAAACTCCGTCATCCTCTACCGTAACTGCCCAGATGGCCCGAATAGTTCTTGTCGAATCGGGGATCGAATGTACCAGTGACTGCGTCAGGTCACTCAAGGAGGTCGACGAACCCAAGGAATTCATTGTGACGACGATGGAATCGTCCTCCCGAGGCCACTTATAGGTGAAACTCTGACCTTCTGGCTTCTCGGCCATCTCGGGGAAAACGTATGCAACTGTAATTGCAATCAGTAAAGAACTTTCTGGTGCTGAAACCATCCCCGCGGCTCGTCGGCGCTTTTGCTCGGTTGGCGAGTCGGATTCATCGTCATCATCAGCTGACTGCATGTTAGAAAGATCACAAAGAGAGATGAGATTTCATACAAAGTTCAACGGCCCGTTTCTTTGACTTTTTAGACGATTCAAAGAGGCCTGCCACTCGGGCCGATCGGAGAGCCTCCTGGGTGAAATAGTCAAGGGCGGCCATGAATTGTACGACATCGTCAGTCTGCGCGCCTTTCTTATAACGCTGGAATTTCGCCGTGTGCGGAGTCAATTCCTCGATCGTCTGCACGAGATATTCGAGGAATTCCGTCCATTTTTTGTCTCCCGTGCTTTCTTACCATCGATTCCTTTTGCAAGGCCATCAGCTCTGATTTGAGACCTAACTATATTATCTCTCCGCCCAGCACTGACACCGGTTCCTCCAACAGCAAGCGTCTCCGCAACCCACTCAGCATCCTTTATCCCCCTAGCCTTGGCCCAATGTTTAATGTTCTTGGGAGCCATCTTTCGAACGAGGAACTTAGCTCTTCGAAAGAGCAACTAATGCGCGGAGAATACTTACGAAGTTGTGAGATATAAATTTGATCGTGGAGTCAGACGAGAGATTCCAGCGCTCGGGCAGGGAAGTTATGGCTAAGGACAATGATCGGAAGTATCAGTAAGAGAGAGTATGAAGAGCAGGAAGAGAAGGCTGGATAATATGGAGTCATTTCGGGGGAGAGATGGGAGATATATATGTTTGGCCGCCCCACACCCACCAGGCTTCTTCTTGAACGGCTCTAGTATTACGATGTCTTACTTCTAGTTGAACGGCTTCAAGGATTATGGGTATTCGAATGAGAGTTTGGTAAAGAGTGAGTTACTCGTCACGATGCTCAAGATGCTCGTATGATCAGGTTCACAGTTCTTGAGTTACTCGCCCTTGTATTCTAGAGCAATGACGTAGTTCGGCCTGATGATAGTAGATGCTCCTCTACACTTGACTATATGGTGTATAAGTTACCATCGTGCTTTCTTGTGAAGTAAGCATCAGAAGAGATGCATATGAGGTACGAATCTATTCACCCGGACGAGCAGAATCTTGCTCTCTTACCCTCTTTCAACGCTGTGAATCCGCTCAAGTGATATTGTCGTCTAGATATTGTCGTTTGTAGGGAGTTCGTAGGTTCGTGAAGTTTTCTGCGATCGGACCCCTGAGAAAAAGAAAGCAACCAGACCTGACGTTAAAAATCACGTGATGCAATGAATTGGTCTTACGTATGATGCTTTCGTTTGACCGAGTCAATTCTTCGACTAGAAACAGAATCCTTTTACTCAGCCTCTGAAGCCTCATTGATATCATGAATTCCCGAATCACGTGCATGTTCTGTGGCCGAGCGTACATCTATCTAAAGTCCTTCTTTACACATCTACGAAATGTTCACGGAGAAAGAGTCGGAACGATCGCGTGAAACACGCTTCCAGACGAGAGCTACATCTTCGAAGACGGATTTATTCTTATACCAGAGCCAGATTAGCCCGAGATCGACTTTGACGAGGACGTGGAGCCTAATGCTCCCGACGCAGGATCCGCCTCAAGCGACAAAGAAAACGATCAACCGTGGACCGAAGCGGTGCAGCCATCAGCTTCCCATTCAACAGAACTTTGATCTGAGGGGCTAAATGCTAAGCAACCTGGAAAGCCATTTGACGGTCCGTTTCTTCTACTAGACGAGGAATCTACAGGTTGGAGCCCTTTCTCAAGTGAGAGGGAGTATCGATTCCCCGAATGGGTAGTTAAGAACCGAATCACCAAGACTGCAGTTGATAGCCTTTTGAAACTTGATGCCAATCAACCTTTTACTTCTTCTCACCTACTCTTCAAAAGAATCGATGACATAACCTATGACCTCGGAATGCAAACATGGAAAACGGGCAAGGTGTCTTTCATGCGTTCGAACGCAGGAGGCCTTCCTTCGTACACGCGATTCTTTTATCGCAACCCGATAACTTGCATTGAGTTTCTCCTCCGACAACCGGCTTATAAAGACCATATGACATACGCACCGAAAAAGGAGTATAACGAGGTGGGTGAACGAATCTACTCCGAAGTCCATACGGGAGACTGGTGGTGGAATCAACAGGTGTGTACTTTATTCTGCTCTTTCAGACGCGTAGCTTTCGCGTCCAAGCTGACGAAGCATTTGTAGAATTTAAAACCTGTCGGCAGCACTATTATTCCAATTTTCGGTAGCTCTGATCAGACTCAGCTCACCAATTATTCTGGCGATAAGAAGGAATGGCCTGTATACCTGAGCTTGGGTAACATTCGGTCATCTGAACGATGCAAGCCAACGAAGAAGTGCTGCGTCATGATAGCGTTTCTTCCGGTTCCACCGAAGCATTCTTTTAAAGGGCCTGGCAAATCCCAGGCATTGAAACAGCAACAGGACTATAATCGAGAGGTTCTACGAAGCATCTTCGAGCTAATATTTACGCGTCTGGACGAAGTATCTGAGCATGGCAGGCATATGTTATGCTCGGATGGATATACACGATTGTGCTTTCCCGTCATATGTGCATGGACGGCTGACTATTCAGAGAATATCAACCTCCACTCAATTCAATCCGGTCATTGTCACGTTTGTGAAGCACCAAAGGCTTCGTTCGGTAGCGCAGCTTCTTCGCCTGCACCTCGGAGAAACTTTGCTGACTACTTCCTGAAATTGATTACCGCAACCAACACAGATGTCGCTCGATCAACAAGAGATGCTGCCCGCCAATACTTGGACGATCGAGGCGTTCGGCAAACTGAAGGAGTCTTCTGGGCGCTTAAGTCACTCGATTGGGTGAGTCTCTTAGTACCAGACGTGCTTCACACCATCTACCTCAGCATCTTGAAGCATCTGATGGATTGGGTAATTCCATTTCTTGAACATCACAATCGGATGGACCGATTTAACCGGATTTGGCATCAAATATCACCATACCCGGGATTTACACCATTCACAAAGCCATATACTGCAATTACACAATGGCAAGGCAAGGAGATGAGGATGCTCGGTCGAACGCTTCTGCCACTCTTTGTATCGAGTCTATTGGAACCAAGCTCCGAACAACGGCAACCATTTAGAGACGCCATACTTTGCGTTAAAAGCTTAATTTATTTCCATCTCATGACAAAGTACCACAATCACACTGACGCAACCATCGGATATATGGAAGGTTATCTTGCCAATTTTCACCGCTCAAAAGAAGCATTCGCTCGCTTCCGCGCGACAAAGTCCAAGAAAAAGGTTGCAGAGGCGTTGAGGAAACAACTATCAGAAAATTTGAGATTGGAAAGAGAATCGGAACCAGGCTGGAGATCACTGTCGAACGCAGCAAAGACGCATCATATCGAGCAAGATAGGCAAACGATCGAGTTCGAAGTTCAAGCAAATCTCAGTGAGGAATCTGATTTCAACTTCATTAAAATGCATCTCCAAACTCACTTCTCTCATCATATTCGCCAGCTTGGCCACCTATCAAATGTTAGCTCCGAACTTCCGGAGCATGCGATGATGGACATAAAGGCTGCATACCGTATATCAAATAGAAACGAGGCGACCGAGCAGATTCTGCGTACGAACACACGAAGAGACTTCTTTGCATTCCGAAACCTCAATCACCACGCGCAGATGCTGTTAGGGGTTTCCCCTTAGCATGCGTATGAAGTACATCAGCCTTAGTCTCCCAGGCTTGCCGTTATTCAAAGATGACTAAACGGTTAAGATCACACCCCTGAGGATGTCTACTGATGAGTTAGCAGACGGCTCAACATAGCCGGATGAAATCCCCATAATAGTCTATGCTACAATACTACGTCTCAGCATAGGGAATAGCTACCCAGTGTGGAGACAGTACGCACACTCGATCAGACAGTAATCTTGGGGGTAACAACCCATAGTACTGGCCAAGGTATGGGACACACCAACCATATTGCAGAAGCAATGTAACTGCCAAGCAGGGGTCTTCGGATCAGCTGTGCGTTACGGATCAGACCAGTGTTATCTTCGTTATCATGCTAATACTGGGACAAACCATACCCGTGCTTAGCTTCATGGATTTGGTTGGACAAGCGATATTATCTTAGTATGCGGGACTTTGCTATCTCTAGAGCTAGAATAAGCAAAGGAGATAAGCTAACTGCGCCCCGGTAGTTTACTCTACCTAAAAAGATAAGTGCTTGGATCTAGACTGTCGAACCCCAGCTCTGCCGTGTTTACAACACGATAACTGAGAGAGGGCACCCCCTACGGAGAACACAGATAAGACCCGATGACACTAGGTACGTGGCAATGTATGGGTTGGCAGCTCATTAAATCATTGATCACTATTCCACTCAATACGAAGAAAGATAACTAATACGAAGTAATGGTCCGATATGTATGTCAGCAACGTCATAACATGCAGGATAACCTTTGGGAACTCCTGGTGGGGCTTACGCAACCACACGTTGTCAAACGGAACTCTCCACAGCTAACTACCGAGATCGGCTCTGAAGCAACAATCGGATGTTATGTGAACACCCACTATGGTGGACTGAGTGTTTTTGAGATAGTACTATACTCACACATCATAGATTACAGAGAAGTACCGTCACCCCTTAGCAGGATGGTTTGACGCGGAAATACTCACCTATAAAAGACCACCTTAAACCCACAAGTTTAAACACAACGATTCAAGCAACAGTCGAACAAACCACAGTCAGAACACAACAGCGGAAAAACCACCTGAAATATTATTAAGTTAATTACCTTAAGAATATTCACCAATAAACTTTTTATGTCTGTTACAGACGATCAGAAGATTCTCTACGCTGGCCTCTTGCACGCCCAAGCAAACACTCGAGCCAAATACGAACACCTGGCAAGGTACCTCCTTCGCCATAACCTTTGGGTAGAATACTACCACTATTTCCATACCGGTGAACTTCCTTCTCAAGTTGTCTTTGACGAGTCTTCGGAAGATTACCTCCAAGACAGTTACGACTTTTAAACAGGGCCATACTGCAATAGATGCCCGTATTCATACATACGATACAACGACGTAAACGCGTCACAATCGAACTCCATATCTTTAGTTGGGTTATTAAAATTAAGATACGCCTTTACTATAAGTCGGTACAACAATATCGATAAGTCACATCTAGCTGCAGTATCCCCCTAACAGTTAAGACCTCCACAAACGCACTAATCATCATGGCGAAGGCACTAGCTTCAACATCCATCAACAGCGATCCATTCACATACGCGGAAGCCATGGACAGCCCACAGCGAGACCACTGGAAACGAGCAATGGAAGAAGAATGCACATCGATTCTGCTCAATAACACATTCACGACTATCAACTCCCGGGAAGCAAGGCAACTGCGAGTCAAGCCAATTGGCTCCAAATGGTTCTACAAGACGAAGCACAATCCAGATGGCTCCATACGATACAAAGCACGTCTAGTCATTAAGGGCTACGAACAGATGGACTTCAGAGAAACATATGCCCCTGTCAGAAAACTCACCACCTTTCGGTATCTCATCTCTCTGGTCGGAAAACACGGATGGAACATCAATCATTTGGATGTAGTTACGGCATTTCTCAATCCCGAAGTCGACGACGATGACATCTATATGACCCTGCCCGAAAGCTGGCCGGAAGGCCTCAACGCACCTGCAATCGTTGTTCGACTAAAGAAAGCACTTTACGGCCTCAAACAAGCACCACGACTTTGGCACAATGACATTAACACCTTCTTGCTCTCTCTCGAGTTCACAGAATCCTTGGCCGACCCCAACCTTTATCTCCGCAGCGATGGTATTCTAATGCTTCTGTACGTCGACGACATTTCAATGTTGTACCTGGAAGACGCTACCAAAGCCGTGATCGAAGTTAAGGCTAGGCTCTCAGAGAAATACAAAATCACCAATCTCGGCCCGGCACGCCAATTCCTGGGCATCGAAATCCACCGCAAAGAAAACGGTACCGGCATCAGTCTTGGCCAGAAGGCTTTCATCACCACGATTCTCAAACGATTCAATATGCAGAATGCTCACGGTTTATCAACTCCAATGGATCCTAATGTGAAACTGGATCTGGCCGAGGATCGGGGTGAGAAGGAACTAAAAGACATCAAAGGCTACCAGGCAATTGTCGGCTCATTGATGTATGCGGCACTCGCAACTCGGCCCGATATCTCATTCGCAGTCGCTGCACTTTGCCGATACAATTCCCGTCCTTTCACCAGCCATCTGACCGCCGCCAAAAGAGTCCTCCAGTATCTCAAATCCACCGCCGACTTTCGACTGCACTTCAATAGCAGCAGCAATGGCAGCAATGATCAGCTCACTGGCTACACAGACTCAGATTGGGCCAATGATAGTGCCGACCGCAAGTCACAAGGCGGCCATGTCTTTCTTTTCAGCAACGGAGCTGTCTCGTGGCAATCGCGAAAGCAAGATCTCATCGCTATGTCAACTCTCGAAGCCGAATACATCACTTGCTCTGAAGGCTCCCGTGAAGCGAAATGGCTGCTCCAGCTCCACCGAGATATACACGGCAAAGACGCATCACCGCTCCCGATCAATTGCGACAATCAAGGCGCACATAGTCATATCACAACCGGGATCATAAAGGCTCGCACGAAGCACATCGACGTTTGCTATCACAATAGTCGAGATCTCCATGCCCGCAAGATAGTTGACTACTCCTACGTACATACGAACGATAATATAGCAGATATACTAACCAAGGCCTTGACGAAGGATAAGCATGAGAAATTCACAAAGGAGATGGGGTTATGGTAATAAAGGTCGATTTAAGGTTGGATTTAAGGTTGTTTCGCTTGGGTACACAGATTTCTTTTCTATGGATGGCCATCCTCAGGCTACGGTAGTACTCTTTCCCTGCTCACGATCGCAGGGTTTTAAGGAGGCTACTATGAGATTCACTTTGTTTCATTTCATTTTGTTTCTTGCTCCACGAAGTATAGCAAGAGGGGGAAGTATTGCATATACAGGTTTCAGCCGGAGATGAGCCTCGTATGGCCGGAGACGGTGTCTTGTATGGCCGGAGATGACGGAGCGGAGACAGAGATGGAGACGGAGACGGAGCGGAGCGGAGACGGTGATGTCTCGTATGTCCGGAGATGACTGACGACTCTGATACTGGCTGATGGCATTCAGCCGTACTTGTACTCTCATACATATATGGCCTTATGGCCCTCTTAGATAAAATACAATTAAGCTTCTCCAGCATCACTATTTGAACACTTATTGGGTTAAAAACTAGCCCAATAGTATTTAGCATTTTATTGTAAAGTCAGCGATGATATGATATCAATATCGTGTTCGTATCCCTAGAGGTAAAAAAACCTTATTTTGACTCTAAGATTTCACGATCTCCTGCTATCTCTGGGCTAGGCTCCACCGTACAAAATTCGACGATGCCTACGGTAGAGTCCAAGGTGTCATGGAACCTACGCCAATCATTATATGGCAACCAAAGACTACTCATCAAATAGATAATGACTTCATCTGTTGTATTGCGGATCCGGACCAGAGGCAGTTAATCCATAAAGGAATTCCTGTAAGTTTGCTATACCACAACTATTAATTAGCGAAAAGTTTCAAAGACTGTAAGTTCTCACAGGCTATATTGTGGTGAATTGAAAGAATTGTAATGATGCTGATAAGAGGATAAAGACTAGAAAACTAATACTAAAGGCTATGTGCACCGGGGCTCTCAAAGAGACCGTGCCCGCTCTCGCAAAAAATCCCAAGGGACAAGGTGTCAGAGCTGGATGGGAGGAGTTCAAGAGCTAGAAACAGAAACTAGAGCAGACTGGGGAGTATATGAATAGGTACCGGTAGGACGGGAGAAGAGACTAGAGTGTACTATGATATTCTATATGAGGCCCTCGCGAGCTCAAAAACACACGGACTTAGGCATCTTTGAGAAAGACGGCACCCTACAACACCCATGTAATTAAGAGGTGATGAAATCCAAGCTCTCCAACGTCTTCTCGGTCTTAAGATTGTTACGCCCGAAATCTCGGTTACAGTAGTTCCTTTTTACAACGCAGTAAGGTGGTTCCATAGTGTAAGATGCTATCTGCTGGCCCTGTAACTTGACTGAAGACCTTGGATAGGATGCGGAGTCGATAATTATCGAGTAATACGTGATGAATCAATCCAAACTTATATTTCGTCCCCCGTCTTCTCGGACTTAAAGCTTCTGCCCGATATTTTGACCTATTTTCTTCTTTATGCAATGAGTATGACCGCGTGAGGGGTTCCCAACTCTTAGCCAATAATTAAAACTACTTGGAGATGTGGTATTAGATGCGGGGTCGGTGTTTATCAGCCTCCGTGATACCGAAAGTCCGACTCGGACGGCTGCTGACGAGACTAACAGCCGACAAAAAAAGGTACCGAGCATAATGTCACCCATCAGTATTTTCGCAGAAGTCCCAGTCGGGTTCCGGTCTGATGCCCACTCGGTGTTGAATAATTCTTGCACAACAGCTTCGTTCCGAGCAATTTATTTCTTGGGGATAGGACAAAAGAGCAAAACCGACGGATTTTAAACCCGCACAATGAAACGATGATTTCGACACTATTCTTTGCGGGCTAGGTTAATCCGTCAGTTTATGCGCTCGGGGTGCTTGTTTAGAGGGATGAGAGTGGAGGCCGTGGGCCCCGCGCAAATCTAGGTGAGAATTCCCACCTTTGACTGCAAGATTGTTGGTAGATCCACAGCCGATCGATCGCACTGTTAATTAACTAAATAGGTAAGAATTCTCGAACGTGAATTTTGGGTTTGCCCGAGGCCCAGGGCCATGGTTTCTAGTACCGGTAAGATCATGGCTATACTACCTAGTTTTGGTTTCCATTGGTGATGTTTACGTGGATTTCTCTTGACTTCTTGTTGACAAAAGAAAGTAAAAGATAGGTCCATAGGTTTGGTATGTGGAGCCCTTTTTCCGTCAAAATACTTATCCGTACCACGATCCATCAGACGACCCCGTGTGTATTGTACGTACTTCAGCAGTTCACATTGACATCACGCGTACGGGGTCTTCCAAATTAGAATTTCATCTACCCGCCCCCAGCTCTCACGAACACGAACACGAACACAGAGTACGGGGGCACGGTACGCTTAAATATTTTCGCAAAAAAGTTGGCATAGTTAGTTTGGAACCTTAGAGTAAGTTTGGTGTCGGCCACAACCCTAAGCTTATAAGCTAGGTATCAGTTATGTATTGACTCTAACCACGTAAGGCTAGTCTTCCAATAATGCGTGTGTCAGTTCAACGATAACAATCAGCTGTGCCACATCATATCCATACTCGTATTCGTCTCATACCCAGATTTTCAGCTGTTGGCTAAAAATTACCGCAGTCTGAAGACGAGATAGGACAAGTAGAGCTAAGACTGTGTAGTAGCAGCAGTGATGGTGATGAGGAAAATTTACCTTCTGCATGTCTTAATGGACAGAAGAGAACAAAAGAATGATGAGAACTACAGGCTTTGAATCTTGGTGTTTATAGCATCATGAACCTATGCTAGACGTTTGAAACGTCAAGAGACTCGTTTATAGCACTAGCTGAGCTAATCATTCAGTTCTTGCACATAAAATGGTACCTGCCATTCTGTATAGGTTTTAAACCCGGACCTAACGTTTTTAATGCCATGAGGTTCCGAATACGAATCCGAGTTTATAGTGTCCAACCCATGATATCAGTTCTTTTATGCCTATTTGATTCCTACTATTGTATACAAGCGTAAGTTCTAAACATTATGCTTGCTACGATCTGACGAAAAAGCTTGAGGCATTTCTCCACGTTTCTCAAAAGCTCGAGATAACCTTGCCCAGATCCATGAGATCTTGCGAGTAATCACAATATACGAAATCTGGACGAATACTTTACCGGCTACGTTATGATTAACACCGTCTGGACCACGCACGAGTAGTCACTCACATCGGGGCTACCTTCAGCCTCAAAATACATAAATACAGCCCGAGACAAAGTCCAGGGCTGTCTCGGCTGAGGCGCAGCACTGGCCCGCGGGTCTATGAGGCTATCTGAGCCCCCGCTAAACTTATTGCTGCTGTTAGTCCAGTAATTGAATAATGTTTCCCAGGTCGAACGTCTTCAGAGCAACGAGTTGGAGTCCGTCAAATGTCATTTTCAAGTTCGCGCTTAGCTAGCCAAAATTCTACCAAACAGTTTGGAAGACTAATTAATTGGCTCAAGACTCTGCGTTAGGGTGGTTGTAAGCTAAAGATACGATTAGTGAGATACGTCTCAAAGCTGCGAGTGATATCACACGACCCGGACGAACCGGGGATAACGAGTGAATCTTAAGTCCGTCCCCTCATTTATTTTTTGTGCACCCTACTTGAGTACCTAAATACTAAGTACTCATCAATTATTATAGCGAATGATATCTTTTCTACAACCACGTTTTCTTCTGAAATATTACAAGACGTCTTTGCCGCTGTTCGATACAGCTCTCCGAACTGGTATGCCGTAACCACAACCATCACAACCAGTTTCCGCTCTTCTTCTTTTTCGCCATCCTTCACCACCTCCTCCTTCCTACTCTTCCTTCTTCACCTCATATTCATCTACCTCCTCCTCTGTGAGAGTACAACAAGACCTTAATACTCCGTCATCTCCCTTTTATTTCGTTATTTACACCTCCTAACAGTTATTACAACCATAAATATCCTTCCCGCCGCTACTCGAGACGAGATTATCTACCCGAGAAAGCTGTGGTGCGGCTGTACCTTTTTCGCAACAACTTTTAGCATACTGTACCGGACACAGTGGTTCAGACGTCTGCAGTCAGAGGGGGGGGGGGGGGGGGGGGTCCGTCCAGCCGATTATATGTGCTTGTCAGAGTCAGGAAGCCCACATCCCATGAGTAAAAGCTGTCAGCACTGCAAGGTCATGATGTTTTAATCTATCTAAAAAAGCCGAAGAATACAGGTACTGCCATCACTCACCCCGCTGTTTTTAACCCCCGCCATTCAAGTTACTGTTTGTCATCCACTCCATTGGCACTCGCATAGCAACATCGATATCACCATGTGCCATTCCCGAAAATCTGTCAGATACAACTGTCCAGCGGCAAAATACCGGTCAGCAGCCACGAGCGTCCGAACCACTGTGTCCAGTACAGTACTCCAAACCACAACGCAGAATGGTAAATTTTATATTAAGGTTAGTATATGTGGTTAATCTTGTTCTACTTCTCTCTTCTCGCCTGCAAGCTTGTGGGAGAAAACCTGAGCTTGCGAAGTTAGCTGACGGATGGTTGATGAGTGCACTTTCTCGTTTTATCTCTTTATTATGGTGTTGGAATACCACATGCTTTGTTGTTGCTCGTAGGCTGGTGTACACACCACTTAGCCTGCCCAAAGTGATATTCGTACAATAGTTCAGGATAGAAGGTCGTTACTAGCTCTTCGAGATCACAACCATCACATCGCCACCATTATCGCGAGGCCCTCCTCTATGACAGTATTATGCAACACCTACAAAACCTCGAGACCTTTCCCACATCCAAAGCTACAAGATCAACAAGACGAGACGTCCAGAGTCTCCACGTCCACTTCGTCTCGGTTCGACTCGCGTTCAACATTACCCTTCTCCTTTTCCTTCTCCTCACCGACGTCGATATTATACAATAACTACAAAACCTCGAGATTCTGAGCGAGACCTCTCCCTTATCCCAAGGCTGAAAGATTGAGATGGCCAACGTTACTAGACGAGACGTCCAGTGCCCCCCGTCCACCTTGTTTCGGTACAACTTATGTTACACTACTATTCTCCTTCTCTTTCTCCTACCAAGATGGGCAACTATACGAGACGTCCAGAGTCTCCCCATTCACCTCGTCTCGATTCAACTTGTGTTCAACCCTACAATTCTCCTTCTCCCACCTCTTTCTCTCCCCTCATCTACGACGGTATTATGCTGTGGCTACAAGACCTCCCACGTCCCAAGATTGCAAGACCAAGATGGCTAACAAGATGAGACATCTCAGATGACTCGTGTGCGGCACTATTCTACTCCATTTGAAACTCGATATGACCAGCTCTTCTCGTGTGCAGCACTGATCCCCTGCGAGAAGGTGCCGAAATCCCACTGAACCCTCTAACGGAGCTACTTACACCAGTAAACAGTATTTAAAAGTCGATCCTCCTTACCCGCAGCGACAACTATAGCCACAGCTAGTTGCTCAAGTAAAAAGTGGTTACAAATCGAGATCCCTTATGTGCTGGCCGCAGCTGGATTAGTTAAAATATGGACGCAACTACTTTAGTTAACAGCAGTTCCTGATCGAACTTCCTCCTTACATGCTGAACCGTCCGGAACGACGATTATGGCCGCAGCTACTTACTCTAGTGGAAAAATCGAGCTTATTTACATACTGGAACATCGAGTGATGGCTACGGCAGACGATCGGGGCATTGAGATGTCCGTGATGGACTCGCGTCTCAAGACATTCGTCCTGTTGATTTTTAGCAGATACGTCGATGATTGTTACTTGAATCCTCCCCCGAACACCTGCATTTGTCAAGACTCCATACGATGATATCTACACACCCAGCCAAACAGAAGAAAGCCTTGAATATTCTCTCCTTATGGGTATTAACTATAAGTACCTTCTAAACCGTAGTAGAACCATGAATTCTTAATGATCAACGACCTGAGTGTGTATTAAATGGGCGAAAGAACTATTTCGACGCCGCTACGCCCTTAAACTGCAATGCTTTAGGAATGCCAACCGTCGTGAATGAACTTACTTGTCTTAAATTACACAGCTCATCGTAAAGGCGTCTATTTTGAAAAGAACTGATCACGAACTCGGTAACGCCCGATCAGCCACGTATCGAACGAAATACGCTCACGGCTTATGGACCATCCAAATAGAAGGATACAGTGCATGGTGTCTCGCTACGAGACAACCGGTCAATGACTGGATCATTATCGTTTTAGATGTTACTAATTCGGAAACTATGGAATAGCTATACCGAGATTCCCGACCAGTTGCTAAGGGATTTGGGCCAGTGATGGCGAGCCCAAACCTCTCATTGATATATGATTGCGGGATACCACCCCCCTTGTTGGCTAGTATGTCTGAGCTGATAGGTGATATTACCGCACAGATGATACAAGACATGGAGATGGTATTAAAGATAGTGATTCCAAAAACAGTGAGAAAGAACAAATTCCCACACTTGGAATGTCCCATCGGCAAAAGTAATGGCCGCTCTCCGTCGGAAAGCACCGGAATATACTATATCTGGTATCCCATCAATCAGTTGGAGGATACAAACCAGGGCAGTTTACCTCTGAATGTACGACGAAGCGCGGTACTGGTGAAATATTCCCTGCTTGCAGACGAAAAAAACCTAGCAATGTGAGGGATAATCATTATCCAAGCGTTCGGCAAATTCGAGAGAGCTATGAATGCGATATATCTGAGGATCGCAATCTTATATGACTGTTTACGACTGTCTGCGAACTGGATACATGTAGTTCAATCTATATTGACAGTGATTCTTTTCATAATGCTAGCAAAACTCGTCGTATTAATCAATCTGGCTGAGGCCCACTGGTCCCAATTACTCAACGGCCCGCGGTATTGATGGAAATCGACCGCTATCGAAAACTCTAACTTCCGAGAATATGTGGACTCATCATCCTACCACTACATAGACCTTCGATATTTCTAGAAATGGGAACCCTCCAGATGTTGCGGGGAATGCTTGGTTTTGCAATCTTTGACCACCAACTAAAAAACCCCATGGCCAGCATTAACCCCCACAAGATCTCCGGGCAAGGTTTGGTATACATATATCCTTACAAACTAGTCAGAAACCTCTGAATTGTGCCACTTGCAAGCATAATTTGGGCTAAGCTTTTTCCCAACTGTTGGCAGATTGGCACAGCACGGGGGGCGTGCATGATGCTATCGGTTCCAGAATGGGCAATGAAGTGAGCTAAATCTATGTTCTGAAGCTTGCGGTTAACGATAGTTAGAGCGTCAAGCAATCCTCCTCCCCTTCTTCCTTTACTCCCTTATGTCGATTCACGGTTTTATCTGGCTGCGTATCCGGTGACTCGCGAGTTCTGTTACTTTTCGGGAGATACTTGAGTGAAAGGCGATCCCTGGATTCTCAACGAGGTGTTTAGGAACTTTTTGAAGAGGAAAGACTATCCTTTAGACCTTATATCACTACGGGTTAACAGCCACGCATGATGCACCATATCATCAACTAGGGATGACCGGATGTCATCACGAGTGATTCGTGACAGACATTTGCTAAGTCAAAAATATCATAAACAACTTCTGGGTACATCGTGACAAATATCTTTGTAATTTTGGTAAGAGAACCATTTGTGGTAAATGTTAAGTTTTGTGACATGCGACATCCTAAGCGTTAACAGTAATTGCTTAGCTTTTCATTCATGTTTTGAAATTTTCCCCTTAGAATAAAAAGCAATTCCTATTAGCCTGCCATATACGTCACTAATATGCGTTCCCCCCGCGCGACTTACTGCTGCTGATTGACAGGGTGAGGTTCGGGTATCCCATTGTCATTGTACTCTATATGATTCGAAGTATCGTGTGAGACTCGTATCACCTTGACTTGTAAGCTCGCACGTCCTAGATCCTGTGGTGAAATGATAAACCCCACTAAGAGTCTAGGCACGAGAAAAGTGAGAAACTATGGTTCGGTTTAATGATTGACGGGAGCAAGTTCGACACGATCATATTGGTGGGTTATTGCATACGGTTCCTTTACTTGTGGGATTAGCTCCAGTTATCGAATGCTATTGTTGGTACTCACGCAGGGAATGGAAGGCGTAGCGACTTTAGACTCAATCTATCCAGGGATTAAACTTTGCCGACTTCGCTTGCCTTGCCCTACCCATACCTTATATCTGATTCACTCCATACCCGAGCCCTGCATCCATATCGGAAATCTTCCGAGTTTTGGTTCTGACGTTAGCAGGAAGCGTGCGGGCAGTGTTGATTAGTGGCATCTACGAGATAAGAATCTAAGGACCTCATCACTTGGGCCAGAAGAGATTGGCGAGTCACGAAGGCCCTGTTCACCTTACTATGAGTGACATCGTATGATGGAAGAACCACTAGGTAGAGTGCCTTTGTAGTATATTTTTGGCCGGGAACAGAGGTGGTGTAAAAGTACTTCTAGAAGCAAGTAATATTCAACATCCAGGGGGTCTTTTGTGATGCAGGAAGACATGAAGGTGTCAATAGTTTAATTTCTTCATCTAAGGATCTGGAACGGTAATTACTAGCCTAATTGACGGACACCGATTGGCCGATGTTACACATGCATCTGAATGGGAGCATTGATCAACCATATCGTTTTTCCATCTTTTCGTCTCATAGAACGCACCCCCCCACTATTGGACACCTGCTTGGGCTTCCCTATTTTTTAGAAGTATCACCATGTGTAATCTAAGTCGATCGAGGGGGTCTTTTGTGCAGACACGTACAAAGACAGGAATGCAGATGTCAAGTAGTTTAAATCGTTCACCTCAATATTATCGTGTACATGTACTCGAGCAATCTACTCGTCAGTTCAATTCATTACAAAGAAAGACAAAAAGTCCCAGAATAAGACTTGCCCCGGGGCCCAAGCTCATCGATCAATTTTCCCAAGAAACGGATCCTTTTCAAGTCTTGTCCATCTCGTAGCATTTTGTTGAATATGGGACATGAAACTTCGGGTCGAGAGTGACGGAAAAAACGGGCGCCACTCGGAGAATTTAGGTCAATAATGCCTAGTGATTCGCATGAAATGAAGCGTGACATGGCGATAGTGAAATATTCTGCGGAGCTAGTCAGCGCGATATTTGAACTTCTAGAAGACTTAATATGTATGAGTTATTTTGTTTTTCCTTGCCATACCTATGCCAGAACAAAAAGCCCCACACGTTTCGTATTTTAGCTATCACTAAGAAATAGAATTATCTCTAAATATGACCTACAGATAGAAGTAACTGGAAAGAATGCAGTTCTTACACACGCGGCTAGAATATCGATGTTGAGAGGTTCGGAGCTCGGCCAAAGATTTGAGGACTGCAACGTACGAGCATAAGTGCGGTCACGAGCTAGAGTTTGATGGGACTACTTTCTGGTTCCTATCTAATGCGGCCGTTGAGAGCGCCTTCTATTATGTTGAAAACCCGTTTTTTCATTTGCCACGGCATGCATGGATACATTCGTTGTAGGAGAGTGAGGCTGGAAGTTGAGTACTAGTAGAAATCCCACATCCTACATAGCAAGTATGAAGCATTAACGATGAGCATATAACGTCGTTCCATAATAAGTACCTGTACTCGAGTTGTAATATTAGCTGTCATCGTTATCCTTTACCTGCCAGTAAATGCAGGTTCTGTAATATCATAAAGCGACGATTTTGTGCGTCTGCTCTAATACACATACCCGTTTTCTGAAGAGAAGTCCTATCATCCATCGTCCGGGTTTGAGGTCGCGTGCCCTCTTTCTCGTGGCAATGAGTCCTATTAGTTCATATTCTCGACGAAATACCATCGGCGCACTAGCGCTCGCGCCGACCCGCAAAGAACCGCAAATGGAAACAACAAAACTTCTGGAACGGCGCTGGAAGCGGGCAAAAATAACCGTCCCTGGTTCCCTTGAAGTTTTTTATTGTACTCTACTCGTACCAATAGTAAACCGCTCCTCACCCCCGGGCGACAATAGAAATACCTCGCACCCGCTATGGTGCAAGGGTAGGACGAGATTTTGCTCGGTATAGTTCCCGTTGACCAATTGATCAGAGTCCAGGATCCAGAGAACCTGCCCAAGTGTGACCAACATGGTCAGTCACTCGGGCTATATTGTCTTGCAGAAAGCCAGTAGAGTACGACAACTAACTGGCTGTGAATCGGGAATGAAAAACGTCCTTCTCAGTGCGGCATTCATGTGGACTTTTACCGGACTCTGAGCTTAAACTGGATGAACCTGGAGTCGGGACCGGAGGTGTAAGGCTGCCGAACGCTTAAAGTAGTGATCCGGATCTGTTGGAAAGTGACGGACACAACTCATGGTTTCAAAAGCACACCAACTACCGATATCGTAAGCTGCGGATCAACAGTGGTGGGTCAGCAGTAATTACTCATGCATGCATGGAAGTATCAGTAGCCTGGCACTTTATTGCATGTAACCTACTCTACATCCACCTCTTCAACCCCATCGCATCTCACCATTACATCAACGCTCCATCACATCAAAAGATCCAAACTACCACAGCTAACACTTAATCACCTCGAAACCCATTTATTCGTGCAGCTTGAGCAACGCAAAGTGAATGAGTACGGAATACCGTATTTGAGTCATCGCCTTGCACTAGAATTTCTCGCTGCCATGACTCCAACATCACCATCGTCCAGTGGTCACTCCCCGCAGGATTTTCACTCATCGTCTGGCAATGCCTTCCGCGTCGTGCGCAAACGGAATCGTGTGCCTTTGAGCTGTGGGCCGTGTCGGAACAGAAAGTATAGTTGCCCTTACTTAGCTCGATCAGCCTTGCGTCGCCGTTTGAGAGCTAATATTTCTCGGCAAGACTCAAATGCAACCGTCAAACACCCTGTGAGAACTGTGTCCGCCGCAACGACGCCTCATCATGTACATACGCAACGAATACACATTCTCACCGCTATCGCAAAGTTGGTTCTTCAGGCTCAACAGGGTCCGATGAGATGCAGTCTCGTATCGACCGTCTGGAGGGGCTGGTCCTCTCGCTTATGTCGGGCAATACGAACCACCAGTCACCGCCAAGACAGCGTGACGGTCAGAGTTCTTCCTCAGTCTATCCAGACTCCCATGACGGCGATGAGGAAGAGGATGATAATACGATGGGCCATGATGGGCGGGAGACACCTAGTGATCATCAAGGTGGGCAAACTGTGCATGTGGAAGACGAGGTGGAAGAAGTCAGAAACGCGCTAGGATTAATGAAAGTGCATGGCGGAAGGACATTTTACCGTGGAGGAGAATACTGGGCGGCTATTCTGCTGGAGGTATGTTCAAAAAGTCCCCAGTGCAGCTTGAATTAATTTGATCGGACAGATTTCAGAGGTCAAAAAATATTTCGAGGAAACGAAGCAAAAGTATGAGGATGAGCTTGCGGCAATGAGATGCGGAACAACCTTGTCGAAGCTCCAAGCAACAGGATTTCCATTCTCAGCTACCCCACCTCCGACAAAACGTGTTCTTCTAAGTCTCGTCCCCAAAAAACCTGTTGTGGATCGGCTTGTGGATTGCTTTTTCACGCACCATGCTCGCCTATACTGTATGCAACCTAGGCCCTTCATGATATGAATTTGATTATCAGATATCTGACTTCCATATACAGGTGTTCTTCACCGAGTGTCATTCTATAAGCAATACGAAGACTTTTGGCGCGACACCTCGGAAGTAGATGTGTTATGGCTTGGCCTATTGATGATTGTCATGTCAATTGCTATTAAAATCTATGACCTCTCAGGCGAGTCTCTGAGTGAGTTGCCTGCCGGAAGCATGGAAATGTGGCTTGCTTTCCGCAATGCCTCAGAGCAGTGTCTGGTGGTTGGTGATTACACCAAGAAGCTCTATATCCATACAGTACAAACACTCATTCTCTTGTCCGTCTCGTCGACCCAAGAAGACAGTTGGTTTCAGCTTGGCAGTGTGATCAGGATAGCGATGAGCATAGGATTGCATCGTGACTCCGGTCAATTCTCGGATATATCTCTCGGGGAAGGCGAGATACGTCGACGACTCTGGACCCTGATTACTTGTCTAGATCTACTCACCTCTATACGGATTGGAATGCCATGCATGGTGGGGCCAGATTCATACGATACTAGATTACCAAAGAACCTGCATGACAATGAGATCGGGGAGGGAATCACCGAGCTCCCACCGGAGCGTGGGAAAGAAGAGTCGACTAGCATATCTTACTTGGTCCACTTGGCTTCTATGTCGCACACGCTTTGGGAAGTTAATCGGCTAGCGAACTCCGTTAAGGCGCGGCCACCGTTTGAGCAGGTTCTAAAGCTGGAAGCCGAGATTGACTGCCGCTACGAAGCAATTCCTAGCTTTCTCAAATACAAATCGATGGAGGATTCAATCAACGACCCAGCATGGCTCGTCGTCCAGCGTCAAAATCTGTATCTCCTTCGTCAAATGGTGTTCCTGGCCATTCACCGGCCGTATGCGGCTAGAGCGTCTCAAAACCCAAAATATCTCCATTCCTATCAGAAATGCATAGATTCGGCGATGCAAGTGCTGAAGTGTCAGAACGACTTATTCTCGCGAAGCCCGGAAGCCCTCCGCTACGTAAGATGGTATATCAATACGCACACCACGCACGAATACCTGCAGGCCGCGGCGGTCATCTTCCTCGACCTCTCGTACCCCCATAAATCCACTTTGGAGGAGCGGAAACTAAAGTACGCGGCACTGTGCCGATCACGCGACCACCACAGCAGACTCCGAGAAAATATTGATGCATCCAGAGCACACGGTGTCCTATCGTTCATGCTCGATAAACTCGCACGCAATGAATCTGCGTACCAAGAAGCAATCCGGAAACACAATGAGCAGCAACAACAACAGCAGCGGCAGCAACAATACCATTCTCCCTCATCCTTCGACCAACGATACGCTAATCTTTCCGCCACTGTTACAATCCAACCCCCAGAGTTCCCATCCGTCCCATCAAACAACGTCCTCTCCGACCCCCCCATGTCACTAGGGAGCGAGCAAGCTGCTGCGATAACACTTGGCATGATGTCCGGTGGCAACCTCTCCCTAAACTCCACCTATGCAGCGATATTTGATCGTTCAATTATACCCACCCCTAGCGAAACGATAAATCCGGGAATCGTATCAACACCCGACAACCCACAGCTACCGCAACTCACGGCGGCGTTACCGGGATGGACTTCGCTTTGGAATGGGGCCGCAGCATTCGATACGATGCCTGGCGGACACGAGTGGGATGAATGGGATGAGTTTATGAAAGGGATCGATATGGATCCAGGTCAACTAAACGGGTACCCGGTTATACCTGGCATTCCAGCGTATCCACCACCTACGCCAATTAAACTACATACATCGCATATGGTGCTGCATGATAGAAGAGGTGGAGGGGGCGCTAGTGGGGAGGAGGGAGGAGGAGGCGGAGGAATAGGGGGGAGTTAACTGTGGCTTGTACTGTGACGGCCTTACGTGATGTTTTTTATGTGCACGAATCGGACAAGGTAATGTTGGTCGGAGTTTGTGTTCTTGTTGGGCTCTGTGTGTAGGTTTAATTAAATGTAATGATTTTCTTTATTTATATCTAGATCTCCCATATGGCCATTCTGTATGTGATCACTGGAAATCACCCGGTGGCGTAACGACATTAACGTTTGCAACTCTATTCGTGATCTTTGAAGAAACATTAGAAATCAACACCCAAATCAATCTTATCGTAACGCAATTTTGACCTTCCATCTCGTCCCATATTATTCAGAACCATTCTCGGCTGTCTACCCCTCGAGCTCTCCACCTAGTTGATGCTCCCTAGGCCTCCACGCGAAAGCCATGCGCCACTACCGCTTGCCTCACATCTTTCGTCACTGTCTGACAATTCGTCACTGATTTTCTTTCTCGTTCCAGATTATTTCACACCACCCGCCAGCTTGCACGAAACAACCCTGCAGCGAGACACATCGACTTCCTATCCGTCGTTAAAATGTTGACATGATTCAATTGCGGCAAGGCTATATTGATTTCTCTTTTTTGTCTATAGCACCAGTATATAGATAGGAGTATCAATCTCAATTTGCGATTATCCGTTCGAGAACTAGAAGGGAGACTCGAAGACGGATGATGTTCGGTGCGGCAACATCGCCCAAAAGTTGATCACGCCAACCGGACTGCGAATCCGGTCAAAATATCAGTTCCTTTCCTCACTGCCTCTGACCTATTTCTGGCTCCTCCGGTAGCTAAGTTTGCTGCGGCTCGTACTATATACTGCTGCTGCTAGATATTTCCAGTGTATAACTAAACTGGCTAGTGATCTGGCGCAATTGTACATAATGAAGATGTTAGGCCCCCGAATTTCCCAGCCGAACAAAAGATAATATTATCCGCCGGCACCGACTGGCCGAGGTGATCTCATCTGCCCTTGTTTTGGCGCTGGATTCGATGGATGCAACAAAGAACAGCTCATCGCCTTCGGTGAGTCTGAGAAACCGAGCGAAGGATAAACAACTCATTCAGGTGATTCGTGTACTTTGCTGGTGTAACTTTGAAATGCACGGGGATCAATTCAAACAAAACGCAAGATTCGTTGCTTGCTGACAACACATCGGGGATCGACGACCGTCACCTCAGTTTGCCACAGATTCAGAGTCTCAGTTTCAGGCGGTGCGGAAATCACTGGGATGAAGTACTAGTAACTGGGGCTTGGAGCAATAGATACTTGTCCAGTGACGCCTTCAGCCCTCAGTCCCAGGTATACTTTCAGGACCACGTCGACGGGAACAAGGGATCGACGGTTAGAGGCGAGGATCATGACGATTGGCACGACATCATGCAGATTCGATGTGATTGGGATTAGTGCGCACGCAAAATAAGTACCTTATCCTAGTCCCCCCCATAAGGCGCGCGATTGTATCTTTTTTCGGCAACTTGTGCGAGAGTAATTTTCAACGTCGCGCGATGGCTCCAAAAAGCGCCGGCCGACATCTAAAGATGGATGTTCTTTCTACCTATCGTGTTTCTAGGTCTCATCGAAAGCCCCATCGACATCGTTCAATTTGACAATTCGCAATTACAATTTACTGCCGAAAAGAAATCGTACCTCTCAAACGACTGGCTGGGATATCACCGCTAACGTCGGGATAGACGATGCATTATGCGCATTCCATGCAAAATGCAGCGCCAATTGCAGCAAGTTGCGTGGAGCCATGAGCTGGCCCTCTGACCAACCTCCTCTCACCGCCACCCCACACAACGAGAGTGAAAACTTTTTTCATAGGTGGCATCCGGATGAAGCGAGACTTTTCTGCGTGGAGTGTTGCTGTTTCTCCATGTTTGCAGACCAAAAAAAACCGGTCGGATGAGATTCCACGCCCGCCATCAATGGATGTTCGGATTGACGGTCATAACACCCGTCATGACGACAGCAGTTGCAGTTGGAATAGTTGATTTGAATTTATGGAAGCTTTTCGCTGTTTTTTGCCGTTTTTCTATGTGAATGAATGCTCACCGAACGGCAAACACAAGATTTCACAACTGTAAGTAGATCTCTTCTTCTTTGTCTGATGTGGTACAACGGTACAACCAATCACTCTGCAAGACATACCTACCCGATCTCTATTGGATTGAGCGTGCTCTTGTTCCCAATTTGGTACAAGCTTCTGGAAGAACCCCGCACCGTATAGTTACTTGCCTCATTGCCTCTTTGGAAGTACCTTTTTCTGGCACGGACATGGCTCCAAACAGTCTAACTGACTTTTCTGCCCCTGCGTTTGATGATTTGTATAGGGACACGGATAGCATAGCGTCTAGGCGATATATCTAGACTATGCACAACGAGACATGTTTCTGTCGAACACACTTGCGTTGTTCCGGCCACCAGTACATCTGCATGTACAGGCAGCGCCTCCCGCATCGAGTTCCCCCACACATAACCAGCCTCATCATCCTTCAATCCACGTCTCTTATTTTACTTCCTCTTTTACTTCAACACCTCCTGAGCCTCCCCATGCTGCTGCTGGCGCCGGTGCAGCAACGAACAAGCAGTTAGTGCCCAAAGTCATTTCTCGCTGCTCACCGACACAATCTACCCCGACAAAAATCAATTCCAATTCACCGATACTTTCTCAATCACGAGCCCAACTACGACCAGGAACAAAAGCACAGGAAGGGCACGAGGTTCGCCCAAATCAGTGGAATCCTATTTTCTTTCCCAAACCACCAACCCCACCAACAATGGTGAAGGATGATTCGACGCTACGGAAAGCAGCTGCGATAACACCACCAACAAAAACACCAACAAAAACCAGCGTTCTGTCATATCTACATTCTCCGGCGGGTCAGAAGTTTCTCGACAATTTAGAGCGGGAGACATTACTGAAGCGGAAAAGCTCGCGACCAGAGTTTGGGGCGAGTACAAGTTCGCTATCGCCATCTGCGATTGCGGTCGATGACAGGACGCAGCACGATATCTCACTCGAGCGTAGGCGGAAATCGCGCCGCGATGGTGTGGACAGCAAAATTCCCAATGGATCGACATCACTATCGGAATGCCAGGCGACTCGAAACAGGGATTGTGGCCGGGACACCAGCGTTGGACACGTAGCGACGAGTGCTTGGAGCGAGGATGTGTGCAGCCAATCCCCCGACAGCCACTTCACAGGTGCAGATGCAGGGTCTATTAGGTCATCACGTGTGACGACGGATGCAGACGTGTTCGACAGCGAGGGTGAGTACATACACTTAGTCCTATCCCCGTTGATGTTTTATATTCGTCTTTCACTCTTTCTTCTTTTGGTATCTGACCGGAGACAAACATCTTGCAACAGACTTGACCGAGACCGAGGACATCCCAATACGCTCGAAGCTCTCCCACAGAGATCAATTGAACTTCAAAGGGTGCTTCGACCAGCTACTGCGTGGCATCACCCAGGATTCAAAAACGAATGAGATGGGTCTCGGCCGGCTGGAGTTTGGGTATCCCTTTCAACTGGTAGGTTTCTCTCTCTTCCCTTCCCCATAGTGGCTTACGTGCAGCAACGGCATCGTGCATCAGTATCTATCTATGGATCATCTCAGCGTATGCTAATATATAGAATTTTAGCATCCCCCTGGTGGGACAAAGCATCCACTCAAGAAGGAACCACCCACAAAGCCACCAGCCGTTCATGTACCCGGACGCGTTCTTCCTACAGTCAGCAGCCATGGGATCGTTCCCCAGCCTCTTCCACCGAGAAGTCAGGTCGTGTTGATTACCGATGCATCTCAGGATCCAACCAGCATTGACCAGCGAGGACTTCCCTCAGGTTCAAGCGTTGTTTTGGTGATTGATCAGCAATATGATGTTCATTTCCATGATCCAAGGTCAGCCGGAAAGAGTCCAGAGACAGTTGGCTCTCCATCCAAGACAAAGCAAGTTTTTCCCTTCCTTATGTGTATATGCATTAAACTAACAAGGTCCCGTGTTTAGGCGACGCAATCCTCTCCGAGACACAGTACGCCTGCGATGGAGTGTGTTCCATCCTGAATACACGGAAAAGAGCGAATTCGTGTTCCAGCCATCGCAGCAACAGTCTTCAAGGCCCGAGCCAAAGCGGAAGCTTTCGGTCACTCTTATCGAACAGAAGTCGAAGCGTACTCGCGACGACGATGTTGAAGGGCCTGTCTTCAACGAGAAACCCGCCGCCATTGTAGAGGACCCAATCGCCGAATCCGCCTCCCAGTCTGCTGTCGGACCTGTTGCCGTTGTCGTTGAAGATCCAATCTCCGCCGATCTGGACACTGAGCCTATCCAACAGCTAGCCACTCCTCCTCCTGAGCTTGAATTAGTGCCTGAGATCGAAGTTGAGGAAACCGAAGTCGCCAATGTGGAGATCATCCAGCAACAACCTTCACCCCCTCCTTCACCTGCTACAACCCCGATTCCCTTGAAATTCGATGCGGAGGAAGAGGCAGCCATCAAGGAGGCTATTAAGGAGGCAATGGGGGTCGGAGAACCGAGCCAGTCGGAGGTCGAGACAGAACTTGAAGCTGAAGCCGATTCGGATGTCGATGCCTTCGCCATCGATCTTTCAACCCTCCCTCCTCTGCCAGAATCTGAGCCCGCATCTCCAGCTATCGAGCCGGTGCAGGTTGAGGATGACAATGATATGGATGACGAAATTAATCTCGCAACGCTTCCAGCACTGCCTGATCCTGACTCCCCACTTGTCGAACCGACCGAGGTTGAAGAGCAGGGGGATGCGGTTCTCACCAGCCTCCAGCTCGACGACATGCCCGAAGATGACAAGCCCCAGGCCGACGCTATTCCACCTCGCCAGATGATCCAACAGCCTTCTCCTCCTCCGTCCGAGCCCGGCACTCCAGTAATGGATACCAAGAAGGATGATGCGATGAAGGTTGTTCCTTGGATGCCTCTTACGCCCCCAGAGACCCCATTGTCGATGCGTCACGGAAGGGAGAGAGTGATCGAGTTCAATATGACAATTCCCCTGTACATGCAGCCACCTTCTACGCCTTCGTCGATTTTGGATTCGCCGGTTTTCTTCAGAGGAAAGGATAGACAGCTTGAAGATGGTCCTACTCACTACTTCATCCCAGCACCTCCTTCCCCATCCTCGCCATCTCACTCGATTTTGGATTCACCGCTTGCTTCGAGAATGCGCAGAATCGGAGAGACAATCAAGGAAGAAGAGGAAGAGGGAGAGGAAGAAGAAGTTGAAGTCGAGGCAAAAGCTGAGGAACTCCCTGCTGTTGTGGTCATTGAGGAGGAGGATGAAAACGATGTTGAAGAGATCGTTCGATCTCCTCAACTCAGCTACCCATCACCACCGTCTTCGCCCATGCCATCAGTTATCGACTCACCTGTTTCCAAAGGAAAGGAACTTTCACGCGTTCCGTCCTTCACCATCATCTATTCGCCTTCCCCACCGCCGTCTATTCGCGATGTCCTGATGTACGACGAGGATAAGTCAATTGCTCCTTCTCCCGCCCCCGAGGCTCCGGTTTCTTCCAAGGGCAAAGAGCGAGAGGTCCTCCTCGAGAAGACTCTCCCCTCTCCCGTCCTCGAACAAGAAGAATTCGAACAGGATGAAGAGGAAGGTTTGAACCATCGTTCGACTATATACCCCTCCGGATGGGCCACAGCAGACGACATCTTCACCAATCCCGACCATCAGTACACCTACCAGTACAACAGTCGACCTCCCACTCCCGCTTCATCCATTGGTTCCCTCAGTCGACGCTGGTCAGGCATCTCCCGCATGAGCTACAACACCGCGATCACGACCCCTCCTGCGACCCGACCAGGCAGCGCCATCGGTGGCACCCCAACCGGAAACCACAAGCTCATAAGCTGGAGTGACAACGACCACCTCCTTCGCCGCACCGACAGCTTCGCCAGCAGCATCCGCCGCGAGCTCTTCCGCGACCAATCCACGAGCCGGACGCGCAAGCCTCTCCTCGTTTCTGCAGACACCTCGACCGAAAAGAAACGTCCCGCACTCCGATGGAGCGTCAGCATGCCGCTTATCCGCGAGCAATGGACGATCCGGTACCCGCTTGTTGTTTCCCCCGCTGAGAAGGGCTTCGTGGGTCTCAATGACGAAGACGTCGAGGAGTATGATGTTCACATCCCTGGAAGCATCCAACTCCTCCCACTCACCCGCGGCGTCATCGTCACCCCGCCCCGAATCGAACGGAGACGTAGAGTGCGTACCACTTCCTCTGCAGGCCCTCACAGGCGCAAGGTCAGAAGCTTGGTTGTTTACTCTCCTGACGAGCAGTTGGAGGGTATCGGACAGCTATTTGGTGACCTCCACGAGCTGAGCGATGTCGAGGATGAGATTGCGGCTGCGGAGAGGATCGTCGAGATTGTTGAAACCGTTGGAGCAGAGCAGAACGTCCCGAGGGAGGTTGTGACTGAGACGGTGAAGGAGCAAGAGGAAGTCGTTGAGGTGTTGAAAGAGAAGAAGAAGAGTGTGCTGAAGCGCCTAAAGACCCGAGCATCCGCATTGAAAGAGAAGGTCAAGGTTAAGGTGCACTCGTCGAAGAAGGGGAAGGAGAAGGCAAATGGTGCCACTATCGCTGTTTAAATTCTCCTCTAGACTGCATTGTTTTTTTTTGTTTCCGTTTTTGGAGTCCCTTAGATGGCGTTTGTTGGGAGTTTTGTTTTTTTATCATGAGCGTTATGATTTTTTGCATTTTGAGCGAGTGTCTTTTTGGGGATACGATATCACGAAATTTGGAGTACATATATACCATTTCTTTTGTTTTGATTTTTAGCATTGGGAGACAGATTGGCATTTTGGGGATGTTTTCTTATGATTATGATACCGAGAGCTACTTTAAGTCAATGACAATAAAGATTGTTATGATTGAGCTTTGAGTCTGCACTTGCCTAGTTTGAAGTGAACCACGAAGTTACGACGTCGTCTTTAATCTATAGACCTCCATCTGCATGCGCGGGACGAGGAGCAGGCCTGCATATTGATGACATTGGCCTCACAGGGAACACTACAGGCTACCTAAGAATCTGGGTTTGCATCATAGATGACATGAAACTAACCATAAGGTACCGAACTGTGCATCTGTACGTTTCCTTCCCAGGCATATCGGCCAAAACCACCCAGAATCGAGTGATGTTCATGACTGAGTACGTTACGATTTTTGGGCTTCGTCCCCCAACCTGAAGTCTCCAAAAAGCGTATCATGCACAGAAAATAGACTCAGGTTTAACTGATTTCGCCGCCACCGCTCGATCCTTTAAATAACTTCCTCCCCTCCCTTTCTCTTTCACTTCACTCCACCCCGTTCGTTCAGTCAATTTTGTCCAGCTTTACTGGAATCGTTTTTCCTCTCATTCCCTTCTCATCTTCTCACCTTCTCATATTTCCTTTCTTTAATCAATCCTGATCCTTTTGTTCGCTTTGTGGACACATCCTTCTTGTGACCTCAATCGCGAAGTTAGACAGCCAATACTTCCTTTTTATTTGTTTCATCCTTTCACATTCAACATTCACGATGCAACCTCCCCCAATGCTTCCGAAGATTTCAGCCCCAGCCTTCATTGGGCTAATCGTTTTCGGATTCATACTAGCTCTATTCTTGGTGGTTGCTCGATACAAAATTTTACGAAATGCGCCTCGAGACTTTTACAAAGACTTCGCCAAAATCGCGTTTACATTTTATAGCATTCTCATTACCATCGACGGGGCGCTCATACTTTTCCAAGCAGTTTGCGAACTGCAGCTTGAGAGGAAGTATCCCGGTTCGAAGGATCACGAAAAGGTTCTTCATGGAATGTCAACTGCCTTTATAGAGATTGTTTGTTCCTCTTTCTTCTTTCCCCTCTTGGTTCTTTTTTCAGTTTCAGTTGGCTAACGTTTGGTGCTATCATAGTCGAATTTTTATATGAGCATCACCTACTCGCTGGAGCTCTGGATATTGAAAGCATCATTTTTGACGTACTTTTTCCCGATGAGACGTCGATGTGGGCTGTGGCTCAGACGCTACTTGTATTTGACTGCCATCACTCTTGTCGTTACGTTGGTTTCCTTGGTGTCTTTGGGATTCTTGTATTGCACTCCGATTCAGAGAAATTGGTAAGCTCTTTCCTTCCTTCTCATCATGAACTTTCTAGGTACTGACTTTTCTATTGCTAGGTCTGCGGGTGGTGATCATTGTCTCTTTTTGGAATCAAGGGACGGAATTATTATACAGACTTCCATGAACTTGGCTACAGACGTCAGTAAGTTGACCAGAACCCCTAACCCTGGTCTTTATCATTCATCATTAACTTTCCTCTAGTGATAATCATCCTTGCCATCTGTTTCTTTCAAAGAATTAACGGAAGATCTGAACGATGGGGGAGCCTCGTGATCATCGCTATTGGAATCCTCAGTCCCATCATGGCCACCTTGCGTTTCATGGTTGTGATTCGACTCGCGTGGTTTCCGGAAAAAGCCGAGGCGACTGAGCTTGCAAGGGCCAATGCTTCTTATGGAGCATTGGAAAATTATACCGCGATGATAGCATTCTTTCTCCCCTCCCTTCGCGTATGGTATCGTCATCGAGACAACAAGCCTCTTTTGCCAATGCGTGCCTGGTATTGGTTTGTTGGACAACCTGAAGAACCATGGGACCGAATCATTTGGAAAATTGAGCTCGATCAAGATCGCTTTCCAGTTCGACAGGTTCCTGCTGAGTCAGTTATTTCCAAAATGAAGAGAGGATTCGGACTTAGAGGTCCAAGGGTCGTGGTTCTAGATGACGTTGAGATGATCGGTGATACGGTTTTGAGTGGTCACATTGATTACCGGAATAGGAGACCAATTCCTATCGGTAGAAATGATAGCATTAATCCGATATCATGGTATGATGAGGAAGGGAACCTAGTTTGGATCGAACTGGAGGATTAGATGGTTGGTGATGGTTTTCTTTATCTTTCCTTACAAATACCCATTAGCATCAGCGTGTACATGTACAACACTATGAGCTTCTTCAGAGTTTGCTGATTCCCCTTTTCCCTTCATGCACAATACTTTGAGCTTCTTCAGAGCTCGCAGATCCACTTTTTTCTTTAATACTCCTTGCTTTCTTTACCCAATTGCTGTCGATGCGGAAGTTTCACTATGGCTCTTTCAAGTCATTCCTTTCTGTCGTACAAGTTTTTTCATTTACTGATTTTAATGTTTCATTTCCTTCGTCTTGACTGTACAATATGGGTGGGTGGGTAGGTGGGCGGGCTTTTGTACTCGAGAACGTCGTGCTTTCTTTCTTTTCATCGAGGTTTATGATCATGATTCATGAATGATTAATCGATGGGGTTACAAGGTTACAAGCAACGTTTAATTTCATTATATCTTGTTCTAACAGTTGCTACATCTACTGTTAAAGGTGATAATAAACTGCGTGATTACCGCTCTTGAGATGTGATCGGTTTTCTCGCTGGCCAGACTCCCTCCAGCTTAGCTCGTTCCTCGCACGCGAGGGAGACGAGTGAGGTTAGGGGAGAGGCTGGGCACGAGAAAAGTGATTGGTATTTATTCAGTATTTATGTTCTTGCACCCTAAAACTTGTACGTACATATACTTAATCTACCTATCATCCGCGGAAGGGGCAAATGGGATCCCCATTTGCGAAGTTCCCTAGATCTAAAGTCGCCGCCGAGATCCTGAAGCAGCGTATATTTTTCTTTCGCTAGCAAAAGTAACGATATATACTCACGCGGTCGACTGCCGCATGAGTATAGAAGGGACCTCTTTTCAGATATCCTTCATTGTTACTCGCCGCAAGCGGACAGTTATTCACAACTTGAGTTCTACAGAGGCTTAAGTACATGAGTTCTTGTCTTGGCTTTACTCAAGTATGATGTAGAATACGCACGTACAGAGAAATTATGAGGAAGTCCTCAAGGATCTCACTAATCTCAATCAGATCTAATCTTATTATCAAGAATCTAATCAATCCATCTAATCACGTAGTCATTCTCGTCTCCGTGCATACCAGAAACAAAGTACTCTAGACTACTAAAGAGAACCTATCCCTACGCCATAAGGAAAGTTATTTTAGCTATAGAAAATGTCTTTACACAAAAACACTGTTCCTTGGGGCAGGTCGAGCTTCTTTGTCTTCGTGAGCGGGTGCTCTTCGTCAGGCGAATTCGGCAGGCTCGTTTTCTTCATGAGCTCCAATTTCGATGCTGTCTTAATACTGAGTAGAGTGGTTTGTTCTATGCGAAGACATTTATATCGATATTCCGATTCATTTGGTGCAGACTGCTGTAATTATCTTTTGACTAAGAAATATTCGATTCTCAAGTACAGACCAAACCACTCGAGTTGGTCCGACTACTCGGCATTCGAGATCGAGACTACTGCTCAAGGCTATCTCATTTGACAAGTTCCTGCTTGATGAAGGGATACGGAAGCAAATTGGAGTACTATGGTTTATTATGCGCTTGAAACCAGCCATCCAACAGACAGCTTGCGAGCGACGAGAAATCTGTCAACTAATGAACGAAAACAGGCTTATTGGGCAGAAAAATACAAAGTACGAGTATGCCCGTTAAACCCCCAACACAACAGAGGCCTGAACAGATACAAAATCAAGAAAGAAAATGATAGTCAAGTACTTAAGTGCTTACGCAGAGGCAGCGTATTCAGGTGTTGGACATACCTAACAGTCGCAAATCAATCGACCGTCATTGCGCACCAATCTCCTGAGGCTGCAACACAACAGCAGCCTCCGGTTCACCTCATTCAATTGTGGTTCCAGAGAGACCACACTAGGGATAGTATATCCCCAGACGTAGTTATGTTGGAACAATAGATAATCAAAACTCAATTAGCTTCGCTCTCTCTAATGTATGGGCATTACTTACTCGTCTGGAAGGATGATTGATGGTACCATTGTTACTTTCCGTAAGGTCTGGAGACTCTCTAAATCCCAGATCCGAGAAATCCAGAAGTTTTTGAACAGCCGAGTCTGAGATCTTAAAATTTATTTTTTGTTGCAGTTGGCCGTCGACGCAGCGCCTGGAGCTCCGTTCAGTGATGTCGGGCTTAACTGTCAGAGGGATACAACCTGTTATTCTTACTTGGTCTCTTCCGGATTACCCTAACGGGTTTACTGCGAGTATGATCAACGATTGTTAACGAAAGACCTCAGACCGGTCAGAAGTCGTTGAAAGACCTAAAGTATGTCAATCAAAAGAAAGAAGATAAGAAAAATGCACAACGATACGGCTACCTACCCTCATGATCTTCCGAAAAGGTGAAGCTGTCATCAAAATTGACTTGAGTCATTTCTTGTTTCGAAGGTTAAACGAGTCTCGAATGCTGGGAATCATCGTTGTCGATGTCGGCTCTGTGAGACAGCTTGGGAGTCCCCCGTCCTCAAAAACTTTGCTGAATAATGCTCCGAGTACCTTGCAAAGCTGGCAAACAATAGGAGTACTATTCTCAACTGGTGAGAGAAGATGTTCGATTAGACTCTCATCAAGTTATTAAAGAGATTGTAGGAATGAAGGAGGTTGTAAGACTTACGAAGGATTTTAGGATTGAAGTGGTTTTAGGAGACTTGGATGGAAGACCGGACTGAACTGGCTGATCGATGGGATCAAGCGAGAGGACGAAGAGTGCGACCCGCCGCCGACGTGCAGGCTAATAGGATATAAGAGCATCGATGGGGGATAATAGTGATGATGATGGAGGATGAAGTGATGATGATGATGGTAATATGATGGTGATTGTGATAATGGAAGAGAGTATGAGAAGGCAGAGGCGAAGGAAAGTAGAGGAGAAGAAAGGGGGAAGAGAAGGAGGGAATTCGAAAGCATTAGGAGAGGGTTCACAGCTTCCCCTCCAGATGGCGGAAAGTGCATACTATGACCACCTACTAGCACCAGATCCAGGGGCTAGTTACATGACTCAGTGGTGAGAAGTCATCAATATTTCCTAACTTATCCATACGAAGCGACAAAGAAAGGGTATTATAGGATATTTAGCCAACGAAAGTGATAAATATGTGTTCTGTACGTTCTGCGACCACACCAGACGATTCCGAACTGACAAGGAAAGTTCGTGATATTTTTGGCCTGTTCATGAACTGCAAAAGATTCATAGCACTACTTTCAACATAGTCAGCGGCGGACCAGAGGGATGACGCATCAAAGTTACGGTGGCTTAAGAAACCGCCACACCAGGCGATGCTAATGACCGCAGCCCTATCTTAGACTTGTAGTGGTAACATTACACCATAAATCTAGATGGATATTAATGAACTGGCACCAGTTTGCAAATCGGTCGCTGAAGTTCGCAAACGAGTCGTATATAATGCGGTGTTAACTGCCTTTATCAACAACCAGATATATGCATTTACTACTAAGTATACATATACGTAACAATCACGCATAAAAGTCCCCGGAGATCATACCCACATCTTCACGCAAAATAGGACTCAAATTGATTGAAACTAGAGTGTGATATGTACATATCATACACGTGAAGTTCTGTCTCTCCTTCCATCAATCATGATCATCTGCCTAAGCCCATATCAATCCAAACAGCAATTCCTTGTCCGAAAACACCGTGTTTTATAGGGAAGCAGGCGTTGTTGATGAGCAAGCAGCTAGAAACACCATGGTAATCTTTTTATTACGGCCTCCTTTCTTTCTTACTTAACGCCAGGGTTATCAATGAAGAGAGGCTACTAACGTTAATGTTGCAACGTTTTTCATCATTACTAAGGATTGTTTGTTTGAAATTTGTTCATCGTTTGTCCCACTATTTATTCTCTTCAGACACTCGAAGAACCGGAGAACGGCTGCAAGTCGCGACCGCGTTATGACGTCAAGGAGTCCTTGTAAAACAACCAAGGATACAATTTCTCTAGTTGAGTTGGCAGTTGAAATTCCAGATGTTGTAAACACCCAAATTCCTAGGCACGAAACCTGTGGTAATCATCCCTTTTATACCTGTCGACGTTCTTTTTTTTCCTCTTCGCGACGAACGAGTAAACTGCGGGCGAGGTGAAATCTGACCAAAGTCTCGGGAGAGAACGTCTTGCTCGAATCTTGTCATTATTGTTTGAACTTGCTGATTGTCCCGCCGTCTCAGCTATTCCTGAAAAGTGAATGCGTGGATGCGATTTTGCGGTCGTCCAGGCATACGCAAGGCACTCTAGAGAGCATGGAATATACAACTTAGTATGGTGCATAAAACACTTCGGGTGCTATAAACATCGGGAGCAGTTTTGGGTTCGAAGCCCGCTCTGATCAATTTGTTTTGTTGTTGAGAAAATATTCCATCATTTAGTCCGTTGTATAGCACACTCAATTATCCAATATACAAAGGCAATCTATTAGCTTGGTTAGCACTTCGAATGCTACAGTGGGTGGATTGACTTCGTGGGGGTTTTGTCGGTAGCAATAGTGGTTAGTTGGACTTGCTGTCGAGTTTCTTGCAGATTCCGCAATGGAGTTATGAATCTAGTACCAACGGTTAAGCCGTAACAGAAAATGACTTTTAGGAACTGAGAATTGTGGAAAGGATGTGGTAAGGTAGGGATAGCGCTCCTTTTCGGAGTCTGGGACATTCATTGCTCAAGGATTTTACGAATCTTTCTTGGATCTATGATGTGGAGGGCCACAGGAAGTAACCACAAGAGCTTGAGCTCGCCAAACTTTCCCGGGTATACACCGAACGAAAGAGGTGTTTATTGAGCATGCTAGCTATCACTTTCGTTCGCGGGGTCGAGTATGTACTTGCGTATGCTAACAAATCACACTGCGCATAACGGAAGTATGTGTTTTTATTCTTAGTGTTTGTTGTGCAGAAACCTTTGTGAAGGTGGAGGTGTGGCCGTTTGTGTGGATGGTGGACATTGACCACCGAGTTGGTTCGCCTGTACAAAAATAATGTCGATGGTTTAAAATACTCGTCAGCACCATCCGGTGTCTGGACCACTGTGAGAAGTACAGTACCACACATCCATCAATGATCAAGATAAGTAGAGGATATGACTTAGACACGCTCAATATAGAGAAAAATCGTAGAATCGTATCACAAGGAGGCTTTTACACTTGGAGGAGAGAGCAACAACCTTTTCCATAACAAGAGGTATGTACATCCACAAACAGACATAGTTTCATGATCCGTTCAATTCCATCCCCCATCAGCCTCCTCCATATCTATATGCTGCCACCTCTCCCTCGCATACCAATATCGTACAATCATGTTATTTTCTATGGGCTCGCAATAAAGAGAAGAGAAGAGATGGCTGTGCAATAGATGCCCGATGGAGGACGGCGGAAAAAACGAGAAAGAATATGAAACTACACGCATGGAAGACAAGAACTGACAGAGGTAAGCAATTAACTTTCCGTAGATCCAACCCAACCCAGAAACCCCAGCAAAAGATACAAGTTCACCCCGCCAAGTTCCCACATCCCCCAAAAAAGAAATAAGGGCAGGTTGAACAACGAAAAATAGAGACAAGAAACTCATTCATGCGTCATATCTATACAAACTCCTTTTCCCTAACTTTTTCTTCCCTTCCATTCCCATTTCATCGTTCGCATCATATCGTTTTTGCCTTACAGACTCTTCTCAGCAGTCTCTGTAGAGGTCTCCCCGGTTGTTGACTCATTCTTTGCCTCGAACTCTGAGTCGTTACTCCTTATCTCCTGCTCAATGTTGCTCATCTGCTGAACCTGGCGCTGTTCCCACTGCTTCTTGCGGTCCTCCGGAGGCACGGAGTAGTCGATTCTGATAGAGCGGCCGTAGAGCTGGGTTCCAGTGAGCTTCTCCTTTGCCGCAACGGCGCTGTCGACATCAGTAAAGTCGGCATGAACGAAGCCTCGCGGCTGGCCGGTGCGGCGGTCCATTGCCACACGAACATCAACGCAACCTGGAACCTCCTTGAACAGCTCATTCAAGTCATCGTCGGTGGTGTTGAACGACAAGTTTCCAATGAACAGAGTCTTGGACTCAGGGTTGGACTTGATGCGCATGTCGGAACGGTTGACATACTGGACGTTCAAGCGACGGCCGTGGAAAGGGGCCTGGTGCATTGCTTCAATTGCCTCAGCAGCCTCGGTGAGGGTTTCGAACTCAATGTATCCAAAGCTAGTAATTGTTCCTTATCAGATTTTGGTCACTAGCGGGAAAAAGAAGAGAAAAAACTCACCCTCGTGCAACACCATCCTGGCTGGTACGGGGAATACGGACACCACGGATACTTCCAAACTCAGAGAACTTGTCGTGCAGATCCTTCTCGGTGACTTCGTATTTAAGGTTTCCGACATAGACAACCCGGGTAGGAGCTACTGGGGGGCGTTCCTCGCGGCGTTGTTCGTCACTCAAGCGTCTGTAACCGAGGGCGGGTTTTTCTTCACCACCCTCATTCTCGCTCCACGAAGAATTCCATCGCTGCTGAAGAAGCGACTCAAAAGATCTCAGCTCGCTGAGGTTTTGCGGGCGGGTGTAACGAGCGAGGCCGAAGTTTGACGATGCGATGGGGACGGCGGGGCGAGAAGCAGAGCGACCGGCCGTGACGGCGAAGCGACGGAGAGCGAACCTAGAATGGGAATTAGAGCCAATACAAAGTATCGATATGTGCAAGGGCTTACATGGTGTGAATTGATGAGAGAGTGGTGGTGATGATGGTTTGATTGTGGTGGAGAGAGAGAAGGTGAGGTGGAAGAGATGTGAGCTGCTGAAAGTCTTTTTGGGATGAGAAAATTGAAATTTTGAATCAGCTTACCCAATACGGCATATCTCTTGGCGTGCATAGTGTCTTGGCTTATCGAGTGACCCGACGTGCAAACCGCCGCGAGAAGTATGCGTATGCCGCATGCCGGCAGCCTGAGATGCTCAGACAAAAGGTCTAGACCGAAAGGATGAACAGTATATTCCGTCGCTTGTTTGTTTTTTTCAGCGTTATCATCAGCAGGAGTCGATTCGCGTTAAATCATAAAGCGCTATCAATGCTGCAATTGTAAGCGTGTTAAACCCGTTTCAAAACAGTACCCAATGCGTTTTCGGACGGTTAACAGATAGATAGCACTTAATATAAGTACTTACAAAAAAAGCCCCATCTCTTCCAACTGTACTCTACATCTCGGTGGTACATATTTTTGGTTCATTTCATCATATACCAATTGTTTTTCAACGAAATTCCGGCAAGCTTAACACATAGAAGATAATCCGATCCTTCCCACTTAACCTGCAGCTCAAAGTGACCAAACCCCCAACAATATGTCCACAGTGGCACATCTGATCTTTATCCCAAGGTTCCGGTCTCCCAAACATGGAATATGCGGCACGTGATCCCCATACGGTTGAGTGATGGTAGAGCATGAATATGCTAAGGTAGACAAGCGGGACCGTTCTCGGAATACGCGCGTGAACTGAGTACAAACGGCTGTTGGTACCTGAGAGGGAAACCAGTGTAATGTACGATGATTCTATTCTGAGGAGAGTACAAAGTGAGTTGGTCTGAGGGGCAGATAACCTTCAGTAGACGTAACCCTGCCCAAACACTACGACCTTACAACCAAAATACCCGTCACACGACCCCGTGTTCGTGAATAACGTCTGAATTTCACTTCTGTCCACACAACACCTTGGAAATCCAGACACTATCCATAGGGTCATGTTTTTTGCGGGGTAGTGAGACAGGCCCCGTGGTTTTTACGCATAGTCTACATAACGGGGGGTCGTGGACAGCCGACGACCCTGTGGATATAGTCTGAACTTCAGATTTTATCCACATTCCAGTTCCAAAACCATATTTTTCCACAGGTTGTGAGATAGAGTGACATTTTAATCTGGGATTGTGATTGAATGGCATTTTATCAACGGGATACGAGGTTGTGGGATAGGCTTGTGTTTGTGGCTGTGTTTGTGGATGGTGACCTGACAATTGTAGGTATGTACTTAGGTACTTCCTAAGAAGTCTTTGGAACGGTGTACCGGTATTACTTATCTGGACAACCCAATATCTCGCCTCATCTCAAGTACAAGGCTAGGGCGATGCATTCCTGCTGCCTGAAGAACGAATTCCACATCTCCACCTCATTTCTGGCTTGCAGTATCCATTAATGTTTCAAGTCTTCCAATACGTGTGTCTCCATCGACTAGTTGTATAAGGTGTAGCCAGGCTGATCAAAGGGTACGAGGATTTCCCATAAGTTAGCGTGGAGTCATGTCCAACTTTCCACTTTGCGAGTCGTCATTTCATATTCCTTCCTCCGGGTCGAGTACTATTATACCATTGTTATTTCATCTATTTCTGGTAGTCCCCCTGCAGCCCAGATTTCCCTTTATTGAATTCCACACCCTGATGCTACCTCAGGGCATGGTGGAGGGCATGTTACTTTTCAAATCTCAAGATTCCAAGCGTTTTATTCCCTTGTATACTGTCGAGGAATCTCTTCGGGAGTATAGAATTCAGCTACTCTTAACAGTGCCTGTGCTGCAGTACTTGAGTGGCTGTGAGCGCTTGAATGAGGTGGGGCGATTGGTTGTGGAGCAGAGCTCGGAGCTCTCCAACATGGAGATTCGTAAGTCTTCGGACAGTAACACCAGAAGCTCCGCCAGGACAAAGTAGATTATTTGCCTGATTTATATACATAATAAAGCCCCCATAACAATTGCCAGTCTCTATGCCGTTTGTTTCCCAAAGCAATATACCCTCTCATCTTCCGCTGCTTCCGCACCTTTTTTTGGAGTCTTTGGCCAACTTCGCCTTGCTCTTTTCTCTTTATTCTTGAGTGCTTTCTCTGAGATAGTAGTTGTTTTCCGATAGAAACGTCGTACGAATGAGAGTAGTTAAAAGTTCTTGAAGGCTACATGGCCTTGGAGTAGTCGTAAAACCCATCCATGGACTATAGTAAGCCACATCATCACGACTGGTATTATGCCAACTCCTTACAGTCGTTTTCGAACCGAGTTGTGGTGCTGTCAATACTGACAGAATCACTCTTTGGACCAACGTAGCTACCTCCGAAGGTTTGGATGCCATTACAACGCATACAGTTTTGACTGACACCTCAAGAACTGAAATGGTTAAATTTCCAAAACGAAGTTGCGTGGGGGATGATGGCAGAACAGAGCGGTGCTATGGTGAAGGAGAAGTACTAGAGTTATCTGTGATGAAGGAGGGTGTCGTGAAGACTCCTATTGAATGTTCCTGATGTACATCCCATTGATGCCTTTATAAGTCCCGACGTTTGGTGTGCTTTCACAGCCTTTGTGGTATCGTCGAATGAAAATCTGTCTTTGGCAGTGATGGTTGTGGCTGTAGACATTACAATATCATACATGTAAATAAACGTGCGAAGTACTTGCCAAAGATGCTTCAAGTCGATCACTCGAGAATAGTGACGCCAAATAGTTGTCGTTTTCTCTGTTGACCCGGGATGTGATAAGTGCCTAGTGGCATCTTGACAAGAGCATGGTAATATACTGGTATTCTGTATGATTAAGCGATCGGTCAATGGAAAGTGGGCAGTGTTCCGAGGCGCAGTGATCTCAATAGCCCGGTCCGGCCCAAACCTGCCCGAGAGCTACACTACGCGGGCAGCTTTACTACTGTGGCTGCCATATGTGAATCGCTCGGCCCAGGGTCTGTTCAAGCAGCCTTCTTATCTAGCTTCCAGCGAACCTTATTCATTAAACTATTTACATCTTTTAGACATTTAATCCTTCGCATTTTCTAGCTTCGCTGCTGCATCCAACAACCGAATAATTGACACTGTTTGTTCAAACTGCAATAGACCATTTCTCATCAAAGATTTGAGGATTTCTTGCGCTTCAACAATGTCATCTCCAAGCTTTCTCCTCCGGAACTTGGAAGGAAGAGGAACTTGGAACGGAAGACAGCGAACTCGAATCGCTGGTAAACATGGTGTGATTGTTGCTCTATCAAGCTGAGGGCATGGGCTAGATATATGATTGCAAGATAAGCTCGAGTATAGCTTGTCATGATGACCTCATACTGGAATGAACCTTATCTTAACTCTTGAGCCGCGGCCTTCTAGCTTCAACTGCCACTAAACAGCTCCGTGGTATAAATGTTGTAATGGTAAACTCATATACCCGTCACCGGGCTGAGCCGTGGACGGCCGCTCGAGCCGTAGCCGGGCCGGGCTATTGAGATCACTGCCGAGGCGGCCAGTCCGGCTAAATATAACCCTGAAAGAGGCCAGTCCGTGCCAAGGTAAACCGATGAACAGAGGCCTGGGCCGTCGGCTCAGGTTTGCCAAAAGCTAACCTAGGCTCAAACTACCTAATTGTTCGCAGACCGGACAGATATCTGTAATACGTCTGGCAAGTCGGCCTAGACTGGCTACACCAAGGGCAGCTTCTTTAGCCATTGTCCAACCACTCTGTGAATCCGCCGGTGGGTGATCACCGGTGAACTGGCCGCTTTAGAACACTGAAAGCGGGTGCTAGGAGAGCAGAGTTGATGGGACTGATAACCGGCGAAAGAAATGGTGGGCACCGATTATCTACCTGCCCAGTGCAGCGTATCTACATCCAGTCAGACGTATAAGTTGTTCATGCACACCAATTAATACCACACGTGCATATCTGATTGGATCAACCAACGCTGTCATAAATTATGATCATTTCCCCTTCAATCCGCAAAATACTTCATCGAAGTTCCCCAGACTAAATCGGATGTATTGAAATTTATTGAGAGGAAGTTCGTGGAATGTATCTGGACAGTCAATTCTGACAGTCAAATCGCGGCAGTCAACTTTGACTGCCTTATCTAACAATCTGTTGGAAATGTAGCATTGTGTGACTTTATCTTCCCTCTCTCTTGCCACAGCCTTCATTGCAGTTTTAGTTGTATGTTTTTATACATTTTCCATATCTCCAAGATCACGTTTATCCCAGAAAAACACGGGTGCTAGCGCGCTAGCATCGATATCTTTGAAAATGATAAAAATTTCTTTGAAATGGGTCGCCAAAAGTGGCATGGCTTGATTACATTGGCTTTCAACCAAACCTCCAGAACCGTGTAGCTCATAAGGTATTATAGCTCCTTGGAAAAAGTTGACTGCCGCGATTTGACTCAGAATCGACTGTCCGGAATCATCCCGGGAAGTTCGTTACAGCTAGCAGCGAGTGACAATTGTGTGTCTGTGACATCATGGTGGGCTCACTTTCGGCTAAACAGCCACAAGTCTACTCGGCCATGCCCGGTACTAGGCGGTCAATTAGTCTTATCATCATGTATATTGAGATCGGCAGGCGATAAGATAACGCTATCATTTTGGACCTCCCACAGCGCATTGACTCAGACTTCCTCCAACAAATCCAGGCTTACTTCAATGCCGCTTGTTGCCTGTTCACTGTATGTTGTGCCTTCTTTATGTTATTGTGCTCCACCATTTCTGTAGGGACACATGGTTCTCCGCCCGAAGAGTTGCGAGTGCCTCGTTCACGTCCTCTCCTGAAAATCTGCCTTCGTTACCGTTTTGGGGGTGAGTCGAGTGTCCGAGAGTTGGACGTCGTCAGAAACCGGCCTTCCTCCGTTTTTTGAATCGTATCATTCGCATCAGGAATCGGACAAGCTCAATGTCATGAACCGGACTTAACGGCTTCCTCGCCGTCCATACCTAGTCCAGCAGCGCCATCCTGGGTACCGATACTCCACACACTGTTTCTTGATTCCGTAGTGTAGTTTCCTGGCTCCAAAACCTCTTGTCCTGGTCCCTACCAGACCTTAAGTTCCACCATCGTAATAGCTCACCGGCCGAGCACGTCTACCAGCGCCTAAACGTCCACCGTCACCATCTCCACCACCGTAGAAGACTGCCACCCCCCAAAGTCGAAATCTTTGGTGTTCCCACCACCTCATCACACCTCTGTCGCAACCGAGTCGTCCTCCGGCTCACCAGGTCGTGAGTCTCAATCCGAGTCGACCGTTCGACACTGTCCTTCCTTCCCGGCTCGGATAGGACTCTCGATGTCGGTACTGGCAATAGGAGATCACCACAGCGACTGGAAGCGGAGTAACGAGGGGCTCGGAATCGATAAAGTCGAATAAAGCATAGCAAGGATGTGTTCGTGCGGGTATTGTTGAGTTTTCGTTTCTCGTGAGCTGTCTTTTGTGCGTCGACAAATGGTGATGTTGACAACGTGACGAGTGGCGGATTCGTCGCCTGGGCAGTGGCGAAGCTAGTACCGAAGATATCTCCGCGGGCCTGGATGGTTAGTTACTCATCCTGGCGAGTTGTTTGTTGGATACCACCCAACAGGCGACACGCGGAAGGGAGAGTTCGAACTAAGGATCTGGAGTAAATATTGCAATTGGTTGTCGTTGTCTAAGAAAAAAAACTACGTTGTGCCATCGAACTTCTGAAAGCAAAGAGAGGGGTGAAAGAGAAAGGGCGAGAAGAAAGCCACAGAGAGAGAGAAGGATAACATGGAGATAAAAAAGGGACAAAGCACAAATCTCCGTATTTCCAAACGGCTAATCTTAATAGTGTTTCCCTCTGGCTTATTGGTTGTGCGTATGTTTACAACAGGCTTGGAAGCTTCTTGTCCTGCAAAATATTCAAATATGGCCCACAATCTACCCATCCATAATCTTCTATTCCGAGTTGCTGTGCGTCTGGACTCCGTTCTTTGGTCCGATTTCAAAGACAAATCATATACTATCACTCATCTGTGCCACCATCCGGCATCCCCACTAACCAGCCAGTCCATCGTAATTTCACGCTATCAACTGGAGGGTTTGGTGCAAAACTATAGCCAAAAACCCCGGTAAATAACTGATATTATCCAACAGGTCTCTCTCCTGCTCACCCTCACAAATAATAAGAGAGCATCAATATTTCCAAAAAAATAAAAAATCCCCCAATCCCTCAGTTCGTTGTCTCCTTCTGCGTGGTCCCACTCGATCTCGCATGCTGCCCCAGCAAAGAAAAATCCCGATTGCATTGCCTGAGTCTGTACCACCGATATGCGGAGTGGTCGGCTGCACAGGGATAGATAGATGGGATTTAGCTGCCCACGTTATTGTTTCCGCTGATGCATAAAGCTTATCTCAATGACAATGCATAAATAGTGAATTTCCAATCAGCATGGATGGTTGGGGTGTTGGCTCGAACTGTGATTTCATATATAGTCACTTGAACAATTTGGCTCATCAAGAGCTTGCTTGAGATTTTCTGCTTCGAATCTAGGAGATCGTATGTCAAATGCCCAAAAAAACATATACGCTATACACCCTTGTTTAAGTTTTTGTGCAACTAAAGCTAATTAAAATTGGGTATCTGAGCATGATACTTAGTTACCAATTGAATGCTCTATCGTCGGTGCAATCTTCTCCACACAACTCGCAGTCGCTATTCCAAATGTAGAAGCAAGCAATCGGTGTTCCTAAGCCGCTGAACAAAGACCCAGTAAGCGTACGCACAAAAAATTATTTCATCGTTGAGAATCTGAAAAATCCCAACAGTTGTACGAATCTTTCGAACAATCCAACGCATTTCCTGTCCTCCTCATTGTTTTCCTAGGGGTTAGTTCCCACCCTTGCAACCACTCTCCCATCTCAAGTTAACCTTATGCGTAGTCTTATGCGGGGGCGGAACCGGAGGCTTGTCATCAGTTTTGAGGGCATTAAGCCGTCTCAGAAGCTCTTCATAGTCAATAGTCCCAGAACCCCGATTGGCAAGCTCCTTCTTAACCTCTTCGCGGATTAAGGCACGTTCCTTTTCTTCTTCAATCCGTTCGTAGTAAGCTCTAAGTTTCTTGTCGGCCTCAATATGAAAGAGCTCTTGGGATTGCACGAGGACAAAGTCGGCATGTGCTTTCTCTGCGGCAAGACGTTCTGCTTCGCGTTTCTGGTGCTCCTCTGCTAAGCGATCTCTGTATCCCTTGTTGAGACGTGCTTGCTCTTGGAGTCGATGCTGTTCAGCCAGGGCAAAGGCCGCTTGACGTGCGACTTCTTCTTCGGCTTTCTTTCGAGACTCTTCATCCTTCTTCAGACGGTCTAGCTCCTCCTGGACGCGCTTGGAATATTCTTCTTGAGCAACAGCTTTTGCGGCGGCCTGAGACTTGAGCCGGTCAAGTTCTGCCTGCTGGGAGGCAATATATTGATCGTAAATGTACTGACGCTCACGTGCCAGATGTTCGGCTTCCTCCTCCTTTTTGAGCTCTTCTTCCGCGCGTTGAATTGCTGTCAGACGCTCGGCTTCCTGCTTCTTCTCGGCCTCTTCTTTCGCGTGTTGAGTGGCTGCCACCTCTTCAGCATATTTTCGAGCTGCTTCTGCGGCAACGAGCTTTCTAGCGGCTTCCTCTCGAACCAGCCTTTTCTGTATCTCCTCAACGAGCTTAAGAGCTTCTTCTTTCTCAACCCATTGGCGAGCTGCTTCCTCACAAGCACGTTTTTTGGCGGCCTCAAGTTCAGCCTGTTGACAGGCCGTCTCCTCGGCGAGTTTGCGAAGAGCTTCCTGCTCAGTAGCATGGCGGGCTGCATCTTCCTTAAGCTTCATGGCGTCTGCCTTGGCCTTATCTTCCATCTCCTCCCTCTGTTTCGCATCAGTGTCCGTCTTTTTCTTATCTCTTATTCTCTGGACCGCCAACTCCTCGACTAAAATCTCTCGTCTTACTTTAGCCCTCCGCTGCTCGCGACGACAGGCACGACAAACATCTTGAGAATGATAATCTTGCGAGAACGAATGGCCGCATTTGGAGCATGATGTAGTAATATAGATGCTCAGGTTCCCGTTGTGGGTGTGTGAGCGCCTCATCCCACCCTCATTAGTGGCGGGGAAGTGGTGGTGTTCCGATACATGACGAACTGGGACAGGTTCAACGGCTACAATTTTGTCAGCATCTGGTTGCGATTGAGTACGAGCTAAAGGGAGCAAAGACCAAGGATCGGAATGAAAGGCATAGCATCACGCGTCACTGGAAAGAACCCTGACAAGCTCCAAAAACCGCCTGTTCGAAGGCCCAAAGGTGGGAGCGGTCCCAAATGGGGTGACCCGAAAGGGATAGTTGATGTAGGGGCTCCGGGAGGGATTTGTGCGTCGGACGAGGGGTCGACGCAGATCGGTGCTGCATGGTAAAACAACGGGGGAGGGATTGGCAGCCCTTGACTATTGGTTGTTTGTCAATGTTATTACTCTGTAGTAATAAGAGAGCACGAATGGGAGGTATGCTGACATTACAGTTTGCTCCATTGCTACCGGCGGAGGGTGATAGTACAACGGCATTTTCGAATTATTGTCGCTGTGTATTTCTCGTTCTGCTGTTGACAAGTAAAGACCTCGGAGGTATCGTCGGGTCAGACAAAGTACCTCTGGAGTTTGATTTTGGCCAATTGCAATGCCCAGCGATGTGTTGTCACAGACGGTAGGTCGACGAGAGATGAGTGGCTGAGTTTTAACACATCACGAGGAAGTGTGACGATGGGCACAAATCTGAGCAAACCTAACCCCAAAGCACTCAGGCAACACCTTCGCACTGGCAATCGATACCTCCTATAAATTAAGTAACCAACATACGCAGTCATTCTTCGGCGTGAGGACCACTACTAGTAATAATGTGCTGAATCAAACTACCATAAACTCCAATGGAACAGGGTCCAGACCTTCTGTTCAACAATGCCCTGTGGTCTGGCCATCGGTTTTGGTATGTCGAAGGAAGTTTTACATCGAATCATACAACCTACCGTACGCGTGGCAGCACACAGGAGGAGGGAGAGAAGGAGGAAAAGGAGGAAAGGTGGAAGGTGGTGGTTGCGGTCATTCTGGTTCCCTGCGAACAGTCGTTGTTGAGAATAAAGTTGCAGACCTTCGGCAAAGAGATACTAATACGGAATTTAAAACCTCAAACATCCGAACACCTTTCTTAACTTTACATATGCATTGAAAAATCTGGTGTTTCTCTTGATGTGCAATGAATTTGACCCCTGTTGTGACGAAAGTTGGGTGTGTTTCTTGCAGTAGTTGTGTTCATGACCTACCTCAAGCAACAGACGGCCAACGCGCCCCTATAATTAGTAAGGCCAGCAATGATAATTTAAGCGGGGTTAAGGGTTAGGGCGGAGCTAGGTGGAACACGTGAGAAACGTGTGGTGGGGTGTAAATGTGAAACGATGTCATGGCAAAAATATCCATGTACTGGTACTTAAGTACGCAAAAGAAGTCACGCCAATCGATTTGATTGTACAATAGTTCTTTGCAAGCGACAGGAGAGTATCCCCGCTTGCTACAAGACACTAGAAGCAGAGTTTTTTTCAATAGAATGATGCTTCTCGGTCTCTTAACTTCATGACCATATCCAAGCTTCGCGCTCCTGCGCCCATCCATCTCCTCGTCCTCTTTCATACACTTGACACTAACAAAGCCCAAGTGAACGGATATAGAAACCTCGAGACGCTATTATGGATCAGGTTGGCAGCAAAGAGTACGGCGTTGCGATCTGTGTCTAGAGACATCTGCTGTATACTCTATCTCAGATATATTCCTCAATCTCAGAGAACTGTAGTCTTCGTTCGATTTACAACTCAACTGCTTATTATGTAACGGCCAAACCATACCCTTGATCGACAATTCATTATTGCGTCATTGCCTCGAAGAGTCAGGAGTGGTGCATCCTCTAGCATCTCAACAATTGTCAGCTTCGATGGCCTTAGCCAGTCAAACAGCTTTGACAGCGGAACCGTTGTGCAGCAATTGTTACCTCATCAATCTCCCCCACAGAAACCCACCATTATCGCCAAATTGCGCCCGTTAAACGTTGCAATTGCGGGATGAAAATAAATGGACTACGATAAGATGTGCGCTTGGCGATTGGATTGTCGATTGAACCCGTCACAAAAGAACTTACGAGGCGGAATGAGACATGATGGGAATCGAACCACAGGCTCAGAATTCCGATACATCCAGTCCATTCTGGAGCCAGTAGCTAACTGCATACTGCATACACCCAGCGTCTAGCTACCATATTACGACGGTGCACGTACGCAATGAATCGAATATCCGGCGCATCTTTTAAGTACTTGGCAATTACTTCATCTCGGCTATATGCCTGACAGCGGAAAACTCGACTCTTTGTGTCATTGTATTGGAGATGGATGCCATGAATGCGAGCGATAAGAATCCTCCATTCAACGAGTGGTTTCTCAGGCGTACGTCACATCTCAAATTTCATCATTCTTTGAGCAACATTGATGTCGATAGTCACGTCTAACGTTAGCATAACAGCCTTCACGGGAGCCGATGTGTCTATCTATCTAGATGGGGGATATAATGTATCTCTAATCATTGATCTGACCACAGGATCTGGCGTAAAGAATCTTGAATTTTAACCGTTTGAATGCGGGGCAGACATGCTCACCGGACTTTAATTTGGAGCAATGAGGGTCCACGATGCGGATGGAGTTAGTTTGGTGGCTCCGGTCCATTTGTGCCACTTAAAACCCATCTTCGTTATTCTGATACTACCTAGTGATACAAATTCGAAAGTCAGATATAGACACAAGTCAGCGTATTACCCAACCAGCTACTGGATGAAGGACATGCTTTACTGTGTAGCATCATAACCACTCTGCCACGTTTTAAGTTTGTCCGGAAGCTTAATTTAGTATATATGGAAAAACCAGTTCCATTTGATATTCAAAGTGCGAACTGTCGATGACCAATCGACAACAATCATGCTCAACAACAAAAAAGGACACGTTCAACAAAATCAACAATAGTAAAGAAACCTCAAAGCCTCGCTTCTTCGACCACCACCACCATCTCGTTTATATAGGTTTCGAACCTTACGTTGTATCTTTTGCAAAGCCATGCAATTGCATAATGCATTACATACAGAGTGTACCACAGCGAGGACAGCACTATAAACAAGATTAGATACAATTCCAAAATTTTGACCAGCTGTTTACCTTTCCTCTGATGATCCATTTTTCAATCCCGTCTTCAAGACATTTTGGGCACCTAACCCCAGGTACCTGGATAAAAAATCAGCCTATAACTCTACAAAACTTGGCAATATAGACATCTAGAAGGAGGATCGTTGATAATGCGAGTGTTCATTCCATTTTTTTTTGCGATAGTTACTGGAAAACATACACCTGTGTGTGCTATTGGCTGCATCATACAATCTTGGATTGTATCTAACTCCAATACCGGGTCGGATAAGTCGAATCCTTTATTTTCCTCGTACGGAAACGCCGTCAAAGAAATGTAGGACATTACAAAAAGTAATAGGGAGAGGGACTTTGTGTTTGGAATTGAGTATTGATATTAGATGATAGGTATATATAGGCTGGTCAATGGATCTGTGTCTAGTTGGATGTTGATGGGTGCTTCACTAACGTTTGAACCGGGAAGGCTTTGGAGGCTTTATAATGAGCATTTTTCGACTCTGCTTATCGTTCGTTAGGAACATTTCAAAGGGTAGTAGAACTATATAATCCAATGGAACGTCACATTGTTCGTATAATAATTACTCCGATCAAAATACGTACTATTCCGTAGCTCATCTCCTACAGAATTCTGCACGGGCCCCTGCGCTATGCGCCATGTACCCCAAAGCCGGCTTGGGGAGGAGAGTATGCGTAGGTTAGTTCGGTTCTGAATATAATGATCCAAATGCACTAACCCTCCCGCATGTTCCCTGAGTAAGGTCATGAGGATTCTCGGACAACTCTCTGCAAACTATAGAACACTGAGCTGTATGTCATCGAACAGGGCATCTAAACATGCCTTAAGATTGTCGACCGAGGATTCTTAGGTACCAACTTTCAGGGCATAGGTATCAACCGACTGACACGCCAAAGGCTGTGCGGATTTAACCATTTCTAAGAGAGCTATAGCCTTCAATCTTCAGAATGCGGGGGAAGGTTGCAGATGTCCAGTCAATGTTTGCTTCTCACGATGAGATGAGGTCGAAGCGCAAAATATCCGGTACACCAATCCGCCAATCGATTAGAACTCTAAAAAGTACGTTAAAAGTCACTGGACTAGGGAAAAAGAAAATTTGATCCGGTCACTGGATGGACTTGTATCGTTTCGGTTTCCAAGCGCCACAAACATATTTCCAGATCTCGTTGAATTAACCGAATTAGATCTGGCCTAAGTAGTGGTGGAGTAGATCGGCATTAGTCGATTTACGCTAACTCATCCTTACTTCAGCTCTTTCAAAGATAGAGCCCCAGCGTCGTTTAACACCAAAATAGGGCCTATTTCTATCTGCCAAGTTCATAACAAGAAGAAAAACCCATGGCTTGAAGTCACAGCTGTACCCGATTGACTGGTGTCACGCTGTATCGGAGGGTTTAATATCAAGAAAGCCAGGAACCACACCCATGGTTTGCTAATGGAGACGCTAATTGCTTTTTCCCAATATATGCCGCTTGGACCTCTTCTTGATTATTGACTATACATTGGTAGGGCAATGGCACGAGTAGGAAGAGAAGAAATCAACATAAAAGCACTGCCCCGGCTATCCGCCCAATCAGTCCGTCTCCCTTCCCATTCCAACACCAAAGAAATTGAATGTTTGGAGGCTGACTTGTAAGACGCTTCTGGACCTTTCTTTGCTTCTGATTCTCGAGCGGTTGGGTTTAAATCACCCCACCACATCCGCGCAAACCATGGTGGTTGAATTCCACACGAATGCAATGTAGAGGAAGATAAAAGGCGGACGCCAAAAGAAAGAAAGTATTATGGGGTAAATTCTCAGTAGGCACCAATGCCCAGCTTGATCTATAGCTACCTACTCTTTCTATGTAGCTATAGCATATCAGATTATCACAAAACATGTCTAAGATGGCAATGTACACATCTCTTACTCGAGTTCACCTTGCGTTACGTACGCCCTATGAGCTTGCGATCTAGCACATTTTCAGGAAATTCTAGTTATAGGAAACGAGGAACGAAAACAAGACTTCGGGAGTCCGGCTCCTGGGAAAGATCAACTCCTAATCAACCATGGCCTAAAATAGTAGTTAATACAGTCCGTTCTCGGCCTTTTGTAGTGACTAAACGCTCGACCAACCATTTCGCTCGTTTTGTAAATCATCAACGTCATCTTCGATGCGATAACGGTTCCAGCTGTTACCAATGCATGAGAAAGGCTAAAAGCTTACTGTGGCAAGGACGATTGAAATCATTGGAGGCGTGAGCTTAGAGTTCATACATCTCCCTATTAAAATTACGCAGAGAGAATTTTCAAGTCTTTGGGTTCTGCTACTGTAGTGTACGGACACTTTCTGGAAGATCAAAGTGAAGCGCAACGGCTTCCAACGGATCTGTATCGTTTAATATAGCTCCGTCATTGATCGGTATTAATCGTTCCACTAGCATGGTTAGTACGCTACGACAAGAATTGATCGAGAATTGCCTCTTTAAGCTAATACAATACCGTTTAGGGTGCATGAGACTTCTCTAACATGCCTTATAAGTCAAAAATATATAAACTTTTAAGCAAAGCTTGAGATCTGTAGGACTTTTTTGCCCTTAGACGTCTAATAACCACGGAGCTTTCATGACTGTTGGTGCATGAAAGTGCACTTTTGCTTGAGCTTATTTGTTGTTTGGAGGTTGATCGGGAAACGGTAGCAACTGGCGCTAATGGGAACTGGCAACGCAAATTTCGCTGAGATCCATAGCCCATCGGTAATTGGTATTAGTTGGTTATTATATAGCTTGAACAACCAACGGAGAAATCCGCGAGTGAGCAAACGTGATTGGGTGCATGCACTACGATAAACGTTCCGATTCTCACGCAGAATCTATTGGACGGGCATGCAATACTACCTTAGTTCGCCGGTCCGACGGAAATCCAGTCGTACTATTTTGTTACTCTTTGTAGGTAAAAACCAGAGTTCGATTGCTTGTGACATTTGACATTGCGTTTTGCAGGTTCCCGTATACGTAGCCCGCTTGCAGAGATGGCAAAGGCCCTTCAACTTCTCCATCCGGCTTTTCATACAGAGATCTGTTGTGCTACTAGTAAGAAATCACATGTGCTCATAAAGGCTTCAAAATAACAGTCTCGGGCGGAAGTGCTAGCATTTATCGGGTGGCGTTTGCAGGAGCTGTTTGGATCACACATTACAAAAGGGTTTTGTGAGTTGCAGAGGGACTCAGAATGTCACTTGAAGGTGATCCTCCAGAGCCAAGTTACAGAGTTCTACTGGACGGGTTTCACTATAGATTTATATCCGCTGCAAACGCAACAAAAGAAGGTTTAGCAGTTTAGAATAATTTAACGCGGGCAGATCGTGCATGATACCAACTGGGTTAAGGAGAAACCACCAGTGATCGCGCAAATAACTTGCATTTGGAACATGCCACTCATTTGGGACCAGAGGTTAACGGTGAACTGCAAACTGGGTTAGAATGGTGGGCACCGGTGTTAACGACGAAGTTAGCGGCGGGCAACCTCAGAGCACGTATGCTGCTAATAATACTCTATAGATTTTCCTTGGTTGTTTAATTACGCTTGTGCATCATATCAGTCGATCACTATCACGGGGCTGACCGAGCTAGAGTCATAAAGCAATACGCTTAAGCGGACTGGTACTGCAGGTTTGTGCATATACTTATGCAACCAATCTGTACTCATGTTTGGATCTTTGATTAGGTTTGAAAAGAGGCTTTTGTAGCTGTGGGCATTAGGATAGCCACTTTTCAGTGTTCATCTGCATACACTACCGCGCAGTCTAGATGTTAATATGCGTCTCGGAGCAACCTGACGAATATATTGTACCGGACTAGCTGCGAACTGAACCAATCGAAGATGAAGGTGAGTGCAATGAGAATGTTTCACGCGGTCTCATGGCACTCAGAGACAATCGTGGCCTAACCTGATGAGTTGCGGGGTTGGTTGGAAAAAACCTGATTGGCTGACAGAGACGTGTAATCCCCAACGAATCTTCACTATTCGTCCTCTAGAGCTCCCTTACAACCTACCGGAAATTCCCGTTCTGAACCTCATTTTTTATATTAATTTTTTCTAATCAATGATATGAAGTGCTTTACCCTAGATCTAATCGGACATATCAGTAGCGTACTACACAATTAGGCCCATATAGGGTCAATTTAAGACTGTTAGAGTGCTAACGAGTCTCCGGCTAACACGATTTCGGGTATGCCCATACCTCCCAGAAGTGCTCAGTGTGAGGCGTTAGGATAATAGATATTAGGTACCTACTATAGTACTCCATATCCAAGATTCTACGACATCCATTGTCAGGGTCCAAAGGCACGCAAGTGCATTTTTCTTTGACTAGCAGTTAGAGACAGACTACCGCAACCCATCGATAGATAACGGTAAGTCCACGCGCATTGATTCAGGCCTTCATGTTCCTGCTGCTGTGGGTAAAACCGATTTGATATCTAGAAACCGTCGCATAATAAATAAGCCACCAGGGTTGAAGACGGGTGAGCTCACAACACCGCACGGATACGCCGGAGGTTGGTAGTCTTGCTAGGGAATTAAACGGTAGTATATCACTGAATGTTGGGTTGTTGGGTAGTATCGTCAGCTGCCCGGAGATACCTTGCACAACTGTAAGGAGCGTGTTGCCATTATTTGGAATATGAAGCCGTGATGTCCGGCCATGGTCATAAGGTATGTGTACGAATACGAGTGAATTTTTCTATTCCGTATGTCGAAAGCGGGAAATTGTTCGCAAGTTGAGGAATGGATCGCATGTTTATGTCTGCAACTGGTACTTCGATGGAGAATCCGCAATTCAGTACCGAAGTTTCATGCCTAGAACCCGGTTGCTACTGAAGCCGCGTACCGAGTGTGTTAAGCCGGTTACGAGCCCAAAGCTCATCTTGCAAACGGGTACTAATTGTCTAATTCCGACGTCGGTACTTGGTTTCTCCAAAACCCGCGGTAATATCAACGCGGCTGGCCGCCGGGTGTTGTCGTGCAACGGCCGTACTGAAGGGTTAGGGGTGTCGAAGCGCATTGGAACTGCCGACTACCGCCACTACATCTCTGCGTTTTGTACAGTGGTTGGCCTCACGATTGTGAAAGCCGCAAATTGGCCATTTTTGTCTGGTTGAATTGTGATCTTGTACCCGATTTGGTCGGTTTCGCAATTGGGTCTTTCCCAATCAGGGTACCGGTCAACCGTGTTTCATTCCCTGCTACGGGGTTTATTTCATGTCCAAGCTGGACAATTCACTATAGAGTAGGAGTAAAATCCATATCAAAGGCGTATTTCGATCTCATGATGCAGATATTGCCCTTGCTCTTAGCTTTCGCAGAATACAAATACGACACTAGCACGCAGGTTGCAGCCACACAGCAGCATATACACTTAGGCGCTCGATTATTTTGCCTTACGCTACTTTACGCAGGTCAAAAGTATAATAAAATGCAGATTAATGTGGGCGATAGGGTCACAGTTGCATAGTATTGTAATGCATAATGCACTTTAGAAATGCCTTCCACTGCTAGAGACCCAAAGAGATATGCGAATGGTGGCGCTTGCATTGCTATACTCTTCCCTGTGCCGAGTACACGAGGATGAGTTGTGGAACAAAACTGTTTGAGGCAATTGAATGAGCGACTTTTGAATCGCAGATTCCCATTGTTGGAAACGCGCGCACGTGGAGAGATACGCACTTGATCATGACATGGCAATGGGACAGTACATCGTTTTTGAGGAGTACAAGCGAGGATGCATATGTACTCTCATTGCGAACCACTGGGGCGGAGCCAGATTGCCGTCGTACCGACGGCTAGATAATCCAGTCGTATTGATAGCGGGAGGAGGGTTAGGAAGTGTGCAACCTCCACACAATTATCTAATATGCAGGCAGACATGATTGCACTACATCATGCACCCTGATATCGAGATCAAGCGTGGAGAGCTGCTGAAATTGATGCGGGCCCTGCACTAGTACAGGCCCTCAAGGAATCCTCCGAGTCGTAATGCCGCTTATTTGCGGCTGTTTTTTATGGATCTCTTATCTCTTTAGTGGAAGATGTCCTCACCAGGCATCGACGTGGGGTCTTAGCCAAGTCTGCTCGCCGAATCATCGCCGCCAACGTGCCATTGAATCTGTTCGCTAAGACATTCAATCGTGCCCACCCTCGATCATCGTCTCTTTTCCCTCCACTAGAAACCTTCCCACCGATTCTCGCTCTATTGCACCGTACCTAGTCAGAGATTTCATCCAGATGAACCCTCAAAGACGACGTTTGGTGGGTGGGACTGCATCTGCAGCCGCAACCTCCATGTGAGACGATATATTCCACTGGTACGATAGTCACTGTTGCAAGTAATGCCACATCCAACACGGCGATATGGTCCAATATTTCTTCTGTGTATGCTCACGTGCAGTGCAGGACCATCGGGGGAAATAGTCACGAATGAATACTGTCCCAACTACTGTCCCAACATACAAGGGTTCTGTGTGCTCCGAGAATTGAGAGAGGTGATAATAGCCGAGTCTTTCATATGATCCAGTGTATTTTGCATGATTATATCTATCGATATAGCTGAAAATACGATGATGTGGTTATACAAGATTCCAGGCCCAGGGGCTGCAAATGTACACTTGCACTTTCACTTGTGACTGCATATCCTGCATACAAAAGTCTAGATCTTCTCCCGTCTCTCGTAAAGTACCATTACCCGATAATACACACCTTATACATGAGGTTCCCCACATATTGTACATGGTTATCAGTGATAATTATAAACGTACGTACATACGTACTCGCGCGTGCAAGTTGTTCGATTTTCACCAGAAAAATTTACCATGGTACCGCCAAAAAGACCTCGAAGTCCATGACTGGTGATAGAAAGTTGGCAGATTGGAACTGCCGGTGGTCAAGAGATAGACCACAACGTTGAAAAGGAACTCTAGGACTCAGGGTTATGGCTTGTCTCTGGTAGTATTTCGGAAAATACCTAGGGCTACAATCACCTCCACATATCTGTCCAGTTTAAGTCAGTATATCGATTCTTGCTAGAATTCTGATATATGAAATTCCATGGACCTGTCAAGCCATAATGTGGCGCCCTCAGCCTCACTTAACACGTGTTTCAGTACAGGCTGTATCTGTAGGAACCTCGGCATTTCGATGCTCACTACGCTTAACTCTGCCTTGAGCTCTTCGGATTCCCTCTCCACCATTCAACCTTCCCGCAATCTAATGTCTCTTCCCAACCCCCAGTTCGCCAAAGACTTCGAGTATACAACTCTTGCCGCCGCCGCCGCCGTAACGCCTCTGGAACAGCTAGACGAGGGTGGAACACTCTTTTGGGCGCGGTTGCGTGAAGACTGGTGTATTGGCGTTGGTAGGTATCATGTCTTCGTATACCTATATACTCGCTGCGACACATAGGGAGATTTGAGATATAGTCTTAGCTCGCTCAATGGGTTCTCGCTTTTAAGGCTCGGTTTACTTTTAAGAATACTCTATTAACATGGGATTACAGTTCCGCATGGCGGTTACCTCACAACCCTACTTCTCAATGCCACGACGTTCTATTTCACGTACTCACCCTCTGTGTGCGACCTAAACCAGCCTCATCCCATTCACTGCGCCCTCACTTTCACAACACGATGCTCCCCTGGCCCCGCCACGGTCCGTGTAACCCCACTCAAGCTCGGGCGGCAGTACTCGTTTGTTCGTGTAGAGCTCCTTCAAGACTCCCAAGTCCGCATCGACGCCACTATAGTCCACGCCAATATATCCCTCGAATCCGGTGCCACGCTTCAATCCCGAGGGATGGGGATGTATGGTGAAATACCGGACAGGGTCAGGGATTGCAAGCCTGCCGAGGAGGATTCGGGGAACAAGCTTAGAGTAGCTACGTATAAGATATTGCAGTTTTTCCCAAAGGAAGGGGTGGACGGGTCTGGATTGCGGGGTAGACCATTGAGTATTAGGGAGCAGTGGATTAAGTTACGGGATGGATCAAACGAAGGGTTTGGGTTAACGGACCTCGGGTTCGTGTGCGATATTGTAGCTCCCCCAGCCCCCTACGTTGCCGTGCTGTGGCTAATGCAAGCGTACGCAGTTTACACCGATCCCAGAAAGTTACCCCGAGACCATGAGGCGGCATTGGTACCCTACGTTGTCTTTGGGCATGGAAATCAAGATGTTGCCACCGCTTGGAGGCTGGGAATGGCTTTATGTCCGGATTGAGAGTTGCATTATTAAGAATGGGAGAATGGATCTTGAGGTTGTGATTTGCGATGAGGAGGCACAGGTGGTGGCTGTGAGCAAGCATATGGCGTTGATCCTAGATGTTTCTAGGAATCGGATTAAAGAAAAGAATGGAGGCGACGCAAAGCTGTAGTTTAGAGGCGACCTATTGAAGTTGGCTTGTACAGAATGTCCAGATTCATGTTAGAATTGATCTTTTACTGGTACTCAGAATCATATGTTGTCTCGGGATTCAATTGAGCTTGAATCAGTTATTCTGGGGTATTGCAACTGAGAAGGCACTGCGTTCCATGACTGGTATCCTCGTTTGATCGGGCATACCGGAGGTTATTGCCATCAAGCGTTGGTATCTCTAGTCCCATCAATTCTACCAATCACTATACACCCGAAGCAGTGAGAATGGTACCAAAACTTCTGATAGTCTTGTTTAGACAGTGGGGTAAGAGCTCCGCAACTTATTGCATCAGCGACTAACTGAGACTAACTTCTGAGTGGCTGAGATTTACGTTGCTTGAATTGCTGGTTCGAGTAGGCTTCAGCCAGCTGTATTTTTGGGGGTCTAGTATACATACCTTCTTGCAGGCTTGTGGGTGAGAAACTAATGTGTAAATAAATCCAGTTTAATCAGTTAAGATTCTTCAAACCGTGGTCCGGGCCATTCGGGGAATCAGGCAGATGACGGTTAGCGTGCTTTTCATGAAGATCATTCGCCAACTCAGATACGCTGATATATAACTAACGCAGGCAGCAGCCATGAGACTGGGCAATTCCGGAAAGTGCGCTATGTATTAGTGCAGCAACTAGCAACTAAGTATCAGCGGGTATGGATCACTTCAACTGGCTCTAGCCCGTGTCCTCCTCCTCTACCACCGGACGTGCACCACATATCATGGGAGAGTGTTTAATGGTAGCCGAGAGCTGGGACCCAGCCAGTGAAACAAATATCCATAGAATCATGATTGTGACTGCCAAAAATGGTAGACGCCGAGGGCTATGGGACACACCTGACAGAGAAAAGGCTGTGCTGTGACAGGTTACTGTTGTGGAGCTTGACTCTTACGTTCCATAAGCTATCGTGCTCTCGGAACCCCATGCATTTCTGTAGGTCATAGCTGTCACTTTCTAGTTTAGATTACTAGTGCGGATTAACACGGGAGGGGGGGGGCTTTTTTGGCGGGCTAAACGAACTGTCAGTCGTGTTGATAATTCAGGGATAGGTCAGTCTCTTCACGAATGGGACTTTGATGTGCCATACGTCCCGATTCCCCGAACTGTTCAGAACACGTCAACGCCTAAAACTCGGTAAAAAAACCAAGGACCTGCTGCAATACGTTAAAGGACACCGCCAGGTGGAATCACTCCGGCAAAATGTTGATGGAGCTCTAGACTTATGGAAGCTGAATCACGAGGCTTGCAAAAGCTTGACTAATAGGGCTATAACTTGTCGTTGACCAAGAGCTATGCCATATCAAATGAAATATGCACACGCGCTTCTTGCTAATATACAATGACTTTGGCGGAAGCAAATTATCCTCTTTACCTCTCACTGTAGAATCCGGGCACTCGCTGACATCAAGGTTCTTTCAGCTGAATGCAAATTCCCGCTATATCCATTTCTTCTAGTTATAACCGTACCAGCTGTTTGTTTGCTCTGCAGTTCTGGTCCCTATATGGATTGTGCTTACAATTTCTTTCACTCGCCGGTTCCCGAATATATAGTACAATGACATACATACTATATATCTCCCGGTAGCATCTATATCTGCCGTTTCTGTGGACGCATCTACCAAACCACGCTTCCATAGGCCCAAACCACACTCTAATTGCTCGAACTTCCTTTTTCGAGTTATTCTGTCCCTGAAACTGTGCCGTGGACGTCTTCCATCATGATTAATGACGTACTAGCGCAAAATATAATACGAAATTTGTATCACCGACTCGCTGCCCCAATGAAATCTCTACCTAAAAAATAATAGCGGATCTCACCAGTACATAATCTTTGGTTTTATGTATGCTATGTATATACACTGGTCCCCAAGATCCAACCCGACCATACCCCAAAATTTGTCCGGTAGATAATGGCATGATAAACGTCATACTCGAGGTTGCGACTAGTGATGTCGACGATCGACCGAGTGCAGTTCGAGTGATTATCTATGAATGAGCTATTACATCTAGATCTATGACCTAACGTACGCGAACGCTATCGTTCAGGATTAACATGTCTACTAGATTACTCACTACCAGCTTTAACCAACACTCTAGAGACAGAAGAATAGATGAGAGCCTAGATAAGATGCTTCAAGTTATTCACATGATATCACTCGCTGGATCACGTATCAATCGACATAACTACACGACTACTGTGATTCACAGCTAGAGGGGATGGCTGCAAACACGCGATTTGGAGCTCCTTATCCCAGTTTCTGGCTATTTGTAACTCATTTTCCTGTTGTCATACCATGCATATGTGGTCACCTTCCATCAGAAAAGTCTTGAATGCATAGATGTTCGGATCCTTATCACCTGGATTCGAATTCTCAACTAATAGAGATGTGAAGGGGCATATAAAATCAGCAATAGGGGCCATGGAATGAAAATATGGGCATCTGCGCATGCATCATATCACTTAGGGGAAAGTGGATAGTAAGCATGTAGTATCACTCGGTTCTGATGCGGAGAAAGTGTCGGTTTATCCAGCTCCATAAAAGTTGAAGTCATATTTAAGGCAAGGGGACAAAAGTTGAAAAATCTAGGTGGATAAGAATATATGAATGCACCTTAATGCATATGCCATCTGCACCGCCATAGAAGGCAGGCAGTCACAGCAACGAGCTAAAATCCACAAGTCTCGTCTTGAATAGGTATTCGTGGGCTTACACTTACACACATATTTGATGGCGGCGGGCGTGTTCAGTGTAGGGATAACTCAGTTAAGGTTGACGGGAAAGCTCATCTTGATAGCTAACCATAACTAATTTTATCATCAACCAACAGCCGCATCCCATCGCGTTACGATACCCAACGCCCATCACGCCAAAGAAAAGAAAAAACCAAGACTACCCCTCAGCCTAAAACTCTTCAATATCATCATCGCTCAGCACCAACTTCTCAACCGCCTCTCCAACGCCAATTTCCTCAGCCCACTTAACACTCTTCTCCTTTTTCCACCTTCCTCTACTTTGCTCCGTACCCACCTCTTCCTCCACATCATCGTCAGTAGGATCTTCACTCTGCCTCCCAACACCTTTAAAAACCGTAGCCTTCATCAGCGCCATCTTTGTTGGCACATCGAGTTCCTCGTTCCTACTCCTTCTTACAAAAATCCCCTGTTGTCTCCTTGCCCATTCCCGCCTCCGTTCCACGAGTGCAAGATATGGCATTCTCTCTTCCAAAGCCTCTGTCTTCCCGCCTTTACATGGTCCTGTTTCTCGTTGTTTCCCTACAAACCACTCCACCACCTCAGCAACCTCTTGACGGTCCTTCCACAATCGCGCCGAAGTGGGATAGAACATCTTGTTTGTGCCGCCTTTTGGGTCCAGGAACCGTTTCACTGGTGAGGGAAGCGACATCATGATGCCTCTAACCGCGGTATGGAATGATATCTCGTCGGCCCTGATTCCTGCAGTATCGCCAGAACCTGGAGTGTCATAGCCGCCAAACCCAAACCCTTTTGAGGCGAGCATGTCACTGTCGGAGAGGTAGTCGAGGCAGAGGTTGATGGTGTCGAGGACGTCTTCATCGCTTGTTGGTAGGCGTGGTAGACCTCCAGGATTACAGGAGCCTAGATAATTCTCGTGGAGGCCTGAAATAAATGTTTGTGGGTCCGTGCCAGTGTCGTCTATTAGAGTTTCCAAGTCCACGCGTACCTTGCGGGGGTGATAAGGAAGGGTATCAAGCGGGGGTCGCAGTTGTGGAGGACAATATTCATCTTCTGGGTCATCGCCATATCGTTTGTTATACAGAACTTTCCCCACAGCATGAAAGATCCCATAAGTGCTTTCGCGTTGAGTGACAGCTTCCACCATCCTTCTCTCATCTTCACTCAACGCCCTGTCTTCTGGCTTCTTCCCCCGTCTCCTTCCTGTCACTATGCGCTCACTGAACCCTGTACCCGGGAGATCGCCGTTCCTGGCTAGGAACTCGAGGCCCATGATTGCACTGCGGATATCACCACTAGTGGAGAGAGCGTCTAGCACCGCCTTGCTAGGTCCAAATTTACGGCCAGATTCACGAGATTCCTGGGCCACGATTGTGTTAAGAGCTTTGCACATGTATGTTGGTGCTATCTTATTGAAGCTAATCTCTTTGACCAGTGGATGGTGAAGGATCTCGGGTGACAGTAGTCGGTGTGCCGTAAACGAATTTGGTCCAGAAATACTGGCGGTTTCGGTGATGATTAGGACTAGTGGCGGTAGAGGCGATGCTCCGGTTGGTAATGCGAGGAAGGACTTGATAGTATAACGGAATGACTGTAGTGGTGCTGAGGATGATATAAACAGAGTATTTGGAAAGTCCTCAATGACGATGAGCTTCTTCTTCCCATCATTTCCAGCTGGGTCAGGCGCTGGTGGCGCCTTTCCGTTGGAAGAAACAAGATCCAGACTCCCAAATGTTCCCGCACGCGCAACAAACTCCTCAAACAAGCCACTCAGACCAGCAGCAAAGGCGCCTTCTGCACCATATTCATCGCCATCTGTAGCACTGTGTGGATTTCTCCACTCCAAGATTTCAACCCCCATCTCCTTTGCCAACGCATTCACCGTAGCCGTCTTCCCCGTTCCCGCTGAACCCCTCAACACCAAAACACGCTGCCGTGATGTCCGACCAAGTACACTCTCTAACCAAGTCCGCACCTCCTTTACCTTCATCTTATTCAACGCCAGGTCCTCGACCGTTCGCGGGGCATATTTCTCTGGCCACGGAGTTGTGGTATCTACCGAAATCGTCAGCATCGCCACCCCCGACGCAGCAGAAGTAGAAGAACACCTTCCAATTTCTTCGTCACCATCTTCGATATCATTCCGGTCTGGGATGATGGCCCCCGAACCTTGGTCGCTAGTAAACCTTTAAAGCCATTCCCAACGCCTGGTTTACTCACAACAAGATGCGACTGTAACGAGCTATCCTTCTTTATCGTCGTCGTCGTAGTCGTCGCCCTTCTCTTCACTACCACATCCACCTCCTCCTCATCAGAAACCTCTTCGATCAGATCGTCTGCATCTTCATTCTGCGACTGCGACGGTGAAAAAGTCTTCGATGTAATAGTAGTAGGTACAGGGAAGAAAGTGCCACAACCTTGAGGAACCCCAAAGAACGAGTGTAGTGATTTATATTTCCCCGTTAATTTCTTAGACTTTAGCGGCGACTGTCTCTTTGGTGGGGCTATCGTAGTCTTAGGTTTCGTGGTCTTAGATTTGGCAGTTGCACTGGAAGATCGGCGCGTTGTGACTGGAGCTTTTGAGGTCTGAGCTTTGGATGATGATGAGGCGACGATATCGCGACAGTTGGAGCTGGCTTCCTTGGGTGGAGGCGATTCGTCTGAACTATCGATAATCGTCCTTCGTTTCTTAGGTGGTGGTCCAGCCATCGTATATAAGGAGCTGAAGGGTTGAGGTGCAGAACACGTCGATAGCTGGATGTTGATGCAATGGTAACCAACCTACGCGTCGCCGCATCACGTGGTATTTAATGCGAATCACATATAGTCACTCTAGTATGGAACTTGAAGGATGGGATTCCGCCATCATATTTACTGACTATAGTACTTTACTATACACTACATTACATTGTATTACATTACATCCACCGGCGTCTCTCAGCCCCCCTCATATATTCGATAATTTCCAATGTATTTGATTGTGGTTGGTGATCATGGTTCATCGTGGTGGTCAGATGCAATCTTAATTTTCATTGATTCCATATCCTTAGGTTACGCATCAGCTTTTCGTTGCATAATATCCAACAGCTTCGTTAACATTTTATCTTCATTGGCTTTGTCATCCACGTTTTTGTCTTCACCGGCTTGCCTTCTTGACGATGTTTTGGATTAGGGGTAGAATCTTGGGTGGATGTGAACCCTCGTTAGTTGGCGGGCCGGCAGAGCATTTGCTTGTCGTTTGAGAGGTTAAGAGGGAGCGAGGTCAGTACTGAGAGGAGGGATAGAAGCTAGACCTTGTTTATATATTGGCGGAATTCTTGCAAACTGTTGAGTGAATACAGTGGTGGCATTGATAGTGGTTAGCCATCATTACATGCAAACGGTCAAAAAGTATTGATACAACTTGGTGCAATTTTGTATGCAGTATCCTAGAACAGGGTGTCAAAACTTTTAACTGCCTAATCAATAGTTGTTATTTGTGCTTGGATCTTGACTGCTGGTGGAAGAGGACCGGCGAGAAGACAACGTGAGCAGTTCCCAGATCCAATCAACCGTGTGCAACGAACGGCATGCGCCTTGTCGTACATAGTCATGGTTAGCTGTCATGAGAGCGCGGGAAAACGTTCCATTTGCTTGGGTTATTGAGTATCAACCACCCGAAATCATGCATAAAGGATCGTCATCAATTCGATACAAATGCACGATCCCGAAAATTGGCGACACCTATCCTCTCCCGACTTCAGCTCGTATTCGGTGGTCTGCATCCAGATGAACTGTGACTCGGGTTGTGGAAGATGGAAACATTCGTTGATTAACCGTGTGAACTGTGTGAATAGAATACATCATCTGTTATGAAAGGTAAGTGACTTTTGAGCTTTCGAGATGTTTCAAGTAATGGAACAGCACCAATGACTGTCTCTGTGGTTGTACGGGGTGTCGTAACTTCGAGTACTCTCCTAATTATTGCTGTTGAGATTGCCCAAAGGAGGGTATGGCATTGTAAACTTAAGGCTATTTAGTCGACACAGTCGATGAGATGGGGCGTATAGTTCTCTACACTGCTGTGAGATGCTCAGTGAACACTTGGACTCGCTCCAGTACGACTTCAATTAACTCTCCAGTCATCTGTGCGTATAGGTGGGGGTTGCATCATAGACAACATTCGGTTCTTCACCTTGTTGCCTCCATTGAACGGTGGGGTTGAACTTCAAGCTGCCTAGTATCTATGTAGGCAAAGCCAATGATTCCCCTGGCGAACATCAAGGGCTCCTGGTGCACGGAGGCAGCTTGTATACGAGCACAACTGGAAGTACTAGTACAGCATTTGTTGTATCTCGATTTCTAGTGCCGTAAAGACTTGGCGATAAGACTAATGCACCTCGGGAACCCGTGGCTTATGACAGAAGACCCGTGGCATAGTCACTTCGCCGCAGTTTAGAAAGTCTGTTATCAAATCTTGTGTGTATCCATTTTGTGAGTGAAACGAACCCTAACCGTCGATATAACGGCGTTCATAGAGTAGAGGTGTGAGGTTGAATCCATGATTGACTTTAATTTGAAGTGCCCAGAAAAGGTTTTTGGTTTACTGCTCATGGTTGTTGACATGAAATGGAAGGGGGAGGGGGGGGGTGGGGTAGGGTTGAAGCCCTGGTTGAACAAAATCCCACACTGCGTGTTAACTATACTACTCAAACCTTAAGATTTTACAATTCATCTACAGAAAACATCACACGTTTTAAAGACAGTACAAACCTCTGCTACATTTCCCACAGTTCTTGAGCTCTGTTTGCCGGATCTATTGGTGCCGTACTGGAAAAAAAAAACTGGTGGCTCGAGCCGCGTGTCCACGACTAGGATACGTGCAGCGAGACGAAAAGTTGGGGAAGTGGCTATTAAACTCGCTAGACTCGAGCAACCAACCGAGTCGAGTAACCAACCGAGTCGAGATCTCGTGAAGATTCCCAACCTCTTCATCACGACCACCACTGCTTGATGGGAAAGGCTAATTGCGCTCCAAACATTTGTGGCATTCAAACAGGAGGATTATCTGCTCGTGATCAGCGCTAAATAAAGCGACAGGAAAACAAATTTAGGCAGTGGGAAACGATTTCACGCCGTCAGAACCGGAAATGACAGGCATCGGGGGATGGCTTCCAGATGGCACTATCGACAGAAGGGAAACAAGCCCTGCCTCCCCAAACCCCCTCAAAAAGGAGACCCGCCCGCCATTCATTTCTTCCCCCCTTCCTACGCTCGCACAACCAACCTCTTCCTAGCATATCACTGCTCAGTCACTCTTTTCAGTTGTATATCCTTGTTTCTTGCGCAAAGCACGCAGCCGTCGCCCGCCAGCATTTAAACAACATACATTCCTAATCCAAAAATCAAATACATACTCATCATAATGCGTTTCCTCACCACCGCTGTTGTCGCCATCGCAACTTTCACCTCGGCTGTTTACGGTCTTGCCGCGCCTGCGACTACGCCCCCTGTCTCTGGTAGTGCAAATGCCATCACTGCTCCTCTTGGTGATACTCCGCTCGTCGCCGGAAAGCCTTACACAATCAAATGGTACGCGTAAATCCTTCCTTGCGAGTAGCACGGTCCATGCGAACGAACATGGTTGCGATTGAATGTTTTCGTCCCAGAGGCTTACATTGCGCGCCTCGGATTCAGGTCTCACAACTTTGGCGACAAGGTTACTCTCCGCTTGAGGAAAGGAGATGACTCCAACAACCTCGACAACGTCCTCACTATTGTTTGTATGTATTCTCTTCCAGCTCCGCTTACTTGCGCCGTTTTGTTGACATCTCATTTCTCTCTAGCCGATACCTCCAACGACGGTGAATACACCTGGACTCCCCCAACTCAGCTCGACGCCGGCAAGAACTATGCCATTGAGATCGTCGCCAACGGTTCTGCCAATTACTCTCCTAAGTTCGAGATTGACTCAAATGGCTCTGGTGTCAGCAGCAGCAAGGCCTCTTCCTCCGCGAAACCCACCAAATCTGGCAGCGAATACCCTAGCTCCTCCGCAAAACCATCTGCATCTGCATCTGGGTCCGCTGAGCCATCCTCTTCTGCCAGTGCCACCTCCACCGACAGCTCCAGCTCCGCTGCCCAGACTTCTATCACTGCTCCAAATGAGCCTAAGTCTGCCGCTGGCCGTATGAGCAGTCCACTTGCACTGGTGTTGTGCATTGTGGCTAGCCTCGTCTACTTCCACTAACCTTTTTCAGTACTTGTTAGTATGTTTGTGTAATGTGTATTGGGAAGGATGTGGAAAATAAATGATTAATTGTGTTGCGATAATTTTCTTGTTATTATTTTCACCAACCCCATTTTTTTACTATCTCTACGGTGGACGCGTTGATGATAGATACCCCCCTTGTACCAGTGTTGAGGGTTAATGAAGTTGTGTAGCGCTTCTGGTCGGAGTTTTTGTTGCCGTTTCTCGGGTTTGGTTTAATTGTAGGATGATGGGATGATGGGATGGCTTTGATGGATAGTTTTCGATGGAGGAGAACCGCTGAGGGACCAGGTTTTTAACACACCGGGCGTGCATGTATAATTGGATCTCGAGGAATGGCAGTTGTTGATTTGGCTGTTAGATGGGAAGAACAAACGCGTGGGTTTTGTGATTGGATGTCATCGCAAATAATAGGGTTTGAGAGGCTCAATCCGGTCACTCATCACACCACATTGTGACACACCTTGCTGCAGAAACCAAGTTTTCGCCGTTTTTATCGTGGGAAAATTGCAGAAATTTTCTTCCTGAGGGGTTTTCTTTTATCCGCGTTACTCGATACAAACGACACAAAGGTTTTAGTCGATAAACTGTATCGTTCGATCACACCCCTCATTTTTCCTCGATCACACCCCTCACTCTGTGCTCGATCGCAATAACCCCCACACGCAGGTACCAGACTGTGAGTGGCCGAGCCTAATCCGGGTGCTGAGTCACGCTTCCAAGAATGTGAGTCGGTCACGAGCAGTTGGAGCTATCATACCACTACTGTCCCTGCCTCACCACATCACCTCCAACCTCAACCTCCCAAACTCAACTTGCTCCTCCAACCAACAACACTCGCTCACTCCGTCAATATTTGACTTCACGACCTTTTTATCCATACCCTTGCAAACCTATCTTCCTCGCTGCTGCGCTTCCCGTAACAATGGGAGGCCCTCCGTCAATATCCTCTCAGACCTCGGAACGCCCTATCCCCACCCGCCCCCGTTCTGCCTCCCCAGCTCTCTCCCAAAACAACCAGCGTCAAGCTACGATCCGTCTCGGCTCTCCCGTTCTGGGAAATGCATTCCCTCCATCTGGATCTAGCACCCCTATCCATACCGCCCCGGGTCCCCAGAGCAACCCCTTGTCGGCGTTCAACTTTCCGACAGGAGGGACACCTCCTAGGTTCGGCACGCCTCCTCGGTTTGCGACACCGCCGCTCCCAAGGCCTATACCCATGCCCACAGGTTCCGAGTCCAACGCGTCAAGAGCCACAAGTATACATTACGGCTCGTTCGATTCCCGAGCGCCAATCGAGGACCCGGAGATTGTGCGGCGGCATCTGGTAACGGATGACGACGGGGCACCGGGACGCGATGGTGGGTATGGGTCTGAGCAGGAGGAATTCTCGAGTCTGCAGTTGCTTGGTGGTGATATCACACGTCCGATATATCGGTATGTAGATCAGACAGCTGAGGGAGCGAGACGCGGGAGGAGCATGAGCTTTCATCTTCCTCGACCTGAGCCTGAGGATATGACGGAAGATATCAACCACATTAAAGCGATCGGTGGGTTCCGGAGAGATTTCCTGAGAAGGGCACAGGGACCGCCGCCGAACCAGGGATTCAGCACCGAGGGAACTGGGTTTTTCACTAGAAACTTTATTGAATTTTTGACGCTGCATGGCCACTTTGCTGGTGAGGATTTGGAGGACGAGGAAGGGTGGCCGTCGGAGGAGGAAGTGGAAGAGGAGGGGTCATTGGAGATTCCGGGTGGAGATGAAGAGAGACCACTCATACCTAGGCGGGGGAGTACGTTTAAGAAACCGACCAAGATCGCAACTGGTACTGCCGGGAGTGGAAAGGCTATATTATTGCTCCTCAAGAGTTTTGTGGGAACCGGAGTGCTGTTCCTTCCCAAGGCGTATTTGAACGGCGGGATGGTGTTTTCGAACCTTGTTCTGTTGTTTGTGAGCGCATTGAGTTACTATTGCTTTGTGTTGCTGGTTCGAACGAGACTGAAGGTCGTGGGGAGTTTTGGAGGTATGGAAAAAAACGCAGTCAGATAGACAGCCATGCTGACTGCGAAATAGAAATCGGAGGGCAGCTTTACGGAGCCAGCATGCGGTTTTTGATTTTGTCGTCGATTGTGGTTTCACAGATTGGTTTTGCAGCGGCATATATTGTTTTCACCTCCGAGAACCTACAAGCATTTATCCGTCCGCTTTCCCCTCCCCCCTCATCTAACACATATCTAACCATCCCTCCTCTACAGTCGCAATAACCGAAAACCAAACCCTCATCAACGTCAAATACCTAATCCTAATGCAACTCCTCATCTTCCTCCCCTTCTCCATGATCCGAGACATGGCCAAACTCGGAGTCACCGCCCTCATCGCCGACTTCTTTATCATGCTCGGACTTGTCTACCTCTACTACTACGGCATCTTCACTCTCTCTACCCAGGGGGTGGCCGACATCCTCCCCTTCAACGCAAACTCCTGGACTCTCTTCATCGGCACAGCAATCTTCACCTTCGAAGGTATCGGCCTCATAATCCCCATCCAAGAAACCATGAAACACCCGGAAAAATTCCCCAAAGTTCTCGGTGGGGTAATGATCGTAATAACCTTCATCTTCGTCTCCATGGGCGCCCTCTGCTATGCAGCATACGGCTCATCAACCAAAACCGTCGTAATCCTCAACCTCCCTCAAGACAGTAAATTCGTCAACGGCGTTCAATTCCTGTACTCCCTCGCAATCCTCCTATCCACCCCACTTCAACTCTTCCCCGCCATTCGTATCATGGAAACCGGCATGTTCCCACGATCGGGGAAATTCAACGCTACCGTGAAATGGTCCAAAAACCTCTTCCGCTTTTGCGTTGTCGTTGCAACGGCACTTATTGCCTGGGGCGGCGCGGACGATCTGGATAAGTTTGTGGCGATTATTGGAAGCTTTGCATGTATCCCGTTGGTGTATATTTACCCTCCTTTGCTGCACATGCGTGCATACCCAGGGAGAGGGTGGGGTGCGAAAGCGATAGAGGGGGGGTTGGTGGTGTTTGGAAGTGTGGTTATGATTTATACTACCGTTTTGACGGCGTGGAAGTGGAGTGATCCTAGTCAGTAAGTTTTTCTTTCTTCTATGTAGTGATTAAGTGTGTTTCTTGTTAGAAATGCGGGTTTATGTGTGATGGATGTATTCACTCTTTTTTCATTGGTTTTTTTTTTGGATTCATGGAACAAACATCCTGCCCCGAAAAAGACATATCTTGTGTTTCTCAAGTTTGCATCTCTTTTATTTATTACATTGTTCAGACTGGGAGTATGATACCGATAGCCCTATAAGATTATGTATTTTTGTTTGGTACAGCTCTTTCATTGCTCGAGTACTTTGCTTTGCTATTACTATACTCTATCTGGGGAAGGAGGAGAGCGAGGGAAGTAAGGGAAGGGAAAGGGAAAGGGAAAGGGAAAGGGAAAGGGAAAGGGAAAGGGAAAGGGAAAGGGAAAGGGAAAGGGAAAGGGAAAGGGAAAGGGAAAGGGAAGGGAAAGGGAAAGGGAAAGGGAAAGGGAAAGGGAAAGGGAAAGGGAAAGGGAAAGCTAGAATGGGTAGAATAAAGAACTGAAGAATGGCAATAGTTTTTTCTTTCTGTAATGTTTTGATCATAGGGAGGTGGTGATTCATGTAGTCATCCGGCTTTTTTTTCGATAGCGAAAAAAAAGCCGACTGACAGACTATGATTGATGGTGAGCAATTGCGGAATGCTGTTATTACAAGTTATTAACTTTGCTACACCACGCTTCTTGATTCACACACACCAAAACTGCAGCCCACACAGACAACATGGAGTCTTTAAATAAATTTCTTCAGGATTACTAGTACTTTAGGGGGTTAGGGGGTATTGTATTTTTAAAGAAGCAACCAAAAGCAGCAGCAGCAATGATACACACGTCAACTCCAGCTGTAGCATATTCGCCACAATCGGATATCTTCGTACATCAACTTTCACTTTTAAAAAACCCCAACCTTAATACTCAGGTTCCTCATCAGCTTCCACAGAGTCGCTTGCTACCTCTTCGTAATCTATTCAACGATTCGTTGTTAGTATTTGTAGCATGGTTTGATGATTGGGGAAGGAACATACCCTTCTCGAGAGCCGCCAAATCCTCTCTAGCCTCCGAAACTCACCCTCCTCCATACCCTCGCCCACATACCAGTGCACGAACGCCCGCTTGGAGTACATGAGATCGAACTTGTGGTCGAGTCTCGACCAGGCCTCGGCGATAGCGGTCGTGTTGGACAACATGCTGACGGAGCGGTCAACGGAGGCGAGTTCTCCACCGGGAACGTGGGCGGGCTTCTGGTAGTTGATACCGAGCTTGAAACCAGTGGGGCACCAATCGACGAGGTTGAAGCTGGACCTGGCCTTGAGGGTTGCGATGGCAGCCGTGCAGTCACGAGGGACCACATCACCACGGTAGAGCAGGGCGACGGCCATGTACTTTCCGTTCCGTGGGTCACAGACAACCATCTGGTTGTTTGGCTCGAAGCACTGGAAGGTCAAGTCCGAGACCTTGTGGGACTCGTGGGAGCTCTTGGCAGCGGAGATTACCGGCGCATAACTTATGAGCGGGTAGTGGATTCGTGGGTAAGGGACCAAGTTGGTCTGGAATTCGTTCAGGTCGACGTTCAGGGCACCGTCAAACCGTAGCGATGATGTAATGGATGATACGACTTGAGCAATCAACTGGTTGAGGTGCTCGTACGAGGGGCGAGCAATATCGAGATTGCGGCGGCAGATGTCGTAGACGGCTTCGTTGTCAACTAGGAATGTACAGTCCGAATTCTCGATTGTGCTGTGCGTCGCAAGGACAGCATTGTAGGGCTCGACGATGGCAGTGCTGACTCGTGGGGCAGGGTAGACTGCGAATTCGAGCTTGCATTTTTTGCCGTAGTCGGTGGAGAGGCGCTCGAGAAGAAGAGCACCAAAACCAGATCCAGTACCACCACCAAAAGAGTGGAAGATCAAAAAGCCTTGCAAACTGGAGCAGTTGTCTGGAAACAGAGGAGTGTCAGTTGACATAGACACGATTAACTCGAAGGGCATTGCTAACCAGCAACACGGCGAATGCGATCAATGACGCTGTCTGCGAGCTCCTTTCCGATTGTGTAATGACCCCTGGCATCTAGACATCAATCAGTATGCTGAAGGTAACGAAAACATAGCAACGGTTGGGCTTACAGTTGTTCGCGGCATCCTCCTTACCGCTGATCAACAGCTCGGGGTGAAATAGTTGTCTGTAGGCACCAGTCCTGATTTCATCGATGGGCTATTCATCGGCATCCGTCAATACCTGGATTGCTTGCAAACCATTTATCCATTACTTGCACACATACCGAGGGGTCCAAATCGACAAAGATAGACCTAGGAACGTATTTCCCAGATCCCGTTTCGGTGAAGAACGTATCGAACGAACCAGCATCACCACCTTCGGGGATGACCTTCTCTGGATCAACACGTCCGTCCTGCTTCAGACCGTGCTCTAGAAGATAGCTAGCTCGGCGGGTTAGATGGGCAACAGAGCGGAACTCAATTCAAATGGGGAAGCAAACATACAGCTCCCAAGCGCTGTTACCCAGTTGAGTTCCAGCTTGGCCGATATGAAGATGACAGATCTAAGAGAAAGTCCGGGGTAAGCCTTATTTCATATGTGTGGGTGGTTGCAACAGGCTCGCCGCGTATAAACAAGCGAGATTAAACACGTTCTTGTCGGGAACTCACTTCACCCCTCATTGTTTATAGAGAATTCGTAGAAAACGAAAAGGGACGGCAGGCCGATTGAAGACGAAGGGATGAAGACGATGAACCTTCAGTTCGGGGGACAAAAGAGAAAAAGAAGATAAGGGAGGAGAGTGTGATGAAAGGAGAGATGCTGCAGCAGAACGTGCCTTGGCGTCGAGTTGTTCACCCAACGAGGAATCGCGGTGCGGACTCAACTGGGGCTTGGAGAGCTGGTGGTGGCGGCGTGGGCCTAACCACTTTTGGGAGCTAGGTCAATTTGCCGCATCGGGGGATATTTGGTGACATTTATTTGATTGCTTGAGCCCTGCATTGGTAGAGGTTTGATCGCCAGGAGAACCTGCAGCCAAGACTTCTAAAGTTCTCACTTGATTGAAACGTTTTCTTCTTATGCAGCACTTTGACTTCGCCTACTGAGTCAGTCAAGATGTTTCCGCACCCGCACCCGCGGGCCTGGAATATGGTTGGAATGCAGCACTCACTCGGTAGGGCCTGCATATATGAGAGGTACTACTCCAAGTCTCATGAGCTCACACCACGCATAGCGTGCTGTCACTTGACAAGCTCATTCTGCTCTCCTGCTCTGTCACTAACACTCTCCCACAGCCCCCAACAGTGCTGTCAATCAATCTCCTGTTTGCTCTCGCCGATCCTGGTCATCCACTATGGGGCTACCGGAAACGTTACTGTGCGCCTTCGACAAAACGGTAGTTCTGTGGCGATCCGATAGGAAATTCTCGCACTCCTGCAGCTCAAAACTTCCACTGCGTCTATATATACGTCCACAAGTACATAAACCCTCCTCTTCACCTTCGTTTACATCTCCCGCAGCTTGCAGTCTTCCATAACCCGGCTCATCCCTGCCCCGCTATCCCCTCCACTATCTTAGTCTGCTAGGACGACGTCACTTCCGTGAACAAAACATTCAAAATATCATTCGCTACCAAGTACAAGAGAGCCTGTTCCTTGGTCATCGGGGAGCAGAGAATATAAGACCCAATTTTCTTTTTTACTGCGGCTGCCCTCATCTTCAATATTGATTGATTGATTGATACAACCCGCAATGTCAACACCTCACGACGATAAACCCCAACCCGCTACTACACACGACACCCCCTCAAGATTCGTACCTGGTCATATAACGAATGGGCGCGAACTTTTAGAAGAAGACATATCTGCATCTGCATCCGGCTATCCTAGTGTACCAGCGTCCCCGCCGCCTCTACATCATTTGAAACCAACGACTACCAACGGCTCCAGTGTGTTTTCGTCCGGCAGGGCGAGGGAGGAGTCACACAGACGTGAAGATAACATAGAGTTGGTGAAGGCTGAACATGTGGCTAGAAAGAACTCTGAGAGATCTCATGGAGATTTACTCTACCGATCTGGGAGTAGGAAGGATGCAGTGGCAGAAAGACCAGAGACACCTATAGATGAATTGGATGATCGCACAAACCCCGTACACAACAGTCGGAAGAAATCATGGCGCCCTCCAGCGGAGCCGTCTACGAGTACCGCAAAATTCTTCAAAAAGGTATAGCGCAATTCTCCCGGAAAAGAAAAGATGGGACAGAGACTGGACGTATCAATGCTAACTTGGCAACACAGATTCACGAGTCATCGGTATTCATTCGGTATTTCACGTACATTGTGCCGGTGGCACTGATATTGCTCATTCCATTGCTTCTTGGTGCACTACTATTCAAAGATGCAACAGTCGGAGGAGTAGACCTGATGTGGTTCATGATATGGCTGGAAGTCGTCTGGTTGAGCTTGTGGTGCGGAAGGGTAAAAAAGATTACCATATCATGTCTCTCTACACAACATAGTAATGGAAACAATAGGTCGTCTCTAAATTGATCCCATACCCAGTGGGTGTTCTCGCGAGCGTTGTTACAAACGGATCCAAAAAATGGCGGGATATGGCTACAATGCTTGAAGTACCTGCAACACTATTCTTCTGGTGGTTGAGCATATATGTAATCCCATCCCTCCCTCATACCTGTCCATAATTGCTAACCCGCAATCGGGGGGTAGGCATCATTTCTTCCCATCATGCAAAATAACCGCCACGACGGATCTAGAGAAACTAAATACTGGGAGCGAAACGCCAATATCGTCTTATTATGTCTTTTCATCGGAGCAATCTTAAACCTCATCCAAAAAATCCTTATCCAACTACTCGCTATATCATTCCACATCCGAACCTACCAAGACCGTATTGAAATCAACAAGTTTCAAATCGCCAGTCTAGCCAAGCTATATAAACACGCAAAGGACATGGAACGGGATCTCAGCGGTGGAGAAACCGAACGTTCTGGAACTGTCACTCCAAAGATGGCATTGGCTCAGGGTGCACAACGGTTTGCGAATAGGTTTGTAGATATGATGGGGAAGATTGCAGGGGACTTTACTGGGAAACAGATTAATTCTAGTACTTCGCCTCATCAGGTTGTTATTACTCTTCTACGATCTACGGAAGGGTGTAATGTGGTGCGTACCCCTCTCTCCTCACCGTCACACTCCTTCTAATTTTCTCTGTAGCTCGCTCGCCGCCTATACCGCGCCTTCGTCCGGCCAGAAGAAGAACACGTCCACGACGAAGATCTGCGGGGTGCATTTTCCGATGACGAAGAGGCCGAAGCAGCATTTTTCATGTTCGACCGTGATCTTAATGGCGATATATCCTGTGAGGAGATGGAGCTATCGTGTGGAGAGATTGGGCGGGAACGGAAGGCGATTTCGGCAAGTTTGAAGGATTTGGATAGTGTTGTGGGAAAATTTGATGATTGCCTTACTTTTGTGGTGTTTGTGATTGTTATCATGTTATTTTTATCGTTGATTTCTAGGTCTACCGCTGGTAAACCCCCCCCGCCCAAACGATGGATGTGAAAGGGGAAAAATGCTAATAGTAAGGGGAAAGGCGTTTTGACAAGTGCTTCCAGCTCGATTCTTGCACTGTCTTGGTTGTTTTCGGCTACTGCTCAGGAGTTTTTGGCGAGCCTCATCTTCGTCTTTGTGAAGCATCCATTCGACGTTGGTGACAGAGTGGAAATAATCAACACGTACTCCCCCCCTCTCAGTACATTTCACCCCTACTAACCCCCTTCCCAGTGGAATCGGCACAACCGAAAGTTTCTACATCCGCGAAATCGCCCTCATGTACACTGAAATGAAAAAACTCACCGGCGAGATCGTCCAAGCCCCCAACAGCCTTCTCAACACACTTTTCATCCTCAACATGCGTCGCTCCGGTGGGTTAGCAGAGCCCATCCCAATCACCGTCAAATTCGGCACTTCCATAGAACAGATCGACTTACTCCGCGAACGCATGTTGGAGTTTGTTAAATCCGAGAAACGAGAGTATCAAGGAAAAATTATAACCGAGCTGATAGATATGCCGGATATGCATGCGGTTAAGATTAATGTTGTGTTCTTTTACAAAAGTAACTGGCAGAATGAGTTGGTACGGTTGCATAGGAGGAATAAGTTTATGTGCACGCTTATGGCGAATGTTGCAGAGTTGGGCATGGAGAGTCCGAATATGAGGTGGCCGGGACAGAAGATGGATAAGCCGGTATTTTTGCAGAATGTTAACACGGACACTGCGACTACGACTGTGGCGCAACCACCACCGAGGGATGAAGACGACCCGTCGCAGCTACCACGAACTAGCTCCACCCGCAGCAGCAGGAAAGTCGATCTCTCGCTAGGAGCAAAGGACATGGCGTCGTCGGATGATACTGGGGATGTATTTGAAGACCGAAGCAGATACGGCCGTCGGGGGGGTATGGTGCCGCTGAAAAGGGTGGTTGAAGAAGACGGGGATAGTGTGACTAGTGGACATGGATTCCACAGACGGAGGACGATGACGAAGTGTTCGCTGGATAGTGGGAGTACGACGACAAATAGGAGGAATTGGTTCTGGAAACAACAGGGGGATGAGGAGATGGGGATGGGAACGGGGGTGGATGGTGGCGGTAGGGGGGTACCACTGTCACCACAGCCGATACAGGAGGAGGTGGAGATGAATAGGTTGTAAATGTAAATGGAGGGAGGGTTGTACTTATGTATTTATGTGTTTGTTAGAAGATTCTTGTATGTACTGTACTTAAACTCTACTCGTCGGATTTTCAAGTCTCCGGACAATTCATTATAAGCGCCCTTAGCAACACATCAAAATACAGTGACTACTTATCAAAATTACAAATGACTACACATCAAAGTTGAATGACTCAAAACCAAATCCAAGTACCAGAATAAGAAAAACTTCAGAAAAGATATGCTCCACCACTCTATGATTAGATGCAAAGTGATTTCAGGTCACACAGGGTACTAAGGAGGGAAATGAGATTTTGGAATTGATAGATATATACTCGTATCTAATCATCTAATCAATGACAAGGGTGTTTTGAGACTTGAAAATCGACGAGTAGAGAGGCGAATCACAAGGCGACACTCGGATTGTCATTGGATTTTCCAGCGTGCCTTGGGCCCACATCAGAAGGCTCAACACACTTGCGAGGCTTTGGTGTACTCTGGATAGAGTAGCATTCCTCTCCGCACATTTGCACAAGCTTTCCGCCGCTTTATCACATGCAAACCTCCGAATCCTTGTCCCACCAATTACACCTCAACCGACAACCGAGATTCACTCCCTGGGCCAGACAAGCAGCTTGCTTTTCTCCGAACCGCGACCGAGCTCATGATGCGACGACACGTCCGCCGCCTACTTCCCTCATCACCTCACCACCACAACCTCCTCATATACACATAACACCACCCTCAGTAATCCATCTTCTCCGCGCGACACCACCATGTCCACCCCTCCTCGCGCTTCACCGCGCTGCACGTACCTCCCCCTCTCCTCTATCTCCTCCTAGTTAACCTCCATAGGCACGCATCAACACCTTCCTCCTCTCCCCCCATAACCATGACCTCCTCGCTCTCCTGAAAGGGGCCCGCAACGGCCTGGTATACGGCACCAAAATCCGCTTCCCCCACGCGCTCGTAATGGTCCTCCTCTTCCGCTCGGGTACATTCCGCGAAAAACTCGGCACCATCTTTAAACTCACTCGTAACCATGCTCGGACCTTGGGGTTATTCGTGTTCACGTATAAGGCCGTGCTACTGGCGTTACGGAAGCTACACGGGGGGAAGGAGGAAGGGGTGGATTCCTTCCTCGCCGGACTAGTGGGGGGGTATTTGGTGTTTGGACGAGGGAAACAGGGGAGTGTGAATCAGCAGATTGTGATGTATGTGTTTGCCCGTGTGGTGTTGGGCGTGGCGAAGTTGAGTGTTGAGAATGGGGTGGTTGAGGATGCGGAGGGGAGGTGGAGGAGGAATGCGTATCCGGTTTATGCGAGTTTGAGTTGGGCGATGGTGATGTGGTTGTTCCGGTGGCATCCGGAGACGGTGCAAAGTTCGTTGAGGAATAGTATGGTGTATCTGTATACGAATGCGGAAAAGTGGGATGGGGTGAGGAATTGGGTGTGGCATAATAGTTAGATGGGGAGGGGAGGGGGGGTGTATTATTATTGTTGGGGGGAGGGGTTATATATACATGCTAGAGTAGATAGATGTATGGTTTTTAAATTACAGTCCAGACTTTCTCATCATCGTGGGAACGGCATTCAGCGGGTTCCTGACATCACCGCTGCCGCCGGGTAAACCCCAAACGTCTCCATGCGGCTCTAGCGCAAAAAGTCCAAAAAAGTATTCCTGTCGTACTTCTTCCTCATCAATTCACCACCACCACAACCACAACCATGATCCGCACCACGTCCGTCCCCTCCCCCTCCCCCTCCCCTCCCCCTCCATTCTCCCCCGCTAACCCGAGTAGCAAACCCAAAAACGCACGCTCCAAACGAGCCCTCGACGCACGTGCCCCCAAACTCACGGAAAACCACAAAACGCTCCTCCTCCTCCGCGGTACCACAGCCTCAGAACTAATCCAGACCGTCCTCTCCGACCTCAACGCCCTCAAAAAACCACACACCATCAAATTCTCCAAAAAAAACACAATCGTCCCGTTCGAAGATCCTTCCCCGTTCTCTTTCTTCAGCGAAAAGAATGATACATCCCTACTGGTGCTTGGAACACACTCGAAGAAACGTCCACAGAATCTCACGGTGGTGAGGACGTTTGGTCACCAAGTGTATGACATCCACGAGTTTGGTGTGGATGCAGAAACCTATAGGGGGCTGCAGAGTTTCAAGGGAGAAAAGCCGGCGGTGGGGATGAAGCCTATGATGGTTTTCTCCGGGGATGTGTGGGAACATGATGAGGCGATGAGGGAGGTGAAGTATTTGTGGATGGATTTTTTTAGAGGCGAGGAGGTGAAGAGTGTTGATGTTGAGGGACTACAGTATGTACTTTCATTCCTTGCTGCGGAGGCTGGGAAGTTCCATATAAGGGGACATATGATACGGACGGAAAAGAGTGGGCAGAAGCTTCCCAGAGTTGAGGTTACGGAGGCGGGGCCGAGGTTGGATTTGGTTTGTAGGAGGAGACAGGAGGCGGCGGAGGAGATGAGGAAGGAGGCATTGAAGGTGCCGAGGAAGCAATTGGTAGGTTTAAATAATATGAGAGAGGGGATGGGAGTGTGTGCTGATAATGAGAATAGCCGAAGACGAAGAAGAATGTGGGGATGGATGTTATTGGGGATAAGATTGGGCGGATTCATACGGGTAAGCAGGATCTGGGTAAGTTGCAGACGAGGAAGATGAAGGGGTTGAAGAAGCGGGAGGTGGGGGATATGGAGGATGGTGATGATGCTGCTACGCTGGTTGGTGAGGAGGAGGAGGCGGCGGCGGCGCCGAAGAAGGCGAGACGGGAGTGAAGGTTTACGTTTAATTCACCATCCTGATGTTCTTTTCTTTTCTTTACTTGGATTGCTTGGGTATATAGCTTTCTTTCTTTCTTTCTTTTTTGTTCTGTGCTTAGAACTTGTATTTACACCAACTGCTACTACTACTACTACTGGGAGTATAGGGAATTCTAACCAAAAGTACCTTTCTTTTTACTTCTTTTGCTCTCTCCATTTATAAACCCCGACCCGCTTATTCCGCTACTCTATTGTATAGTTTCGTTTATAATTTTATGCTTCGTCTCATCGTTCTTCTATGCCTCAATAGCACTACCCGCCTCCGCCGCCGTCCGGTTCTCGATCAGTCGCTATACACCCGTCAGCATCTCCCTCCTTTCCTCATAGCATTCAAACCCACCAAAATATTCCTCAACAAAATCGTAATAGTAACCTTCCCAATCGCAGGAACATAAATACTCGCCCTCTCCTTAACCTCCGGATCAAAATTCTTCTCCGACGAGAAATTGATACACACGGCGCCATGCTTCAACAGTTTCACCGGAAACTTATACCCACTATTTGGCACCCCCGTAATCACCACGTCACTTCGCGGTACCACATCTTCTAACGTTTCCGTAACATCCTGCACATGATGCATTTTCCTCCGTATCCCTTCTCCACGCGTAAACCGTTGCACCCCACTAACATCCACACTCCACACATCCGCCCCATCATTCGCCAACAGCGCTGCCAGCGGCCGTCCAACAATCTCGGAACGGTTTACAATCGTAACTGTACGACCGAATAACCGGTTCCCGTAAGGAAGGATGGGATTGTAAACTCCGATGTGTTCGAGGATCTTGATAATCGCCAAAGGGGTGCAGGGGAGTAAACTCTTCTGTGTCTTTTTTTGGTCAAGGAATCGGGTGTTTTGGTACATGTTGAAGAGGTAGCGGTGCGAAAGACCTTCTACGTCTTTTTCGGGGACGGTCAGTTGTTGGAGGTAGGAATCTTGTCGGTTGTTGAACACGGGGAAGTAGATGATTATTCCGTCGACCTGACGGTCAATGTTGGCGGTGATGATAGCGTCTTCGAGTTCGTCCTTGTCGACTGTGCGGAGTTCGAAGGAGAAGCCGCTTGTTCAGTGGCGTTAGACGGGGGGGACAGAGGGGGAGGGAGGGAGGTACTTACTTCTCGGAACAGGTTTTGGACGTCCAGTCCGCGTACATCTTTGCCGCTGGATCGGAATTCGCTAGAAACCCGACCAGAAGTGGCTTCCGCCCTAGTTTGGAAAGTCCCGTTTGTACCTCTACCATGAGACGGCTTGCGACGGTCCCCGCTAGGATGACTTTGCAGGATGCCGGTGGAGGAGTGGAGGAGCGTGAGGAGGTCGTGGTGCTAGGTTCGAAACCGGGGTTTTTTTCAGACATGGCGGTTGTGCTGGTGGTGGTGATGGAGTTGGTGGTGGTGAAGGGAAAAAAAGTTTGATGTGGGGTCCGTGGTGGGGGAGCCGTATCTTTTCAGCACTCGGCCCGCGTGGGATTGGGAGAGGATGACGGCCCGAAGTGCTCTCGTGCCCAGACTTTTCACTCGTCACTCGCAAGCTCCTGCCAAGAGGAGAAACCGAGCGAGCTCGCGAGGGAGGCAGATGTTGGTATGCGAGTGCAGGCCCGAAGAACGAAGAATGGAAGATATGCGATTATCACTCGATTGAACAGAGTCCTTTGAGAAAATCGGTTTCTCAACAAGCGTCACAACATCTTTTGATTGAGCAATCCTTAGAGTTGGCTTTAATTGTTGAACTCGAAAATAACTAGCAGCAATCACTGGAAAACTACCTAGGCACGGTACTGACAGAATACGACACCGGGCACCAGCTTCATAATACTTTCCGTAACTCAGCAGAGGGAATTTGATGTTTCTCGTAGTTGTACCCAGCTACGTATTCGGAAAGCTTAAGCAGCCAACAGAGAGCTCTATTCCATATATCCCATAACCGTGATTTGTCCGCTTTCCACGCGAACATGTAGAGCGTCTTGCATCCATCTGTGCACAAAAGAAATAGGAGCTGCTGGTGCCATCAACGAGCACGAGTAGTTCCGAGCTGGTGAGTTCGAGTTTGCCGCTGAGTCTGTGAAACGTTAAATAGGAACCCCAGGATGATTGATAGGTACTTCCTAACCCGGGAGCTAGCAAAAAGTGCTCACTATTCTACTACATCTGGCGTGTGCAGCACTCGATACCAATATCACTAGGCGGGCTCGCGAGCGACAACACCTAACGCCTCGTTGTAGAAAAGCTGGGAGAATCATGGCCCGCGAGCTTGTTCGAATGGTTTGGTACCAGGAGAGATGAGATGGGAAGGCAAAATTGATTGGAGAAACTTTTGTTTTTTTCTCTTCTCTTGAAGGTAGAATTGTTGATGAGCCACTCGGACACCCGTAACATGGACATCTCCAATAGATTTTCCCACAATGTTCTCAACCAATCCTGTCCGAACATCTTATCCTGCTTCTCCTCAGAAGGCCGGGATGTCCGCCGTCAACTAGGTTCCCCATGGGGTGAAAATGACAGGTGGGGGTGCGCGGTAGCCAACGTCACCAGCAGTTGGTGTAGGAATATATTGAAATGTATGTGTTGACTGTCAATCAGAGTGGACATCATGGCTAGTGCGAGATGCTGACCGGTAGTCCTTTACGACTTTAGGAGGTGCTCAAGTGGAGAGAGGGCGAATGGAAAGGAGGCAGACCGTCCAGGATTTCGGAGGTTGGAGGAGAGGGTCTGAGGAAAAGGAAGCGTGCAAACGACAATATGCCTGCAGTGTGCCCCGGGGGAAAACGAATTTGGTCATTAATCTGAACGACGTTTTGTATCTATTGGACATCTGATAACCCACGTTGTCGTGATGCAGCAATTGCCTTCTGAGCTTCCCGTCTCGTTACGACCTCACCACCTGCAACCCCCAGGCTTTTTTCTGTGCGGCGACCATTTCTCTGCACCACTACCGCCGTCACAACCACCACCACCCCACCACCACAACCACCACAACCACCACCACAAAGAGTAACTCTACTTCGTTTTTCTCTAGCATCGCCGAATGGAGCCCTGGCACCTTCTTAAAACCCCTCCTCAGGATCTAGCTCCTTCCCCAGGCGGGACTAAGAACAAGGCTTTCCAAGCGCCTATAACTGTCCATATCTTGTTGGTTTTGTTTAGCTGAAGCTTCGCCCTCAACCATGATCTTCGACGATAGAAGTGCACACCATCGCGCTGTGATGGCTCAAGCAAGGTCCGCACTGGCCAATCCAACATTGCCAGATGCGCATGCGCAAAAATTGCTTGAGTCATCCGGCACCGTCTGGCGCGTACAAGTACAATTGACACATGCTCAGGTACAACTCCGCTGCATTTATGCTCATAGCTATCTCGTTACGTAAAGCTTGGGATTTGCGAAGATTCCATTGTATTTCATTGCAGCTGATCGATAAGAAACCCTCGTGAGGATCTGACATATATGTAGGGACCCTGCGTTATACCGACGATTGTGGTTTTAGGACACGATTTTGCGATGGACACCCGGCAGGAAGAACCCCTAAGTTATGGTCTTCAGGTAGAGAATTGGGAAGGAAAAGAAAGAAAGAAAGCTTTGATGTATGATGTGTATGTCACACAGCCTCCTATAGCTGAGTGGTGAAGTTAGCGAGCGCTACCCACATCTGGCTGTCACACTCCAACAATTATCAAAACCAAAGCCTTACCCTCGATTTCTGGAACCGTGCTGTTGAAACTTGACCACCTGACTGAGTACTTTGAGACCAGCTTTTAACTATGAAGTGAATCGCCATTCTTTTGTCGCTGACACTGTTGTCTTGAGTAGACGACACGCTTGGGAGCAGTAATTTACGATGCCAACGACACTCTGGTGGCTCCGGGATCGGTCCTTGATGCTCGATATAGTCTAAAAAGGGGCTTTTGTTGGCTTCTTACCCATACATCCATCCGGGTTGGTGATACCATTATAATCGATGGCGGTATGGCAAAATACAAGATACAGAAGGATGGCAAAGATAAAAGGGTGCTGGACTTCAATTTTGAAACCTTATCCCTTAACTTGACGGCGGATTTGAAGTTGGCGACTTGAGCAACACCTTGAGTGTTTTGACGGAAAGGCCAGCAAATAATCTTCCGATAAATCGTGGTGGCATGTGGACGGATGGGGTGAATTTTTGAGTACAAGGTGGCCTTTTTACGCAAAAACATCCTACTATAATACTTCTCGTTGGTTCGTGAAGACTGAAAATATTACGTCATACGGGATATGGAAACTTTCAAAAAAAAATGGACGGGAAGAGCAGAAGGGGTATAAGATAGAGGATGGTAGCATCGTCGAACGGACAGTGTCAGGTACCGCAGCTTGTACTAATGAGACATGCTACTGGGTTGGGTATATCAGTTCATCTCTACGTCAGGTCAATGATGCAATGGCTAATGGATTTGATGGACGTGTAGAGGTTATGTTAACTCTCGAACTTCACCGCCCACCTCTGGTACCTCCCCTCAAACGAAGTGGAGTGCCGGCCGACGGGGGATGTTAGCCTATAATCTGGCTACCCAGCCCCTCAAGAATGAATCAATGGGCGATTATATCAGTACTGATGTGGAGTATAGGTTCCACTTCGGAACCTTACAATACTTCTTGTCCACCGAGAAGCAGAAAGGGTTATTGCCATCGCTCATGACAGAGCCGAGAACACAGTTTGGATGGGCTCACCCTCGGATCCAAAGGTTTGAAGAAGCAGCAACCACATCACAGATCGATACTACCATACCAACTCACACCATCAACACCACCGCCACCGCCACCGCCACCACCATCCCACCATCCCATTCCGCTCCGGGGTGGTCGATAGGGCAAATAGCCGGAGTAATTGTTGGTACAATCATTGGTACAGCAATTGTTGTGGGTGGAGTGGTGATCTTATTCATGCGTTTGCGAAGGTCCGGGCAGATTTTGGCTTCTACAGAGCCGTCCGAGGGGTCACCAGATGGTCGACCGGAACTGCGAACGGAGCTGCCAACGCAGCCTCCGATAATTGGGTCGCCGGTAAGTGCGCAGCATCAGACTCCTGAGCCTGAGACACCCCAGGATCCCCCGCCGCCACAGGCTTTTGGAATCTCATCTGCCCCCATAAATGACCGTGGGCCACCGCCCCCCATACCACCTAATCGGCCAAATTCGACCATCAATACTTAGTATACCGATTAATCTGTACGTGAGTGCCACCGATTCTCAAGGGTTCCAATTCGAGGTGTTACGTTTTGGTTCGGCTTTGCTTTGTTGATGTATAGTTAGCAGGTTCTGTGTGAAGGATATGAAATCGATGATAATTCTTGGAGGCTATTCTATTCCTCCAAAGGTGAAGGTGAAGGCCTGGTGGATCGCAACGTGGGTTTCGGTGCGTTGTTAATCCGCAGAAGATGTAGGAAAGGCATTCTAGGCACGAAGAATGACGGAGGACTTTTTGCGAGCTCGGTCGGCCCGAATCTCTCATTTGTCCCGCATAGAAGATGTTTGGTAAAGAGATGAGATCATAAGCTATTAGATCTCCAGCGATAGTTCCTACAGAAATAAACTAAGACAGTAGAAGCTCCAAGAGTTTTCACTGGGCATAAATATATGAGGGAAGTCCATGAACAACTGGAATGAACCATTGAATGTTCCCGACAAGAAAGCGAGCATACCCACATTCAATTCCTCTCGACCCTAATATATTAAATATATTAAACTTCTTTTAACCTCTTCTCCGCCGTTCCTCCTCATCCAATAGCTTCCTCACAAAAATAGCTTCCTTAAACTTTTGTCCTAAGCATTTCACATCCTCTTCCATTCAACAACAATACTCACAATGATGCATATTTCACCTGTTTCCGGTTTCCCCGCGTGGGAAACTCAAAGTATGGCAGGTTTCTTAGGGCGAGGCGAGGTATCGCTCTAAGGTTTAGAATCTCCCGAAGACCCAAGTTATAGATTTTGTTTTTTGGGGCGGTTGGCACTTCTTTCCATCGACCTGACTTTTGGCCTGACAATGCCTTTGACGTCGAAGATGATGACGATGGACTGAGCTTCCTAACCAACAAAGATCAGATACACACCCGAAGCCATCAAGGTATCAAGAATCACAATTGGAAGATAGGTGCCAGGAGAGACAAATACCTTTTGACACTGGAAATCTTTGTTCGTCTATTAAAGGTCCAGCTTTATGTCAGGTCCAAAGAAACAAGGTAGCCAGGGTTTTATAAAAACGTCTCAAGTTAACAAGACGAAGTTAGAAGACAAGGCACTAGTGCTCATTTTATCCTTGGTCAAGGAAACATGCAAAGAAAGGGGCAGAAAAGTTTGAGAGGTCAAGACAAGGAGCTCAAGAGAAGCTTCTTCCTGGTCAGGAGTTGCCAAAAAGGTCTTGTGGACATCCCGCCATCATGAGATGTTATGTTAACTATAAAAGGAGGAGGACAGAGACAAATGCCACGCGAATAACTCGGCTCCTGTTGATGTGTTAAAGACTCTGCGGCACCTTGGTCAAAGGTTATGTGGATCAACCTCATTCACCACACGGACACTCGATTTTCACAGTTCTCACTCGACTTGGACATCTCGGATCCAACTCAAACATAGAAACTTGCAAGAATCTTTTCAGACCCTAGGTACAAAGCTGCAAAGTTATTTGGGAGAAGTTCATGAGTGTAAATGCAGTTGGCCGTGGGGTCGAAGCGCGCGGCAAGGCTTCTATGCTGCTCCATCGCCTCATGTAATCTATGTTGCGTCAAATTTCTATAGCTACCTAGGCTGCTCACTGGCACCTTCAACTTCTCTTAACACAATACATCTCCGTACCTCTAGCATTCCTTTGAACTACTGCAACGCCATTTGAGTGGATTCAGGACATCCTCGAACACCCGACACAGCCTTCTGCATTACACTGGCTCGCGAGTGCTAGATGCGTAACAGGAACCAAAAGAACTGCGTAGCTACACATTCCTCCTTTTTACGACTTATCCCAATATCCTCCCCTGTCATCGCTATTACCTCCTCCATTCTGATACTTCAACTCAATCCTCGGCAGTTCTATCGAATACAAACTAATTTGTCTTGTTTGAGAGCTTAGAGTTATTTGCAGAGCAGACTTCTTGGAGACCAAGTCCGACCGACGCTTTCTTGCATGTCCTTTGGAACCTGCCGTTATTTGCAGTCTTTGGAAATCGCGGTCATTTACAATCGAACCTGCGGGACTTCCTTGGGGCTTGTGGTGCAGACTACAGACTAACAGACTGATTGAATGGGCTGGGCTCGTCAAATGGCGACTGGCCTAGCACGAGTTCGAGCTTGTCACGACTCGCCTGAATCCCTCAGCCGCCCTGTACACAAACCTTCTGCCTAGCTCTGGCCGACACAGTGCCAACCGAACCATCTTCATTCGCTAGAACCCCAGCATCCAGCAATACGTCTCCAAACACAATTGCTCTGATGACTCGAAATCGTTCTTGAAATTTAGGCGGCGAAAGCGCAAGCTGTGTCGACTAGGTCTGTTAAGATTGTGAATATAGGACAATAATATACAGTCGGCCCTGCCCCCGATTAATTACTGCCTATCTAAGGGGAAAATATCTATCTAGGAAGGTCCGAAGAGGCGGTAGAGATTGATGAGGCATTGGGGCGTTCATGCGTCCTTCACCGCCGAACGGTATAAGGCGGATTATCTCTACTATCTAAACTCTCCGACCTACAACAGTTATCATCGCTTTTGGCTCGCCACGAGGGAAAATGTCAACACCATCGACAGACGAATGGTTATCCCTCGGCATCCGACACGCGAAGCACCGATGTTTACGTGGTTAAGACTTCGATTCTCTTCTTTTCCCTGCTATTGACGGATTTTAGTATCTTCACTCCGGAATCCTAATTCGTCTTGACCGCCCCTACTACAAAGGCCCTCTTTGGTTGCGTGCAAGAAAGCAGCGCACTATCTATTCAACAGACGGCATTTCCGTTACTATTCCGAATCTCCAACGCACTAAAAGGCAAGAAAAGAACTCAAGAAGGAAGCCATGAACGCAAAGCGAGAACTACGTTTCTATGATGATACAGATATCAATTTTGGCGAGGCTGTGATGAGGTGGAAGGTGGTAGTTGGTTGAGCGAGGGTTGATATTAAGGTAACCATTGACAACGGTCAGAAGTAACTTGACATTTCATAGGCTTAAGTTACGAGTGTGCGTGACCATGGTCAGCGCAAACATGCGGGATTGCAATAACATTGACGATGACAACATCAAGAGCATAGGAACCGAGCTAGATACAGGCTCAAGACGATTAGGATTGGAATACACTTAGGATTCGAACAACTACACTGTGCAGCGTTGCAATTACGCAGATGGACAGAGTTTGTGACTCGACCAACAGGACGCGATCCAGGTCTTATCCAAATGCTGCAGACATTGGAGCCATTCTCAAGGTACTACCCTGAAGCATCACTTGTTGCTGCATAGTTCTGCGAACGGCCACGTTTGAGAATTCCGTTTCTCTATGATATGAATATGCGCATGATTGAGTCGATTCCGATAGGGGATTTGCGTGTTTTCTTACGAAGGAATTAAGAAACGAAGCAGAAGAAGGAAGAGCCACAGTCATTCAAGAAAGAAGCCTACCAAGTTCCACCCTTGCCTCAACGGTACTGGAAACTCAACTCTCAAGTTTACCATCAGTCAGGTGAAAAGGTGTCTCAGCGCCAGGACTATATTTCGGTAAGGGCAGATATGGCCAACGTCAAAACAATAGGAAAAACGTAGTTGGAAATACTCGTTTGGTTGGAGAATTCTCGCTTTGCAAGTCTCCATGACCAGGAGTGGACAGCAATTCAACGCTGGTGTTAACCTTTCTCATTGCGGAGTGCCGCGAGGTTTGGTTACCATCCATCAATGTCAGTACATATCGCCATATGGCAATAAGTCTCAGCAGACAGTTTTTACGATTTGCATTCTTTGATCTTGGCGAAGACGACATCAGCGTGTGGAACACACAAGCCAACCATACGACGAAAATTGCGAACCACATTTATACGACCGACGACTCTCTGCGACATCAATCGGATGTTTCCTTTACTATTCACTTAAAGGTGTTTTATGTGCCGTCGCATTTTTATTACTCGAGATTATCTTCTCCTGCTTCCCTTGAGGCCAAAACGTCTGTGCGCGGTGATGGCGTAATTTAATGCACAACATAACATAACACTACTCATAGCACAGCACAGACCACAGCTTGTTTTATCGTCACATCTCTCTTTTTAAATGCCACACATCACCGGTAAATAGGCCCTATGGAAATGGAGCAGTTGGCCATGATACAACTTTCAACTGCTCATAAGAATTCAGGTTACTACGGATAATTTAGACTACCATCTTCAACGCTAGTGCTATCCATAGTTTCCGAAGGAAGAGTCGGACAAACTAGCGGGAAAAGGGAACATGTTCCTGGGATTGAAAGTAGGAGAAATGACCTCTTGCTGTACACCTTCAATCACACTTTCTCTTCGAGAATACCGCTTCCTTTCGTACCATGTTTGTTGGATTACATACTTGCATTTGCATGGCTAGCTAGTTCTCGCTCCGATGGCCGAGGAGAGCGCGCAAGCGCATGCCGAACTGGTCAACCGAAGTTGACCTGAGGATGGGGGCCGAGTTTTAGTTGTGGTTGCTTAAGATAGATAAGAAACACACGGTACAAGGTTGTAAATTTTGCATGACAAGGGGAGCGATGGTTTTGCGGTTGAGTGAGATTTTGTGACGGTTACTCTGCTAGATGAGATGTCACCGGCAAAAATGGTGACTCTCACACGTACAAACAGACACCATGATTACCAACCAAGAAACCGGACACTCCCTACCATACCCGGTACCAGGTGTTTGGGGAGGTACTATGATACGAGGTACCGAAGTATACTTAATCGGTAGATCCGTGCATTGATGCTTCATGCTAGTGCAAATTCCATGTCCTAGTTAAGTAAACTGCATACAGGTAAGCAGTATTGCTGCATAAAGCTGCTGGGTAATAGGTATACGAAAGCTTCAATCATACCTAGTACCTTGGAGGTCGCATTAACGTCCATCCTTCAATCTGCAACTGCGTATTGCTATTCTGGTGAATATCTACGACGAAAATACCAGCGAATACAAACTATCTGGCCAGGAATGAGAGATTCAGCCAACCCCACATATGTCCTAAGTAGCACCCATGGGCCCAGATATGCCCAACCACTCTTTGGGTGGTCTTCCATCCCGTTTGACGGCAGATGGTACGTGAGACAGGGGCCGTGGGAAATGCAATGCTAGACGATGTAACAAAGGCTCGGCTGTAAGTTACACCGTGTGTTCAGTTGGCGCTTCGGCAGCTGGGGTGTCAGTAAGTGCTCAGTTATTGGTGTCTTGGGCAAACTTTTGATATCAAGAATCCCCTAATCACACTTCCTGTACACGAGTAGCAAGTCCACCAAAGGGAGTCGAGATCCGCTCATTCATTGGTATCGATGAGCTGTTGTTGTTTTGATATCAACACACATATAGAGCCACTTCCCAAAACAGCAAGTTAACTACGGTGGGAGGTCGAAATCCACCCATTCGAAGTGCCGGGTTCCAGTTCTTCAATCCCGGGAACGATAATATCCGACGTGGCTTCCCAGCGGCCGTTGACATAGGGCATACCTTACTTAGAACAATGGAGAAATTTTCCGATTCTATATACGTTGAATTCATAGATACCATTACTAGTACACCACAAATGGTTGTACAGCGCCTATGAACGCTGAGATCACTACCGGGTGTTATGCTGGAAAGGGCATTCTCTTTGTCAAGATTTGTCAGTGTATCGTGGAGAACTTGGGGGTGATCTTGGATTGATTGGGGATGAGTTCAAGGTTGTTTGATACATGCACCGCAAATGTGGAAATTTGATAGTAAGTCTAAATGATTATCCCGAGCTTTGACACTTGACAGGAGACCATACGCAGCTGTCGACGTTGCAATTGATGACACCAAGCTTTCCTTTATCGAGAAGATTTGTCGTGTGACGGTGCAGGGGTTCAGCCTTCAGCTCAAATAATTCCCGCAGATCACCAAGAGGACTCCTGGAGTTGATAGGAAGATTACTTCCTGGCTCTGGACTGGATAGCCTGGCGTATACTGCTTCCGATTATCCTTCGTAATCCCGGCGGCGGGTAAGATGTTCTAGAAGGATGTAACCTCAGCCCCAGTCATATGACCTTCCTGGTGTTGACCCGAGATAACTTTAATCAATTATGCGTCTTGCAATTGGTACTTCTAACATGGCTTTACTTATTCCAAAAAAAAAAAACCGACTTTCTGGATGGATTTCCCTGTCAAATCTCAAAGTAATCGACACGCCGGCAACTCAGGAAGAGAAACAATAGGCGATGAGGCTGCACCTCAATCTAGCTCCTTGGACTTCACGAGTTGGGATTGTGGTTCTCTTCGCGCATAGAGCGCAACCAGTCTTGTCAAGGATCTCGGGTTTCGTGTACCTCGTGTGACTTCACACTATCAATCGTAATAGCTTTCTCATTGGTTGGAGCTATCTTATATCTTAGAGTGCAAACGACTTTCATACTGAAACGCCGGTTGTAATAGAGCCGGCGGAAGTGAGACAATGCGGGGATGCCCGCAGAAAAAGACATCTCCAATGATCATGGGCGGGAGGACCGATGGACGTTCTTACTCGCATGTACATACGCTTCCGTGGAATTGGACTTTAACCCTCTTTCTTTGATTTTGCCCAGATGGTTCATCCTTTTCTCGTAGCACGGGGAAGCACTCCTGCATGTAACATCAATGCAAGACCTGCATATGATGGGCTTGAGGCATCTTACTGGGCGTCTACACTCTCAACGTTAAATGAGACGCTGCATCAATATTTGTTTTCCAGAAAATTCCACCTAGCTGAGAGCTCATGTTAATGCGATTACGGAGCGCAGACGCGTCCACCTAGAAACCCATCAATGCAACCCAAAATGGTAGTTAAACACACACACACGTAAGTATATTTTACATTTTATTCTTGATGAATTTACGACTTTTACTCTGGATAACTGCATCGCATCGGGAACATTCGTCAAACTAGATCATCTATCATACAAGGCTACGTCTACTTTGTGAGGTGAGTATGCAAGAGTCTCGATCCCCCCTCGAGACCACGATCTTACCTTGGAAAATGCCGGTCGATTGCTGACATTGTGGAACCAGAACATCGACATACGATTCCCAGGAATTGAGAACATCGTTTTTGAAACAGAGAAGGGGGTGTGAAGAGATTAATAATTCGCCACTGTTTATCGGCAGATATGATGGCAGAAACGTCGCCAAATATCCTTTTCAGCTCATATGTTTTTGATAATTCCATTTGTCACTGGGATAGTTGATAAAGCCGTTCACGATTTTGCACGTCGTTACGAAAAAAGCATTACCAGCAAACTCAATACTGGGGTATCAAAAGGTTCGCAGGGCATCGTTCTGTGCTCCTTTTGCTCCACTTTTTTTGATATGCGCTAAAGTCATTAAAGAAATAAAAATAATAGCTCAAGGTGAACAGACCCCACCGTACGATATGTACCTTGACAACTCTGGTACTAGTATATTGAGACTGGCGGGGAGTAGCGGACATGAGCGGGCTGAGCGGGCATTCAACGCTACGCATTGATTACTTTTTTTTCATGCAGAAAACTAGCGCTGTCTAAGGTTCACCGGGAGCTACGGGGATGTTCCTTTGAATGGGATGGTGGGATCTGGATAACTAGAGCACGAAGAACAACTACGGCCAGAGCCGAAATTTCAGCCTCGAATTCAACCGAAATCGGAGTTTGTGACTCCGAGTGCATGGCCGAGGCACCTATGATGAAAATTATATTAGCACCTCATATGGTGTTTCTCGTCTATAAGCTTCTCTTTGTGTGCTGTTACTCTTCACCAGTAGCAAATAGGAATGTGAGCTTACGTATACGTGACTGTCCAATCGCTGCCACATGCATATGCCGAGCGAAGCGCTAAAGGAATGCCGAATATTATGAGTTCTTCCTGAATTTTCCAACATTTCATTCGTTCTGCACTGCTGAGTCTGCCACGGGTGTTTACAGTTGAAGCACAAGCGCTGAATAGGAGAGTGGAGGATGAGGACGGCTGGCAAAAACGTTGGCGGCGGGGTAAGTGGGGGTTAACTATGGTGTGAATTGATAAATTGTGCAGAAAGCAACAAGGCTTTGACGTGGCTACTACAACACTACAGCAAGGAAGCGAGCAAACGGAATCGTCAGGAATGAAAATTAAGTTCTGTAAAAAGGGGGTTATAAGCTCCGGATTGTTAATCATTTGTTACTGGTGTGCAATTGATCATCATGAGTCTTACCCTTTAAACCTAACCCTGCAAAAATTTACCTTGATCTATCTCTCTCATGATCACCGTTTCAGCTAAATCGGCTCTAGGGCTGAAATGAACAGCCTTCCCCGGATGTCCCAGCTCTAAACCATGCTGCGACTCCTGGCTGTGCGATGTTAATGAATGTGGTTGGTGGCTGTGTGCGTATCGTCCAAGACATCCGTCTTGACAGGTGGGAAATGGTGGATGGGTGTGGCTTTCAATGTTCTCATTCGTCGCTCGCAACCATACTCCTCAAACTTCTGTTGCGAGGCAAAAAACATGGCTGCTTTTTGTGTTTTCTAGCTCACGAGGCAAGATTTTTGAACCTTTGTAGATTCAGAAGTTACCACTTACGTAGATACCATGTACCTCTGCCTGCTGCTTGGGTTTCGTAGGGAGTCGGCTGTTTAACCACCGATACCCCTGTTTGCTGTCAATCTGTCACCGCAGACACGGTTCCTCTGGACCGTGTCATTCTTTTCGGCTTTAGTCTCACCGCATCACAACTCTTCACAAGTTTTGCTTGAGCATTATGCTCATTGTGTTTGGTTCGTGTTTCGAGTGTTTACGACAAACTGATGACAGAATAGTGAGTTCTTGGTGTTCAGTGTCCAAGGAAACCTCCCTTGACTGAAGAACTGCCGTCGGGGCCGTGAAAGATTGGCCTGATGGTTCCGGCGAAGCAAGGCTTTTTTTACCATCAAGATGTTCTGGTGGCGCCATGGCGATAAAGTGCGTCAAGTTCAGGTGAGGGAATTGTAGAATACAGGCGTTTAGCGAGGCACTCTTGCGTCAACTAGTTGATGGAATGCCCCCACACCCGGGCTATAGCTAATTCCAAGCGACGATTATATTGTAGCTTAAGCTTTCAAGAGTAGAACACTATTAATAAGCGATTATCGTGAATTTCCTGTGGGAACATCGCCGGATTTCAAAATAGAGAACGTACTTCTATCGGGGATCCGACAACGTCAAAGACACTTCCATTTGGGATGACTCCAGAACGAGGCCCTAACCCTTAGTAATTTTCTCGCGGGATGGGTCAGGCCCAGCGAATCACAGAGATCTATTATATTAACTCTGTGATTTAGGCAGCACTGCCAAGACATAGAGCTTCATAGAGCCTCAAGCAGGAGACGAACAGGAAACCGACGACACTGTTGTATTCTCCCATCTTCATCTTTTTTTCCTGACCTCCTCCTCTTTCTTTTTGCGTAACCTATATCCTCCCATTACCCCTTCCCCTCTCGCAATTCGGCAATTCGTGGATAACCAGCATTAACTAGCTATTTGTGTTGATCAGCATCTATTATCGACCCACTTACCGTTCATCCCTACCCTTCTCTCGCTATCGTCTGTACATTTCACCGACTCCGTGCCCTGGTGTCAGTTCTGCACGTCGATCCGTGTTTCGTCTCTCTTTTCCAATTCTACTAGCCACAGAGCTATAGAGTCCGGGCTAACAAGCCTGGTGCTGCACGCAATCTCGCACCCCCCCTCCCGCAGACTCTTTTGCCTTTCTGTCACTCGAACGTCATCGACCACCGTATCTTCTAGCACGGGCGAATTCTACAATCGTCAACTGCCAAGATTGTGGCTTTCTAAACGCCCAGTGCATGTTCAGTTGGTTGCGTGCGCAGTTCATAGCCGTCCCTCGACAAAGCTCGAGCTCCGGTTATCGTCAAAGCGTCCTGTGATGACGGTGGTGATGAAGATTTCGGTAGATGACAAAATTTGGTGAGTATTGAGCTCTTGCGTTGTCTTCTGGTTGCTGTTTTGGGTGTGTTTTGGTTTTGGTGGTGGGGTGCGCAATGAAATGCAACTGCACACTAACTAGCACTCACTCACTCACTCACTCACTCACTCACTCACTCACCATCCGCCGCTGGTCCCTCCCCGCTCTCATCGAAATGCGCGTGATCGCGCAGGGCGTTTTTGCACATCAATTTTCATCCCTTTCTTGTTTCATCCTTGCTTCAAATCACTTTACACTTCCTTCGTCTGTGTGTTGTCGTTGTTTCGCCCGCCGCTGTCAAGTCATTTGGATGGATCTCGTTATCCACGGAGTAGTCGTATTGACGAGTCGGATTATCTCTTAGCCTTCCGAATCTGTTTCGCCCAATTGGCGAGGAAATATCCAGTCATATCTCGAGCACACGCCGACAGTTTGAGTACGTTTTCCACTGTTATCCTCTCCCGGTGTGATTTTGTTTACCGCGTGGCTAGTAGTCAACGCCAACATCTGCGCTCTTGACTGTCGAACCGTATGTCTGAATGCTGTTTCTGATGGTGTTTGCGTCTCCCAGTATTTCGCAACATTCACCCGTTCCTATCAATACTGCTATATGTCAGAAACCCTCTCGATCGGGGCCTTTCTCTAACACCGCCACGACCCCCGTCTCGATCATGTCCACCCACCTGTCTCCCTCCGAGCCCATAATGCTACACAACCGGCTAAATTCCTTTGATGTTTACCGTCAACACAACCAATTTACACCCAGCTCTCCTGAAAATTCTCCGACGATGTCCTCATTCAGCGAAGTTGGCGAGGATACGTCGTGTCCCAACTCCTACTCCACTAAAGACCCCAGATTTCAAAGGCGTATCGATAACATGCAAAGTTACCTTGACGAATCGACTCGCCTGATACAATGTCCCCAGCCCAAGGATGGTACCCGCCCCCACGAGGAGGCGCGTGCAATACAAGACCAGTCTCAGCCTCTCTTGAACCTCTACAACTTCGAGGCACTTTTGCATGGGAGCGGGTCCGAGACGGAAGAGGATTCGACATCTAATAGCACCACGTTCGATATAAATCAGGAGATGTACAGTAAGTGTACACTGGATAAATGCGATTCTGCCACGACCGATCTGGACCAGAAGCTATCCATCGGCACATCAGAGGCCCAACAGTATCTTCCTTTCGAGATAGGTCATACCCACGGTCGCATGCCGGAGGAACCTCAGTCTACAGGAGGTCGCAGGCCATCAGCATCAGATTCCGGATTTTTCGATGATTCCTTTAGTCAAGAGTCGCCACTTATGGGAAGTCCAGAAACGTTTTTCGAGGACTGGCCTAGAGTAGGAGTGAGTGTCAGACAAGATTTAACCAGCTCCCGGACACGTCTGTTTCACCTGGTTTAAGTCTTCTGTCGTTAAGAAACTGATGAATTTTTAGTCGTTTCTATCCCGATAGAAGAGACTTACATCCCTGGACTTGGCGAATCTCCCCATTTATTAAATCAAACCGAAGCTATTTCACCTAGAAGAATTACGAAACGTGGTTTCCATATGATCATGGAGCAGGTCCTACTGCCCATGATGCGAGATGTGAATCTCTCAGAATTCCGACAGCTTCTCGGCCAAGCTGTTAGCGAATTGAGACAAGGTATCGATATCTGGTGTTTGCGAGATCTGGAGAAACTTATTCTACATAAACGCGGCCATGTAAGTAATACTCTTGCATGGATTTCACATTTCTTACGCATTTTTTTTACGATATAGCTATCGGAGGGATGCACAGCTACTTCATATATGAAGCTTTGCTATGAATTTTTGCTACGTAGCAGTCCCTTGTGGGATGATAAGCTTAGCGATCTCGATCTTTACCGACCGGCAGACCTACGTTACTATAGAGACTATTTACCCGATGCAATGCACGAAGTGAAGGGAATAGCACAAATGGTGTTTCAAATTCGTGGCGAGGAAATAGATAACATCATGAAGAGCATTCTACAACCTGTTGCCACTACAGAAGTTGACGGTGGAAGGTATTTTCCTCCATTTATTTGCTTACTTGCCTATTTGGGGATGTTCGTAGTGAGCGCTAGCTAATAATACTACCTAATTAGGGGCCAATCGAAAAGGGATGTACCGCACTCTGCAGGAACAGGAACGGAAAAATTGCTTAAAAGGCAACTATCTGAAGCACCAGATGCACGCCGTTCTCGCAAGAAGCCGAAGGTATGCGATAATAGTTCAAAGCCAAAAGCATCTTCAGAACGGCCTTCAGTTAGCGCTGCAGCTGGAACGCTCGACCACACCACCGGATTAATCACGATGCAGCCACCACCATTGCCGTCGAACCAAGACACCCTACTCCAACAAATGGTTTCCACCAATGGTGTTCCACAACCCCCCCCAAACTACTTAACTGTTGACCCGCCATGCGACATCGATTTTATCAACAATTCTTCGTTTGGCACTTCAGATTTCGGTTACGGCGATTTTAGCATTATGTCCAGAATGGAATATCAACAGACTAAACAATCTCAGTCGCCAATAGTTTCCCAGGCCGTGCACGACGGGTCGACGCAAAACCGCTTCATCCCGCGATCTTCCTCAGATTCTCCGTCAACTGTGGCACAAAGCGATGTGTCTGTTTCTCCCGGCTCAGTCCGGCGTAGGAACGTCCCCAAACAGACCGAAGAATCCCACTCATGTGAGAAGTGCAGCAAGCGGTTTCCGCGAGCTTGCGACTTGAAGTGAGTAATCTGGAAACTGTTGACCATCATCGATTGCTGATAGCATCTGTAGGAAGCACCGGAAAACGCATGACCGCCCCTATAAGTGCACTGTACCAACCTGCAATTATTTTACCATGGGATTCTCAGCTGAGAAGGATCGTGATCGCCATTTTCACGATAAACATGATAAAGATACCCCCAGGCACAAGTGTAGGTATAACTGCAGTTACTCTAGCCCACGAGAGAGCAATGTGAAACAGCACATGGAGAAAGCCCATGGCTATGTTTACGTTCGCACTAAAACAGTGCAACAAAAATCTAAGTTTGCTGCCGGTACAAGTTCGGCGAAACCCACGGCTCGAGCAACTACGACATCTCGACAACGACGAGTCCGTCGTACCTCATCTCCGTCACAGCCACCCCTATCTATAGCCTCTAGTGTACAAAGCACGCCAATTATAATGGAATCCGAATATTCATCGAGCAATGACTCTCCACTTTTTGATATCGACACTATATCACCTGAGACCATGAAAGAAGAGCTCAGTCCTGACATGAGGCCAATGCAATTCTTTCCGCCATTGCCAGAATCATCCGACTCCGTAATTCCAACAGTATTTATGTTTCGAAACTCAGACGCACAGCACCCGATGGCGGCCGATGTCTATGAACACTCCCCCCATACTTCAACCTTCTCGGATCCATCTGAGGCATTGGAAGCGAGGAGGACACAACAAATCAGCGGAGTTGAGACACCTCTATTTACCATGGATGGCGGACATTGGAACTATATGAACCCAGCTGCAAGATCTGACCCACACCTTGGGGGTGACTCGCCGGAATCGGATTTTGCCAACGATTTCCTTCGGGATGCGCCCTCTCATGTTACAGATAGACTCCGCCCAGCAGCTCCTATCGACCCGGGACTACCGGTCGTCGATAATTCCTACTACGACGCAAAACGCGATGTATTTCTTTCGATGGAATGAGTGGGTGCCCGATTTTTCCGCTCGATTTTTCCGCTCGATTACACTTGCCTTTCTTTTACAGGACAGAAAAAACTTGGTGTTACGCTTACGAATTGATGAATTGCATCGCGATTGTTGGATACAATTATCTCCCAAAATATATTTTATACTTTTGTGGAGATTGTGGATTTTGGTTAGAGGTGTAGGTGGGGGGTGATTCATGGGTTTTTGTATAGCGTTGGGATATCTGATTAGCGTTTTTTATGTTTTTTTTTTGAGCGAGATGGTTCATGGAGTCTTGGGGATTTTTGGCTTTTATTTTCTCTTGTTTATGTTTTTTATTTTTTGGGAGCAGGTACCTACGTATTATTATAGCGATGGTTTTAGGGACGTATTGTATCGGTCAGGGCCTTTGTGATTATATCATTATCTTCATTTCTTTTTTGGATAACTGTGGATATCTTTTTAGCTAGGGTTTCATGGATGTGGGAACTCATAATGTAAATCTTGAAAGTGTACAAAATTTCTCCTCTTTAGCTTTCCTCCCTTTTCATTGCTACAGGGGATGTGCGTGTGTAATGATATCAATGTACGTTAAAATGTATGTAGAATCACGAGTGGATGGGTGGGTGGGGGAATTTGCACTTTCTTACTGCCATGGACGGATATGATACCACACTCCGGCGAGGCACTTTTTTGTGTTTCTTCCTTCTATTCTACTCAACTTCAGTTAGTTCGGGCGATCCCTTCAATCGGGTGGTAGTAATAATAGGTAGTGGAATGGGAATGCACTTTGCTAGTATGTATTTATGGGTGAGAATTGATACTGCGCTGGTTCATGCGTACCTGGGAGGCGAGTTGGGGATATATTTGGGGTTTGGGTGGGCCAAGGACAAGGGGCATAGTTAGAGCATTTGAACGCAGGGTTGCTATTGATTGCAATTGCCCGATGATATGATGTTTCCAAGGGTTAATTTTTTTTACCCGCGTGGCAAAGCTTAAGGATGATGATCATGATCCGCCTTGCGAGAGACGACAGAATTAACGGGGTACTATGAGCGTATGTATGCATATATTCAGCCACCACCAACAGAACTACCATCCGTGTGTTACTGCTCCGTGTAGAGAGAAGATGATTTTCTCAGTCTATTCTCAGTTATTTTCTCAGTCTATTCTCAGTCATTTTCTCAGTTCTTGGTATCAGCCACCTTAACCCACCCACCTAATCAGCTGCGTTGACATGGTAATTGCCCAGAGTTGCTTGACCCCAAAAATGCCGATAACATCTCCCCTGCCTTTCAAACTTGGTACCTCCTCCCCCCTCTGGGCCATAGTAACAACCCAACTTTAAAGGTGGTACTAGGTACTAGGTACGTAGGTCTTACCATACTGCTCGATCTTATCTACCTTGCGGGGCCGTAATTCCGCCCGCCAAGTTAAGCTTCGGTATCGCGCATAAGTCGGGGAGAGGTATCCCATATATATTACCTTGGCTTTAACGGGAGTACCTATCGTCGTCGTACGATTGATTGATCGATGATGGGGCCCAGGTATTGATCATGATGCGCGCGATGGCATGTCCCATGAGCCCGGGTGTGCGTGCGTGTGTGCGGGGTTGGCATTCCGGGATATTTGGTGGGTGCGGCGTTTTGGGGATGTTTAACCGCTGGGGATGTCGGGATGGCTGGTTCTGCATGCCCCTACCCGCATGCCCTGATCGGTCCTCGGACGAAAACAAAAATGATGATAGATATTTGCAGAGAGAGTGTGTGTGTGATGTGTGCTTTTTTGCTTGTGGCAATCCATCCCATAATGAACGATGCTAAAAGTAGACCCCCCCCCCCTCCCCACCCCCACCCGCAAGTTACAACAAAACTCGTCTAGTTTTAATGATTCTATAAGTAGCTTTTCACGCAAGCTCGCAAGCAAAGAAGAAATTCAAAGTTCTGACTTACATTAGTTTTAGTGGGTGTGGTGCTGACATTCCTCATTCTTGAGGGTTTTGCTTTCCACTATTCTAAAAGTAGGATGCGGGTAAACCCGCTTGTTGGGAAAGAGTGGGGGAGAGGAGAAGCGGGTGCTGTTTCTGGTGCAGTTGCTGGATATAAATAGCACTACCAGCCCTAGCCCTACATACTTAGATTTGGATGAGTGATAGATTGTGGAGGGAGCTCGTTGTCGAAGGTAGATTACGTCGGCCAAGTGAAGATAGGTGGGGAATGTTGAGAAGGTCTGGTCTGGGTACCGGAATTGCTGACGCGACAGATCTTGATATATGTCAGGGATGGATGCTTTTCGTTGCAGATGTATGTACGCCGCGGAGGTGTGTAGTGTCGTCATGTGTTGGTGTGGTGTCACTTGATTCGGGTGAGGGGTCTACATGCGGTGTACCCTGGGTTAAAGTCGGGGGATAGGGTGTTATTGAATCCGTGCGGTATGGTTTGGAGAGAAGTTGCGTCGGCGGGTGAAGAGCTACACGTCATGATGGGATGCTGGGGGTAGTACTGAATTTGGGCATGGGGACCTGGGAATAGCGGGAGGTATCTTACTCAGGGGGAAAAGAGAAGGATCCATATAGGCTGGAGCTATATTTGGCCAAAAGTAGCAGACTAACGGGTGGGGTTGTTTCCATGAAATCGAGTCATCTAGTTGATGTGTTAGCGTTGGCTCTAAGAAGGCCGGAAAACGCACTGGAAAGTGTCATCCGTACACCAACAATTCTTGTGCATAGGAATGTAAAAGGCCTCGATACTACGGCACCGTAAACCATGTGGTGAAACTCCTAGATCAGAGAGTAATCCCCTGAGCCTGGCCAATAGATGGTGGATATACCTGCTTTATATCAAAGTTCATACTGTTAGTAGTAGTTTGCCATTATCATCAATGCTATTAACCAGTATTGTCATCCTTTCCGCATTGCCTCTTCAAGATGCTGCAGTTCATACCACCCGAAGTTGTCTGCTGTGGCGGGTCATTGCAGACAGAGGGGTTATTATCATGTTGATTCTCGACGACTTGAACAGTACCTTTTTGCATTTCCCTCAGCATCAAGCTTCATAGGTACCGTGTGCTCAATCCTATTCACCCCCTCACATCCGGCATTCTAATCTTCAACTCATTGGGTGATAATCAACAGACCCAAAAGGCCACACTCCGCACTACTAGAGTCTGTACAGCAAAACAGCATACCTGTGGTAGATGACACAGCTTGAAGGGGTCCAGGAGGATGAAGAATAATAGGTACAGCGGGTCTGCTTCACAATGACTCATTTTCATTTCGTTTCGTTTCGTTTCCTTCATTTTGATGTTTTGATGCCTCGTTTGTTTCTCTATTAGCAATAAAGTTGGAAACAGAGTGTTTGGAGCAGTATTGTAGCGTTGGCTCTAATTGAACTCTGCACAGGCTGCCTTCTCGTCTGTTTCTTTCCGCTACGAGGCATAAAACCACTGCTTTTTCATGCTATGCAAGAGCTCTTCGTATGAATTTACAGCATGGTTCTAGATGTGCGAATCAGAGCAATCGCTCACTTGGGAGAGAGATATACGCGCTGGGCAACCGACAGGATGGAGATTCCTCACGATTTCCACCAAATGATAATCTCCAAGCTTCGATGATAGGCTCATATGATCGTCAGTGAACGAGTGATATTAGATGACTAATCGCAAATTGTAAAGGTACTAAAACACCGTTTATGCCATTATCGGCTGGGGCGCCCTTTTGGCTGCCAGTGCTGGCTGATAGGCGTATAAGATGCATAGGTGATCAACTTTGATTAGTTGGATTCCAAATCCTTTTGACCACTAGATGGCGTCATTCAAGTGCGAAATCGCACTGAAAGTACCGTAAGTCTGTTTCTTTCTGCCAAATGTTTCCCGAAAGAACCCTTTTCAAACTCGGAATTCTCTGCCTAGCCTCACGGAGTGTACCTTAAATCGTATCTTCAACTAGAACCAGCAAAACAAGACGCTAAGGTATAGCTTCAGCAACTTACCCTCCTTTGTTCTACGTCTCACCACTACCACTATCCAAATATGCCATTACAACATACACAAATACGACGATCTTCTCTTTATCCTCGTTCCAGTGCCCGCTTTCATCACCTAACACTAGCAACACTGGCACCGATACGGTCCCGAGGAGAGAGCCTAGAAGGTCGAAGGTTGTTGACGGTGACGGGGAAGAGCTACAAGTAGCTAAGTAGGCAAACAGTATATGCGAGGTGAGGCCAGTAGTGCGTTGTGGGTGAGAACGGGAGCTGGAGCTGACCGTTGGGAGGTTGTAAGCACAACACGGCAAAGGCATGGAACCAAGAACCGGAAAGGCATGGAACCAAGAGCCAGAAAGGCACAAAGAGCAAAGTTACAGTCACAGCCACAGAGAAGGAGCGGAAAATAACACCCTTATAAAGACACATGTACGTACAAACGCTTCGATAAGTCCCAAGACGAAAGAGTGATGGATTATGATTAGACACGTATGGAAGGCGAACGATCCGAACGGTATAGAATGAGCTATCTTATGCCACTTAGCTCTGGTGCACCGAGGCAGTCGAGCAATTGATAGCTCCCATTCTAAACCAACCAATAACTTTCTCGTCTCGTCACTCGCCTTAATCATGACGCTCAGTACAGTAAGGTAGACGGAACTATTACAGATGCAACAACGGGGTTCGCGTGTTTATTTGCCTTAGATTTTCTCTATGCTTAGATTTTAATATAATGTCGCCTTATAAGAACGTTAAAAATTTCTGTGATCATAGAATGTCACGCGATATATCAATATTGAAACATTTCTAGATCTATGACCTATCAGTTTTCAAATATCTTCGCACAGGTCTGGGCGGCCTTCGCAACTAACACAAATGGTTCACATATCTCATTAGCAAATCTCACATTCCCGTTATCTACTCTCCCCGTTATCGATGCATGATTCATGCGTTGCACGAAAAAAAAAACGGTGTTCACTGCCAGATCCTTGAATTGTGCGCAGTGGAGGAATGCAATGCAAATTACTTGCCACAGGTACATGAGGCCACTAATCTATTCGAGGCATTTTGTCCGTTCTCATTCCCAAATGGAAACAGAATCTTCGCTTCGATGTTCTCAGCGCTGGAGTCTCGATTCTCTACCACAGGGAAAATACGTTATGCACTATATAGGAGAACCACCGCCGCCGCCATGATAGTCATATATGAGTAGAGCAAAAATATCTATAGAGATTTCGTTTTGAGATTTTGGACGCCGTCAGCGGATAAGCATTATTACGGAGCATAACCTTCGCGCATGCGTGTGTGCGCGTGACTGCGTGTGAGCGGGCTGGGGGTCGCATGAGACTATTGGGGTGGCTGGAACAAGGTCTCTAGTCATGAAACAAAGTCCAGAGGCTTCCATCATCTCCAACTGAATACCGTTTCTCTCCTCCTTTACTCCATTGGTATAGATCGAACAAAGGAAAGTTTTGAGTTCCCTAACGAGGCCTGACCACACTTCCTTCGGTTGACTGGCCAATTATCAGAGATCAGAGGACTAAAAGTCCAGCTTTCTAGAAGAGAAGGCTTTTTTTACCATTGGCATTTGAAAGTTGCATCTACAAGCCTCGGGGTTTTAGACTGAGGGGTTATGATAAGGACGGAACTCTGTTATTCCAATTCGACGTTACAGTCCACAACTTGAACGTGATTCATTCACTTCGAGTCTCTTCCGCAGACTCACCTTTACAAAACAAATGTTATCAAGTATAGTCCATGGCCAGCTCCGGGCAGATTCAGCTTTTACACTAAAAATGAGCGATTAGAAAACCTGCATAATATGTGTAACATGTTGGTTCCTCCCTTCATATTGGAAGTGCACATGGCGCAAGAGCACTATGTAATGCGTTATGGGAATTCTAGACATCCTGAAATATTCTAGGTATCCAGATACTCCTGCATCGTCAAGATTTGTGATGCTGATACTTTTACACTTGCCTGTGGGGGTATAGAGCTCAGACCGGATGGTGTGCAGATCATATTATAAGCACTGGGTATTTGGATGACTGAAGAAGGTGAGGGGGCATGGGTGCGTTAAATCAGCTCTTCCTCCAGGTCAAAATTTACCCCTGAATGAGAGGTATTGGAGTACTGGATTACTTGAGACTTACATTCTTTCACCCACATTCTGTTTTTTTTTACCCTACAGAGGTATTCAATAAAGGGGGAAAGTATAGCATTGTAATAGAGTACCCCCCGCTGTTAGACGCCACGGTAGCGCCTGTACTTCTCCCCTTTATTAACTCTGTTCTGTACCTAAAGATGTGATATGTACATATAATAGATTGGCAACTCCTACCGAGTCTCGAACAAAAGGAAAGAGTTTATCTCCCACAACAGGACCCCAGATCCCAAGATGCAAGCTCAACCACCGATGGCCACCCCCCTTGTTGGCCGGTCCATTTCACGTAATGGTTCGCATTACTGGGAGGTTGGCTGATACGCAGGTACTGTGCCACACCCTTAAAAGAAACCATCGTCTACGTATCAATATCGGCGTTCGTTAACAAAAGGAATGTGGTTCAGTGACTACTGTGCCACAAAACTTGGACTAGCGAAACACGGGCGTCAAATTCCCGCAACCGCTGTTTGCGCGAAGGGGGCGTTTTCAAACCAGGATTTGTGGGGGTGGCGGTTGCTGGAAGATAGAGCTATATAGTTGAAGGCATGTATGTTTCCAGAGTCGTTTCAGAGTTTTTTTTACATTGACTTCCTCAGTTCACCTGAGTCTCCTCGATCGAGTGAGACTTATGATGCAACTCTCAAATCATTAAAACAACGAAGGGTTTCCATGAAATTCTTCTGAACTGCGCCACACTTGGAATTTACGATTTGCTTCCTCAGAACGATAACATCACAATTTAGCACGTTCGCTACGTAATATAGGTAGCCTTTCTTTGGTAATGTTACTGCTTTTCATCATCGTGGTCTAATTCGCGCGCGCAAAGCCTCCTCCTTTGAAAAGAATATACAAATTAGAGAGAAGACGTTGGCTCATGTATGGAAAATATTGAAAAAACGGCTGTTTCTACCTCCGCAAGGATATTGATCACAGCTGACCAAGTTGGCATGCAGGCAGTACAACTCCGAGTCGATCGTTGATTGAACTGAAACCAACTCTCCAATCGAAATGAGGCTTTTTTATAACTATGGGTGGTATTAGGATTTCGGATCCATGGTGCTCCATGCCATGGAAGGCCTACCTACAGTGTGCCTCATATATAATACTTTACGAAGTTATGCTTTGACATGCTCTCTTGAGCCGGTAATTGACAGGTGAAAATTTCGCTGTGGTACTGGCATTGCACACATAAAGAATGTAGCCTTCGATTGATAAGCCCATCTCTAGCCATCCCATTCTTGCCCGTACATCTGCTTGTGTCTGCAGGTTATTCAACGGGCTGGTGCGATGTAATAACGGTCTGAATCATTTGTGTGGGTGTCAGGTGGTGAGAGCTCGGCGTCGTTAGCTAAGCCCCTGGGAAAACACGCTGTCGGGTTTCTTTGGCTCAATATACTCTTTCTACTTCCGCGAGCGAATACCAGAGCCCTCGGAGAGGGCCCCTCTGCATTGACAACAATCTTGCAATCTCAAGGCAAATCAAACGACCAACTGCTGTGCGTAGACCCGTCACGGAAGGCTCTTCAGCAAGACGACATTCAACAATAAAAAACCAACCACGTCTTAGTCACAACAGATCTTAGTTCGTCCTTTGCATCCAACGGCAGCTACTCATCCTTTCTTTCGAAGTGGAGTTCGTTATACCTCCTCTTGAGATGACTGATACTTTTTTCTCTAGAAGAAACCCAGCTCTCGGCCAACCAACTCTCAAGCATCATCTCCAGCCCGCTCTATGTCAGCCCAAATAGATAGTCTTCAACTAACTCCCAAGCATGTTCTCCGTTCTCCGGTCGGTAGGGCTTGAAGATATACTGGGCCGATCTCCACCTTCCGTTCGTTCGAGACGAATCCACCATCCCCGGACACAAATCACCCAGCCGCACGAGATTCATTAGAAGCTTCAGCTTTCTCTATTACGATTTGTTTTCCACCATTGAAACGGCGTTACAACGCGTATGTACGATGCAAATAGCAACTCGGGGGTCTGCGGAAGGAAGAAATACAGTGAGTGACCCCCTTACTCCTTGTGATGCTGATTGAGCAACTACTAGAATTCACACAACTCCTGCCACCATCGAATCACTCACGTCAACCAATTATTATGAATTCGAAATCTCAAAAGTCACGGTTCTCAACCAGGCAGGATGGATTTGCGGGCAGCGGAAAGGCAGCGGGCGATAAACAGATGGACCAGCGAACGATTTTGCAAAGTTTACCGAGTTTATCTTTTAGGTATCTAGCCTATCCTACGGGTTCCGTTAGGACACGAAAGCTCCCCGTTCGGTTTCTTCGCTGCCCTCTAACTTCTTTGAATAACGCGTACGTCCCCGAGGCCTACAAAACACGACGTGTGTACGGAACGGCCAACGGCCAATAACGCACTTGCTTTGCCACTTGGGCGGTAGATCTATTGATGCGAAAGAGGCTTGAGTGCCATAACCGGGGCTTCCGAGTTCAAAGGCAGAAGGTAGTGTTTCTCTTGTGGAGTTGATGAATTAAAGTTGCGTTGGGTAGGAAGAGATCAGGTGAAGAAGAGGCCAATACTGATTATGTGCATACTAAGTAGGCACTTACTTGAGTATCGGCGGGATAAACACAAACACGACCCATTCTCACGCCGATTCGCTTTCCACGTTTAGAAAATTGGCCTCTAGTTATGCCGCACAAAACACACGTAACCTGACCTTAGGTGGCAGCATCACATCTCCACATTCTTTATATCCACCTCGATTGGACCCGCACTACTAAAGGCACAACATACTTGGATACACTTAGCGGATAGCTCTCAATTGCAATCTGGGAGAGGAGTGCGCGATTAGGGCAAAACTCTTCATAACGTTAACATTCAAATACTAGGAACTACCACTTTCGACGATCTCTTAACAGGCGAGCTTCCTTTAAGTTTCCTCTACACATGCTGTCAATCACCCCATCCATACCTACACGTCTTACTAGAGCATCCCGAGACTACAAAATGCAGCTACGGGGTCGAAAATTTACCCGGCTGATGCTTGCAAGCAAGTCAAGGATTCGGAGCCAAAGGTGAATTCGGCCCTACCCATTTTCACACAGATTTTGATTGATCTTTCGTTTGTTATTTCTAGCCTTTTGGTTTTCTCGTTTTTTGTCGATTACAGATGGGCGTTCGTTGTTCATCTTTCGGTATAGTAGTTTTGATCATGGCTTTGCAAGCACCGTTGGAGGAGCAGCTTCTCATCTAAATTTCGAAATCTCTGTCTTATTCCGTACGACACTATGGTTCCGCAGTCTTACACCAACAAGCTTGGATTTGGGCCGGTATTGGAAGGGTTTTCACTACTAATGTGTAATAAGACCTCGGAATGCGGTACAACTGATAGAAAACGTAAGTGCAAGCTCTACGATTCTTATGATGCCCGACTTACTTTTTCTCTGGGGTTATTGAGTTGATAGAACTGAGAGTTCAGGTTTAGCTAGGTTAGCTATTACAACAATTGAGATCGGTGTTTACGTAGCTACCGTAGGGTCATGCACCTTTTCCTTTATTGATGCTTGTTGCTGTACGACTTACTAACAGCCGCAAGTTTAACTTGTGTTAGTGTGCACATTCCTCTACATATATACTCTACGGTCGATATCTTCGAAGGTTACCCCTTATCCAGATTGCACGTTCGAATGTTCAAGCCGTCTCCAACCTGCACACCTCACGATCAACTCTTTGACCTGATCCTGGAAATACCTTTTATATTCGTTTCGCCTTCCGCCGCACGTCATCCCCAGCGCAACTATCTCAACAATGTCGTCGATTGCTCAGTAATATCTATCGGAGAACAAAACCTATAATCGAGTTATCCCTATGGTTAAGCTCTAGCAATTTGACTTATCACTAGAATCTACCATGGCTATCCATCAAGCTTAAGGTTTGATGCGTTTCTTTATTCAGCCGAATATAATTCAAACAAAATCGAACGGAAACCTGGACGGAAACCTGGACGGAAACCTGGGCGGAAACCTGGGCGGAAACCAGAACTTAAAGTTTGCCAACTTACGATATCGATGGGATAAAAAGTTTCTGGCCGTTTAGAACACAGTCCCAGGTGACATCCTATCTCTCCCAAGTTGCTAAAACTGCTGTGTAGTGCATATCATTACTTTAACTCGATGCATTAATACCAATGTACGGTTTTTCATCCATATCCGATGCTTGGAATTCAAGATACGAAATAATATTCGGATAGACGCGTACGTGAAACGCGTTCGGGTGTGGGAAATTCGAAAACCAGACCGGTCATGACCAGTCGTTGCGCGTTGGAATTAACGTATTAGTTTGGAAAAGACGTTACTTATTGAAGAATGGATCCTGTACATATAATCGGGGAGTTGAGCACTATTCTTTTTGTATGATGGCCGTTTTTAAGCTAAGCTTGAATTTGGAGCTGACTTATTTCATGATTGTAGATCTAATTAACCGACGTCTGATCACTCCCAGAGATTTGATAGAGGTATATAAATATACTCTGGTTATTGCAACTGTTGGTGAAGCTTGGTGAGCGAACCGTTTCGAATCAATTTCATGTTCAGATGTCGTCAGAATTAGCTCAACCACATGGACGCAATCGAGAATGTTTTAGCCTCGATCCATACAAATTCTATGGCAGCAGGGATTACACAGCTGTGTGCCAAGCCGGCACGTCTGAGCATTCGTTTCTGATTACGGCGGACGGTACATGTTGTACTAGTACTTATGTTTTTTTTCATCCCAAGTTTATGATTTTGTTTATAATACATCTACTAAGTCGCAATAGGTATATAGGAAGTGCTCATGGTCATGTAAAAGTCATGTTTTCGACCTCGATCGATCGCCGAAGCTTTGGCCATATTATGCAAACAAAAGCCGATATATATTTACCTAGGTAAATCTGCCTACGCTCAAGAACATGCTTTTCTGATGCCTTAAGATAGCCCGTTATTTTTTAGAGATTTTAGGAAAACGGTGCGTTGGGCTGAACGCAACGAAGCGAGCCGAATATTAATCGGATCCATTTGCCAAACGGGCCCTCAGTTTTCGTTCTCAAGAAAATCATCCAATCAAAGCCAAAGAGCGATCCAATCAAAAGTATCGTATAATATGGAAGAACTCGTTACTTTTCTAGTACGTACAGGTTGCATACCCGATGCAGTACATACTTCGAATTGTATCTGCGTTGACAGTTTGAATCCAGGTAGCAATCCAACAGAACTGGAACCGGGCAAACAGAAGCAAGGAATTCGGTTTCCATGCGACCTGCATTTACTACTTTCTAGATTATACGGGTATCATCATGACGTGCACCCGCTGTCTGAATCCCGGCACCAGGCGAGGCAAAATTTTCAGCAATGGATGGTACACCTTCAGATTGGGATGCCGTCTCCAGGGAATTTACATGTAACGAATCGTCATATGGATCTGGCATGACTTAGTACATACATATCGCCGCTTGTCGTGCAGCTAGTTATAGTTGATCGATTATGGGCTATTTGTAGGTACCGGTGTGGGAATGGAGGGTTGTGAAGTAAACGCATGTCTCAAAACACAACGTTGCGTTCATTAACTCTTTATTCTGATTTTGAACGTTGGGACTCTTCAGTTCCATGGAGTTATTGGAGCACAAGCAAAATTCTAATAATTTGCAAGACCCCAACCTGGCCTTGGCAACAGCTAATCTCTAAACTGTGCCCAGTTTTGGCTACCTGGAATCTTCGCCTTAAATCTAGTGCATGATCATGACTGTCCAGGTGCTCCTTGAGCAGGGCTATGAAAATTCGGAAAAGCATAACAAATGGTATTATGTACTATATTTAGACTAAGGTGTTCGCCAGCAAAATTTTTGGTGTATTTAATAACATTTTTTTTAACAATCCACGTCCGAGAAGGCCTTAGCTGGTTATGATCATGAGGAACGGCCGAAACGTTAACAATTACCAGGTAGTGGGTCCTGCTGTCAGCAACCGGTTAACCGTATTACCACGACACTACCCAGACCTCGGAAGCTGCAGTTCGTTGTACTTGAATTCCCGAGAGAGAAAAAAACGGTGCTAATTCAGTGGCAGCAAACAACCCCCACCCCGAAGCACCTGCAGCGACGAAATCAATGCCTTGGTCGTAAGTTGATTATGACAACAGCCACCGCCACCCACCATCAACTCTCACAATTGGATGCGCTGTGACCTTTACCAGCAGGATCTGGACCTTCGCACGAAATGAATTGCGAACCACGAAATGATTTAATGCAAACAAGGCGCATTGACTCTACCAACAAAGGCTGCATATACTGCTGTCGGTAGTTACCTGGTACGATACTATGCAAGCTACGCTGTTTGGCAAACCCTGCGCGCATGCTGCTTTAGGGTACCAGAACCCCGACGCCGCTATACCCTCCGAAGACGTCAATCGTCACAAAAAACTCTTCGCGAACGACAGCGACAGCGGCAATTACAGACGTAGACCGACCTTAACGAGCATTTAACGGCAACGCCTAACAATGAATCAGAAACTCCTTCATATTAAGTGACACTAGGCTACTTGGCAGTAACTACAGCTAGTGCACCATGCAGCCTTATAATTACTAGTATGCAATAGCTGGGCTTGGACGGTCTCTCGAGACGCGTCTTTGGGAAAAAAATTCCTGATTCAGAAAATTGATTTACATAGATGTAACCTTGATCCACCCCAGCAGCCTCGATCCACGTACTATCTATCCGACCTTGAGCTCGGCCGACCTTTCAGCAGCCTGACACCTACTTCAATGCGTTGATGCGAAACCAAGGCTATAGGGCGCGATAACCAAAGGTTGACAGGTAAAGAGATGAGCGTGGTGATGACACGTATTCTTATCATCACGCAGTAGTGAAGATCAATTGTATTAAATGTTTAAGGAATTGAGTTGGTAGATGTATGAAACTTGACCAATAAATTACTTCCATTATAACTTCCAAAAAGACGATTGGCAAAACAAGAAATAACGACATCAAAAACGACAAATATACCAAAACTTTTAACGTTCATCCATCCACTCAGGGCCTACATTATATCTCGCAATGAAAAAAAATGAAAAAAACCCAATAAGTCCACCAATCCACTCCCCTTGAGCTTTCCCCTCGATACCATACCCTCCTCTTGGCGCAATCGCCACGTCCCCCCAGTGATTAGTTTACGCCCCCCTTCTCTGAATCATTATCATCATCATCATCATCATCATCATCATCATCATAGTCGATATTGTCATCCTCGGGATCGACGTTGTCATGACTAATTTGAGAATTCAGCCAACCCTCCCAAAAGTTTCGATAGAGTCTGCACTACAAACCTATCAGCCAAAAGGTTGGGGTCCATAGGCGGTGGAGATGGAAATGGTGCATGCGCTCTCATCCCGGATGATATGCCCTCAGCACTGTAGTAATATTTCGGCGGTTGCGTTCCCCTGTTACTATTTGTATTATGTTTAGGGGTTTGTCTGTCTTTCCGTTGGATGTGGCCTGTGATATCAACATATGAGTTAGACACTGCCGTAAATCATATAATAACCAAGCATTCATTTTCTGTAATCTTGGGTCTGACCTATCTGGGAATTTGCCCAATCAATTGTTGCAACAGCAGTATCGAGATGTTGCTGATTGTTTAATGGGTACAGGCTCGCTGCCACCCTATCCAAGATCTCCACTTCTCGGTCCGTTACTGATGTCTGGTTTGGATTCGGAAGGGTGGCGGGGATCTGGCTGGTGTCCGCGCCTCCCTTAACTTTGGGTTTGTGACATGGACATTGGGATAGTCCCTTCTTTTGCCGCGAGCACTTCCGGCATGTTGGACAAACAAAGGGATGCTTTACCAGCCCCTTTGCATGTGCTTTCACAAGATGCTCTCTAAGAGTTTGGTTAGCATAAGTCCTTGATATATAGTTAAAGTAGTGGCCATGGTGCTTACCGCATCCTGAATGGTTGTTTGTGACATTCTCCACAATTGGCATCACCATCACTAACCCATGAACAACTCAGTTCACAGTTTCCTATTGTTACTTGAACAGCACCATGCTTCCCGCGTCTCGTAAACTCAGTCATTATGCCGAAGTAGGATAGGAGTATGGATTAAAGGAGTTAAAATTAAGGGAAGCTTCGAAGTAAGATTGAGAGGAAGGTAGATTGAGGAAGGAATGCTCGAACTTGATGAACTCCAAAGTTTTCGTCTGGACGTCGGGACGTAGGCATTTATAGAGGATTCGAAAAAAGATGAGGCATCTGAGGGTACGGCCAGTCGGCGGATATTGGACGTGAGGAAGATGGACGAAGACGCGAAGTATCAGCTGGCGCCACCATCCCCATTGATTGGGAGACGCGCAAGGAATGTTCGTTTGTAGATGTCGGAGACTGTACAGCGACAATGCATAGAGATCTGAGCGTCCTGTATACGTGTTATGAGTTTAAAGGAACTAACGGAAACATCACAGCAGCTGTGCAGACGAGGCCGCGGTCGGAACCACCAACCCCAGAAGGATAAATCCATGGTAGCGAGACAAACGAACATTGGACGTTGTAGTTACCATGGTTGTGAATGGTGTCTAGCTTGATTCAGTTACTGCATCGCGAAATCGTGAATAGCAACCTTTGCTAGATATAGATTTGATCGATATCTTCGGAATACAATTGGATTATTTGGTAAGAGTTGGGCTGAAAATTGACGATATTGCATTTGGACGAGGCTTTCTGAAGCCGGGTTGTCTGCAGGCATGAATGTCCGAACTTGTACAGATCCGGATCGTGAGCGCGAGATTGTTTGTTGGTGCTGTGCGATATCGATGGCCATGGATAATTAGAGTTCAGGAGGGAAAAAAATGGGTCAATATCGGGCTTTCCTATACCTATTCGAATCTCGCAATGGCTAGCTAGCTATAGCTAGCTAGTATGCACATACTTGGCGTTAGCCATGGGTTTCTTCAACGCACATGCAATGATATATAAATGGCGAGGCTGACTAAATTATCAACAACCCAGGTGTGCAGAATATCAATTCTAGAGTAGATGTCTCTGTGCCATTGACCCGGTTCAATTGTGACATTGACGTCCGATATATATGCAGGTTGACGTCGCGCGTCGACGGTTGCTGAGATTGTGGTTCTACCAACAATTCGTGTGTATCCGATGCTGGGCTTCCAAAAGCCTAGTATCTGGTTGGGGGTGACGCGGTGAAGTTGGCACAGGGCTAGATGGTTGGATTTATCTGGACGAAGGAATCAACCATCCATGGGCCTGTCGGCACCCGAGACCAAAAACGCCACCCAGAATACCTGGATTCATGTGTGACCTACTTTTGGGACGCGATGTACGCTTCTAGACCATAATATTGATGTTTGAAGAGACGCGGATACTAGTAGCTAAATACAAATTTGAGCTATGCAACTGCAGCGCTTAAGATTTGCAAAGGCGAGCCCCCGAGCTATTTAGAGGCAGTTCATCTAGTTAGTTACCTTTTACGCTGAAATTAAAGGTAAGTTCTTAAGAAGTATGTTGTGATGGTAGAACTGGGATTATGGATCTAAGGTTAACGTTTGGTGTGTGTATCCTTCGGATGTAATTTATAGTCATGTGTGTGAGGCAGTCTCACTGCAGCCTAACAGTCAGTGAGAAAATTGAAGTCATGCTAACCCCTTTATTTACTTACACTGGGTCCTGTGTAGCCTTGGAACTGAGCTGCGCGCCGCCCAATCATTGATATAGGTAATTGCCCTCTGGAACCCATGATAATAGAGAGTAATAATCACAGCGCTAGCCAGAACTCAGAAAACTATTTTCACTCAGCATATGGGAGGTTTGTCGAGCAAAATTCGTTGACAAAAAGAGTAACATCGTAGTTCGGGTGATGTCCAGTGATTAATATGTACATATTCGCTCGCTATATTTGATATATTTCTAATCACACCTCTAGAATTTAGATATCCTGCAATCATTTTGTTCATAAGGAAATTTAGTTCTCCTGGTAGCTCCCTCCCCCAAAAAGCCTCACATATAATGGCAGAATTTTCACCCTTAAAACCCTACAGCCTTACATATATTACTACCCATCACATTTTCGAATTCTGCATGCACAAGGTCTCTTACACCGTTCCGTCCCTCAACTATGCTCGTATTCCATGATAGTCTAGCATTCCAGATCCACAACGACAACGCAGTCGCTGCGATGCAAAGTGTCGACCGCTGCCTGCAAGGTGATGAGGATGCTGTTCAACTCAATAGTCACGCCATCATTGGACAAAGGCTCGGAGTTTCACCCATGAAAGCCTCTTCTCGACAAGGTGTGTGTTCTCAATACTTCCTCACCACCACTACGGACATGACATTAGCACTTATTTCGACAGTCGCATGAATACTGCACGCACTGTTCAGAGACTACCATCGCTGCTCGAGAGATTCACAACGCGTATTTCCTTCCATTGTTTTAGGTTACGATGACTCCGGATTTCGTATCATATCATCATAGGGATAACTAAGACGCGCGCTGTTGCATATGATTCTCGAAGACTAGCAGAATTTCGAGAAAAGGAAGGAATGGCGAGATACACCGGTGGTGACGCTGTCGAGCTGAGTATGTATTGGTGGGTCACAGCGGAAATCCGCTGCAGACTAATAGGTTACGGTTGATCTTGTTGGAGGACTGGTAAAGTGATTAACTTTTCCCTAGATTTATGATTCGTCTCACGGTTTAGCTTTTTCAGTCTTTCATCGCCCCCCACATGCACACCGGTGCCCCCATTCTATAGCTCTCGCCTTCTGCACGGTGCAATCTATCTCCGTGCACGCCCATCGCGTCATTCTACACCGAGATATCCACCTGTACATGTATACGTACGTATTTCCGTCCGTTAGTGGTAGGAAGGATGATAGACCTCCAAAATTTCAACCTCTGGCATGGGGTGAACTCGAAAAACAGGTACGTACCAAGACTGCAATACTCCTCCAAACGTTTAAACCCAGCGAGCGGTTCGGCAACGAGACGTTGAAAATCCCACCACTCTGGATCCCCTACCATGGCAGCATCGAACCGTCTGCTTCACTATGAGTGGGGTTGCTTAACGGCTATGATGCGCAAAATGCCAGCTCAACATTTCTCAAGCAGATTGTAGCTTTCAAGCTTGCTGTTTGCGACATTTTTCAATCCTTCTAATGGCTCCTGAGAATTTCAGCACCTCTGACCACTCTGTGGCCAGCCCTCCCACACCTTCACGACCAGTATTTGTGACAGATTTTCATGGGGTCCGGACCGACGCCCCGCCCAATCGCAACTGTATTTGGCCATAATACACTGAGATCGTGTTATCGTTAAGGCGGTACGTAACGGGAACTTTGATTAACATCAAGACGTTGTTGAACGTGCCAACGGTACCTACGCATAGCCAGCCTTCACGTTTAACTTCAGAAATATTCTGTCAAAATTCCTCATAGGTACAACAACAATCAGGTCCTCCAGCGTCTCAGAAGTTGTTGCAAAACTTTCAAGAAACGCCTTTCGCGAAGGTCCTTCGCATTGTGCACTCCATCCCCACCGCAGCCAGGGTTTCATCCGGAAATTCGGTACCGGTAAACTTTCAGTCTATAGTCCAAATCCTAGGTCTTGCTCGAGCTCTCGTCAACCTTATTTCAACCTCTCACATCTGCCTCGATATCATCAGATCGCGATTCTCGTTCCCCCCGAATCTCTAAGTGCGCACCTCAATCAACTTCGTCAACTCCGTAACGTAAGCAGACTTGAGAATCTTCCGCTCCCCAACCACGTCAAAACTTCACATGTCTTCCAAGTTTGCAAGCCTCTCTAGGCTACGGTTCACTCACTCCTCTCAGCCTTGTGTCTCTACTTTATCCACGATATGAGCTCGTTCGCAGATCTAGATGTTCTTGTCCAGCTTTGTAGGCGAAGGCGATGTAACGTTCTTCGTGAGTCCATCAGATCATTCCGGCAATTAACCAGATGCGCGGCGGGCTTACTTTACCAGCTACAAACTGGTAAGTGTACCCATCCCATTCTTGACGGATTGAACAACTTGAACAAAGCACAGCTGATCACTCTTCCCCAAGTTCTAGTACAGTCATTACTTTCGATGAGCCTGGACTTCCCATCGAGCAGCTACGTAGTGGTGTGGGCGGTCTATTATTCGCAGTTAATACGGCCGCTTCCAGTCTTTTTAAAGCGGAATGCTTAGGTTACTTACACCTTTCGAAATTTCGTCTACTACCTATCGAGTTAACAATTTACCAGGAGTTGAAAGATACAACGCCGTCACGGAACAGCGGCGGGCGGTGCTGCATTTACCAAAGCATATATTTGGTTCAAGAGTCTAGACGACAGTATGAATTACGAGATAAAGGTAGGTACCCCGCGCCCTTTATAGCTGGAGCGAACAACAAGTCTAGACGTCTAGCATTTGTTTTTGCAAGATCTGTACTTTGTTATTTTGTTAATTTGTTATTTTGTCTGTTTGTTAAATAAGACCTTTCCAAGCTCATATATACGTATCAATGCTGACAATATTCTTAGCAATTCGAGATTAATACTCCGAGTCGTCCACGTCACATCGCTTATAAACAACGACACCCATATACTACAGACCCATCTGGCCCCAGTAGCTTTCACAGGCCCTTTCCGGTCACATGTCCCGCCGTGCAAGACTTACGACGTCACATTTCGACTCAAATGGAGCCCTCTGTGCCACATGGGTGACGTTCGGTGAACAATACTCTCCATGTTTGTAAATTTTAACTCATTAATTATCGTACCCTGGGAGTTGGAGACGAAGGGTGATTTTGAAGCCATACTTACCAACTCCTAGAAAATACGGGGACGAAGGATAGCGGGTGGGAGATCTGCCATCTAGCCGGCTTGTCCGGAGGCGGTGGTGATTTGGGTCCTGTCATACTCTATATAGAGTGAATACAGTATGATTAAAACAAACAAACAAACTCATAGAAAATTTAGTACATATTGCGAACGGGTGTTAGGTATGCCATTCAACAACGCCGAATATACTGGTTCAGCGTCTGAAAACCATCGTTCTGGTATTTCCCCACAGTTGGCGAAGTCCTTGGCAAGATTTCCTTAGGTGACTAGCATAGATTGGTGCACAATTGTACTGTTGCAATTGGCGGGTGGCTCTTGTTGCACGTCGGCCAAGGAAGTTTATTTGATGCTTGACCAATGAACAGGACGTCACGCATGCGCGCGGCCAGTGCGCCTGTAGCTGTGCTGGCTAAAAACTGATCTCACTTTTGGATCACTTCTCTGATCCACGAGGAGAGCTCTGCAGCGAGTCCATACGTCATTTCACTTGCTGACGCATGTCAGATGATTTCCATCGTCGATGACTACCTTCTGTCTTTCTGTCAGTATGTTGAACCTAGCGAAGATATCGATTGGCTACTGGGTACCTAACAACCGCAAAGGATCTGTGAAAGTCTTGGGATGACTTCATCTTACATGCAGTTCTGTTTCCGACGATTGCAATTGGTACCAGTATATACACCTCAGTACGTGTTCAACGAGATATTTACCTCTGGCTAAATTAAGACGTCAATCAGTTAACATTATAATCATATCAGCAGTGAAGCTGGACGGGAATCTCGGCGATGATTCAAGCGTGTATCCTTCGCTCATGCAAATTCAATTATCTGTTAACGTTGTCGATGTGCGAACGTATTAATGTTCAATATCAATCATTTGCAAATTTGGTGCACGATGCAGCATAATATAATGCGCATATTACTACAGCTTATAATGAGTACTTACATATACTTGATATATAGCTGTAGTTCTAGTAGAATACAACTTGCAAATAAATGCTGCGCAACAACGTATTACTGTACTAGTGCTCAATTTGAAGTGAATATCCAATGTCTCGTGATCTCTCCGAATTAACATATGGCAAACCTCGATCTCCACAGTGAAAATTTCCTCGCTGGCCTGGACTGACCAAATTTCCCAGCCACTCACAAGCTTCTCGCAGGCAAGAGACTGGAGAAGTTATAATCGAGCCGCGTCACATGACCAGCCAAAAATAACCAAGAAGTCGAGTGATGAATGTTGAAGTAGACTACTCTACAGATTCATGGATCTATGCAGATAGACCGTATAATCCTAGTCATGAAAGAATCTAGAGTAGGCGTTGAAGCCAGTCATTGTCTGGTAGTGGGGTTCAATTAAAGGTGGCATAAGTTTTCTGGAATTCCGGTAATCTCACTCTTAAAACCCCTCTTTTCGAATCTACGTCAGATAAAACCTCGGTCCATAAATCTATAGTGCCGCGGTTTTGGAAATACTGAATTTAATAATTCAGATTGAAATTCATCATGCGGGAAGCATAAAGCTTTAATTGAAGAAAATACACAGCTCATATTTCCCGTCAGACTTTTATTCGAGAAATATATTGAGTTTGACGTGCCTAGCCTTTTTTGTTTTTTGTTATTCACTCTAATTAGAGTATGCATGACAGAACCAACTTTCCCCTCCGCCTTCGGGCGAGCCGGCTAAGTGGCGGAGATCCCCTGCTTCTACCCTTTCTTCCCCTCGTGCCTAGCCTTTGCGGGCCGCAGCCCAACGGTGGTGAGGCGAGGAAGGCGAGAATTCGGTAAAGGAGAAACTCAGAGGGACTGCTAACCAAACTAAGTAAGAGAGAAGCATCACAGTGTAACCAAAACAACATTTAGAATTTATAACACAAAAACTTAAGCTTCCCAAAAATTCTACAAAGGCATGTGCATACGTACCCTTCATCGACTCCATATACCTAGGTAGGTAACCTGCCATTTTTATCCTCCTTATCTCCGTTTTTGACATCTCTGGTCAACGCAAGATGCCGTCCGTATGCAATTACAACTGATATTAATCTATTTGCGAGCTGTTATTCGTGCCTTGACTTTCGCTACAATAGCTCCAGGGTTCTGGGTAGCCGATAGAAAAAGGAATTGCGTTTCAGATGCTCGAAGAACATTAGTTCCCGGTTCTTGTCAAACGCACCCGACGCACTCAACAGCCAACCCAACAATCTGCAAATCAGTCACATTTGAGGTTTATAGACTCTCCCAGGACCCCTCTCTAGATCTGCAAGTCTCAATGATAGTTTGAATCCTACTCGCTGGCGTCCCTGTGCACTCTGGCGAAGGAGAGCTTCTGACGGCCTCAGATGTGACCCTTTTTAATTGACCGGCGTGCTGTGGCACCTTATGTTCTGAATTTAGAGGTTCGTGATAGTGATCTGGGGTGTTTCCTACAAGCAATATTGATCAAGCAGAAGGCGAGAAGTGAGGTGAGGTGGTATTCGCCAATGGAATTAGGGATTCCCTGCCCTTTTTTAATTCGGTTTTTACCACTGCTCAGATATCCTTATAGAACAGTTGTTCGCATTTTGAGTCTTGAGCGTGGTGTAACGGGGAAGTTTCAGGTCCAGGAGCCATACTGTGTCTGTAACGAAAATTCTTTTCCACCTACCATACCGAGCTTTGTGGCTGGCTGCATCCGAAGCATCACGCTCGCTACAATGTTGTTGGACGCAAAATCTTCTCCACATTGCTATCCGCACCTATTATTCTAAATCTTGGCACGAAGAAACGACTTCATTCCGCATGATGGACCGCATCACGCACAAATCGAATTCACCGCCTCCACTCGCCTTATTCTACGTTCCAGGAATAGGCACCCTTAAATACCTAAGAATCTAGACTAGAACCATACCATTAGACGCAGCTTCGTCTTGCAGCTTTGTTGATAAGTGCTATCACGGGTAACCGGCCAATACGATCGATTATCTTTCTGGTTTATTGATATCATTGCGGGATTTTCCACTCCAACAGCTGTCCTTGCTTGTTTTTCTGGAATATACAAGTATCTCGTGTTATATGAAAGCAGGGTCATAACCGGGAAAGGACTGGGACAATTGTTGTTGTTGGGCTGTGGGGGCTGATACTTCAGAGCCGTGAATTGAATACTGATCCCACAATTCCACGTGGTAACCACGAGCAACTTTAATTTAGCTAGGAATAGATAAAATCTGGGGTCAATGCTAGTTGTAAGGTCGTCATAGAAAGTCTGAGGCCGCCCTTGTTTGCTTTAGAATACCAGCTTCGTCTGTTTCAGCCCGGAGTCAGTAAGGCACCGTTGAAGCTTGATTGTTTTGACGTGCATCATGCACATATAACGACTATATACAGGCTACAATTCACAGCCGGTGGGGTTTGAAATTGACTGAGAGATACACTGGCAAAATATTGAACTGTCTCGGGTAGAATGAAAATATTGTCATAGACATGATTGGGCAGACATCGGCGAGTGGGGATAACGCTGAAACCTGAAAATCCAATGATTGTCCGAGTCTAACAAAAGCAAATACCGGCTCAATTCCCCGATCCTTTTAAACCCCATGAACGTGAATATACCACTATGCCTTCATCATCTTCGCTCTGGCTTAGGTATCGACTCAGTGCTAATTTTGCCTCGACAATTGGATCATCGGTCGCCGGCGGTGGTGACTCCTGGGCAGATATAGATGTCACCATGGTGCATAATTTGGACGTATAATTCTGTAGCTTTTCCAAACGTTGGGTATACGAGGTGGTGGTAGATGACATGGTAGCTTACTTGAAACCAAACGAGATGTTAGTATGAACTGAACAGCCAGATGAGAGAAAGCCCTTGACGTACATAACTAGAAAGGTATTTTATCTAGATGGAATAGACGAAAATTTCGGGAATTACTGCTCTCGAAACTTGGGGTCAGTCAGCTCTCGTACCAACCGACGGCAAATAGATATTGGAAGCTCACAGATTGGTACGTATTGTGATACTGTTGATGGATGGAGAGAAGACAAGAAATTCAATGGTGGCTATATATCGAGGGGAGAGGCGGGGGATATTCGCAAGCCGTTTTATCCACAACACGCTCGGACCTACGCAAATAGTTGCCGCACTCAATGGCAAATTGATTGGTCCAGCTGTACTTTCGACGTTGGTCGAGCTTGAAAAATCAGTCTCGTTATTTTTGGCCGCCTTTTGCGGAGGGGTCCCACAGGATCCGAATCTGTACCCAGCTCAAGCTGACTCGGCTCGAGCGAGGACCCGAGACCTCCACCCGGACTCGAGACTTCGGTCATCTTGCTTGTTTTGTCAGTATGTACAGTAGAGCGAACTGCAGTAGATATCTTTATCGAATGCAAACCTCCAAAACATAATTCTAGAATCTCCACTAACAGTGTACGTAATCACTTCTGCACATAGGCTGATAGTAGACATTCTCCTTTACAATGTGATCCGCAGTCTGAGTTTGCTCCCAATCAACAAGTCGGTGAAGTCCAAGCGCAGAAAAATGAAGGATCAGCTCAAGCTGGCCCAGGACCGACTCATAGCAGATAAGAAAAGACGCTAAATTCAATGTATGTTCCATATCCAACATCACATCCCAACAATTCATCCCGCGGCAGTCCAGGCCTGGCCCCAGAATTTCGCGCACTCGATGCTAGGGAAAGATATTCTTGGACAATGCCTACAGGACCCTACGGTCTTCACGACCATCATGGCTGGTTGGAACACACATGAAGGTAGCCATTTTTGGAAGCGCGGGAAATCAGTGGGTTTTGTATATTTCCGTTAGTCTTGGAGTCAGTGAATGCCTAAAAACCCACAATTCATGGGTAATAATGGCATTCCATTCATGCCCAATTCCCCTCATTCTGCAGTTTGGTTTTTATGGCGGTTATGACCATGCTCACCTAGATCTAGGGTTTTGTGCCTAATTTTATAGCAATGATCGATCTTCCCTTCGCTTCCCTTCGCTTGGCTGCAGAGACGTTTTTACCTGGCTACGGTGAGTAAGATCGGGAGTGGTCGGTATCCGGAGTGGGTGCCTCAGTTCTTACTTGGGTATGTTTCGAATCGCGCATATACCGTATTGCCACATTGGGTGGGATTTCTAGCCAGCTGACCTCTTCGTAGAGTGACAGCGGAAAGTCCTACAGCATCTACTGCCTTATCGTATGCGTACAAACGGGTGGCGAAACGCACTCCATGTTTCACTTATTTTAGGCTTCAAGGTTTTTTTCGGGATCTTCGGGGTCATAGATAGTCACTCGAGTTTTGAATTGTTTCTTAGTCTCTGCTTATACTGTCATGTAAGATTCACTAAATTTGGACCGGCCAATAGCATTTCCGCATGGAGGTTTAATCGGAAACAACTATCACGATCGTATACGCCGCGTGGCCTATCCGTAAACACAACAGGTAGTTAAGTACTTAAGTTAACCGGTAACGCCAACCACAAACCACTAGACAAGGCAATTCTGTACGTCAGAGTTTGTAGAATGAAAGTCTTTGAAAGTGCTAGTCAGCCTAATTTACCCGAATCGACAAAGCAGTAACTTTTGTTTAATATTCCTCGCTTGCGACCGGCCCCATCTACGAAATTCTAAAATGGAGTACCGAAAGAGGTTCCCATAAGCTTAAGATGCTTAGGCACGTACACTAGTTACTGGCTTCTAAGCTAAAGAGACATGAACTCGCTAAATATTATCATTGCGCATGCACACAGTTACTCACCGTTCCGTCGAATTCCTAGTGTATACAGTTTAAAATTAGAACTAGGTCCAAATCGAGAATAATAGGAGGAGTTTTGGATTGCAGATTAATGCAAACCTACAGATATTCTGGTGATCAGAGGCGCCCTCTTCAAACCACATCAAATAATCTACCAACATGTGAGTGATCGATTATGATGGAACGACCCAGATATCACTCGTTTCTTGAGATAAGCAGGAATAGTGCCCGCCAAGGAAGACGTTTCTTAGTGATCCCGCAGGTTAGGCATGGTACGAAAGTACAAACAAGTACTTAGTATATGCCTCAAGTAAGAAGACGGGCCAATTGAGTGAGCTGGCTGTCGCACGCGCTGTAAAGTAGTTCATGATATACTCCGGAACTTCCGGCCCGACAGGTATTAGAAGGCATTAGACTAACGTCTCTGCATTCCCGAGCTGATACTTAGGGTAGCTTGGCCAAGCCTATAAATTTGGTCCGGGTTCGTTGCCGGGTTCGCCAAGCATATACAAACACTTACTTCTTGAGATAAGAAGGTATCGGCCTAACGAAGTATGCTAGCCCTCGCACGATCTGATACCTCCCGTACACTCTAGCACTCCTGCGCTGATAGGTAGCTTGGCAGTCCCCCCTTCCTTCACCTGAGTTTGCTGGCCGAGAGTAGCAGCAGCAAATAGCAGTGGTTCTGCTGCACCCGTTTGCCTCGCACCGTGCGTACGCTCGGCGGTATCGCTATGTAGTGAAACATATCATATTATAACTCAGGGCTGTGAATACAATAGACAATACTGATTACGCTGCTACTACTACACATTAATATTGGAGTTGAATTGTCTGCAGGGTTTCTATTTCCATGGTCAGACCTTACGAGAAGTATTCCGCCACATCTCAGCGCTCGCTACAGAGTAAGAGGGGTATGTAAAAGGTGTGGTGAAGAATACTTGTAGAGAGTAACTTCAAAGACAGACAGTCATGCCAAATCACAGGTGTGGGCTAATTCGAATTGCTTGAAAAAAAGCAAATTCAAAGGCTCCTCAGTTCTACTCACACCTGTCTAGGTGTGAGTTAAACCTGGGATGAGACTTCACATTGAAGGGCAACGTTAGAGTAGACCACTATACTATTGTTCTCTATGTACTCTAACTTAAACCCGCGAAAGCTATCTGATCAGCTGAATTGGACTACCTCGGAACCATTTATTTTAAACCTAACATATAAACCGTCCTCACTAAATTTGAATGATAGTGACATGTCGCAGGACTAGCCTGATCAACCCACCGACATCATTATATCTATGATAGCGTATGTATCTTCAATAGTATCTTTATGTACTTTGTCTCGGAAAGACTTATTTCCACTGACCTTGCAGCCAGTAGATCAATTGTAACTATAATTAAATATCTTACGTGAGAGATATGAGTTTCGATTCGAACACACTTGTAGTGAGAAACGCGGCACGTGACTTTGTTGTAGTTTTATTAAGTCAATATCTTCGTGCAACCGTACCATGGGAAAGCTCTGGAACTCAATGTTTTGCTAGAATGTCATATGAGAATCCGCAATGTCTTACTTGCAGATTTTGCAGTTCTTCTATGACAGTTAGATTTTCATCTTTGAGCAAACGCGACGGCGTTTGTTGATCGTAGGTCTGGCGAGTAAGCTTCCCGCAAAATAACATAAGCCAAAACATATTAATTCCTAAAACGGAATTGCATGATGGCGGAATCAGCTCTCACTCAGATCTATATCGATATTCTGATACGTGCGGTTAATTAATTGTTGGCGTTATTGCGGCAAACATCACGAAAGACCTAAATATTCATGAAAATTTTGTGTGCACAGCGCTATGTCGGAATAATTATATGCAACTTAGGTACTGTGCTCAGTATTGAGTCACCAGCTGGTAGTTATTTCTGAAAGCTTGGATCCATGGAATCATCCACCAATGAACCACAACAAGGCTCTAGCCACACACTGCCACAGACACCAAATCGTCTGTGCAATTGCACAAGTTATACAGAGGAAGATAAAAATCATTCGTGTGAAACCAAGGTCAGAAAAAACCCTTGAGCAGTGCAACACCACAGATTCCCCTTCCCGATACGCCTCCAACGCCGAAAGCCCTCGCGTACACTTCGAAGCCGCCTGCAACTTCCCTTCTAAACCTATTTGGCTCTGGTTATTGTTGCCATCGAAGAACGTTTCAACCCTAACCCATCTATCGAATCCTCAACAGTGATTCTTATCGTCACTTTGTTCTTGCTTCATCAAGCCCAACAAGTATGATATCTCTGAACACGTACTCTGGTTAGCATTGAGAGAGTCTATATCTGACAGATGCAATGGCTAACCAGACCTAAACCTTGCACACCCTCAAATACACTCAAGTATGAATTCAGAGAACTTTATCTTGTTTCCCTTCGATGATTGGCTGCGATATCACTGTGCAATTCTTAGGGGATCTATGCCACTCAGCGGCACAGCCCTTCTCGAGAGACTGGTTCAGCTTGCGGTGCGAAGAATTGAGTCTAGATTCGATATCCCGATTCAGGAAAGCGAAAGGCAAAGCTTGACAGAGAACATTCATACAAGATTGCCTAACCTTGGCCTACCGGATTATCCGGCTGCAGCTCGAGAAGCGGAGTCGAGATCGAACGATCGCGACGCTTTGCGTGAGCAAGTTGATTACTTGATGGATCAGGTGGCTGGTAGTGCCCCGGGATATAATGCCGGAATTTCTCCGTCCGATGCCCCACAGATATGTTTGGATAATCTCAACGACCTCGAGAAGTTCCTTGATCGTGAGTTGGGGATGGACGAGATGGAAATCTATGAGGAGGAAGATAGCTCGAACACTGGTGCGACAGAAAGCGAGGTGTGTAACCGTTTGTTTCTCTCACTTAGCTTAGAGGTGTATGCTCAACAATATCCGAGCCCTGAGTGTGGGTGTGTCTTCAATCCGGACATACGGCTATCGTGCACCTGTGCCTCTCTTGTCGGTAAGATCGACCTTCATGGGAGTTACATCGCTATATTGAACGATACTCAGATAAATGTTGAGTACTGGACTGACGCAAGCTCATCTCCTAGGCTCCACAACAATACAGTCCCGATACAGCACCCACAAGTGTCAGCGGAGATAGTCTCGACCCGGCGCTAGTTGCAAAGCGCAGGAAGTCAGCCAAGAAAGCTCCAAAGATTTTTGGATGCGGATATTGTCCTAAAACGTTCAGCAAAAGGTTCGAACTCACACGACACTGGGTCCAGCTCGTCAATACCTGCACAGAAAAGAGGATTTCCTTTCCACCTCATGTGCCTGGAACCTGCTGCAAAAAGTGTGGCCGCAACACTTCGAATACAGGCAACAAACTCGAAGGAAGCGGGGATCATGAAAATGACTTTGACACCATCGTTCATACAGACAACCTCCCCACAAACTGGAGGCGAAAGTATCCGAAGCTTGCCGACCAGGACGATAATGATATCTCGTTCCATAACTCGGATCGTCCGCATCTGTTTGTCGGTAAACAAAGAAACTCTGAAGTGGAGGACTGGAAGATTATGCACGTCCAATTCAGAGACCACCCTAATCGCCCGAAGTCCAAGCACAGCGAGTCTGTAGCTTCCGGATCCGAGAATGCTTGAAAGGGTTGACAGGTGTACAATTCGACAGAAAGGATTTGTATGTTATACATCACCGTACTCTATACATACGTAAGTAGTAATGCCAGGCTGACAGATAGTGCAGATACGATCCTCAAATTGCAAAGCGGTTGCAATTGCCAAGACACAGGAGCGGGTTAATTAAGTTGGATTGATTTATCTCCACTTCGCACGAATCGAATGGGATTTTCAACTGCAAGTGTCTTTTTTTTTATGGTCCAGTTGTGAGATAAGCCACAGGTTTGGGGGGGATTTAACAGGAGTTGGTCACTCAACGGGTTAACGTTAACCTCATGGTAATTTGGTTTGCAGTTTGAGTTGCTACATGTATGTACTTATGTATATCAGTAACGAACATCACAAATTATCACTGTACTATCGGATTTTATCTCACCACAGATACATGGTTGTGTGTCTAACGTTCATATCTCCAGTAAAGCCTTTAGGCATAACTTTGAATAATTGCATTTTTGAAGTTGGTATACGTAGAAGAGGGTCGGCTATATGTAAGGTGATATCAATTGGAGCCAAGGAGTCTATTGTGTATGCAAGGGAAGGATCCATTGGCGAAAATGACCTTGACCTATTGCATATTGGAAGAAGGTAGTAAGAATGAAGATAGGTCTGGGCGATTAGTAGGAGTGTACAGTCACAAATACATAGAACCCTAGCCACAAAAGGAGCCCTAGCGATATCATACGACGGATGCATGTCATGACCATGCTTAGGTTTAATTGACAATGTATCATTGGACCGATGGTTCCAGTTGTCCACAAACCCATCGTGTACATTCAAATGTCAAAGCCTGCCAGGGAGACATGCAGGAATGTGTTTGCATGCTGTGTGATGAATGGGGATGCTAGATAAATATAAGACGTTGGGATAAGTTGTAAGTTCTACAAAGCCTTTAATACATATACATACCGTCGCGAAAAAGGCTGTCTTCAGGATACGTCCAAGCCCTGTTTTGTTGCTTTGAAAACGACTTTACAAACGAGGAAAAACAGCTCGAAAACGTTACGGTGACGTTTTACTGCTTATCCTCGGTAACACCGTTTTTTCAACTGGTACATACACTACGTCAAGCGCCTACATATGTAAAGCTTGCCTTCGACATGCGGCGCTAGTCTCGCATGCCAATGTGAACGAAGCTATTGCCCGAAATGCTGGGCATTAGTTGCCGTCTTAGTGATTGCTTTCAATTACCCTCCGCCCACAACGCTTCCGATGCAGTCCGCAAATTTAAAAAGAGATAAATTCGGGACCAGAATCCGCTGCGTTGCGTACATATTTGTTCAGAGATTTCTGCACAAAATTGACCGAACCCACCGACCAGCGCACTATTCCATCCGTTTGTTCCAGTCAATGCAGCCATGGCTAGTATTGCGCAGATGCAGCAAGACTAACTTTAGAACTTCGATGGTTTCGCATATTGAGATCGAGGGATATCCCCGCGATGCGTCGGCGCCGGCGAGGTGTCTCGGGATGGAAAACATGAGCCCTGGCTCAACAGTAGCTCGATCAACCCATTTGATTTACAGGTACGAAATAGACCAATAAAATCTCAGCGAAAAGAGATAGCATGGCCAATTCTATAGAGAACTTATCTTATTATCAGGAAATTTTTAGAAAGATCGGTATTCCTCTATGATGGACTTTTCAAACGATTAATCGATTCTCTTGATGTGTGAATCAATAAATACCAATCTAATACCTTGCTCTCGCTTACAATTTAGATGTGATACCATATATGCGGTCCGGAGTGGGCAGGACGCACGGACAAAATTGACATCTCCAGTGCAAATGCGGAAAGATAGCAACATCATGCATAATCAAAGTACCGAACTCGATCAATATCTGCCGACCCCATGTCCGTATTCATGCCCATCCTTGCGGGTTGTCCAATTAGGTATGCCTGCCATATATGGCTTTACCATTTGCTGACTTATCCTCAGTGTTATGTATGAGATCTCCTTAGAACCACAAAACATATTTCACTTCAGCAAGCCAAATTAAGCAGTTTAGATATAAAAAAACGCAAATTTTAAACCCCTTGATGCGTGTAAAATTGGATCAGCCCTGCGGGTCTAGAGGTGTTCCTTGAAATTGGTCATCATATCGATATCAAAGAATGTTCGCGGAGCCGCCATTATAAGATTCATCCTGGCTATCCCGCTTTAGTGTTCATAAGGTTGTAAGTGTAGAGCCTCGGCTAATTGCCTCCGCAGATCCAGCAACACGGCGGATGATGTTTTGGGCAGTCTGCATGCACAGCAGCCGTACAACTGCCCCATCATATGGCCAAGGGCAGATTGAGTTGTTTCTGGAACAAATTCTACCGGTCGATGGGCAGGCCGAATACGACTAGAAACAAAGCTGAAAGTGAAGGGAGTTCAGAGGGAGAACCTCTCTTCACAGTCTGTATAGCTCTGTGATACGTAGACTGGAAGACGATCCCTACACAATATCTAAGAGTCCGGAAACACCGAATATACACTATCACATAGAAACCGATTCCCGGCTCCAACACAAGTACAATAAATTTGCTCATGATTTCATATCTGTTTGCACTTTAGACGAAAAGTTGAGGAATGGACCACAAACCCGACATCCCGGTACCACAATCATATCCCCGATCCTATTTTGCGGATTACCGAACGATCTGCGCGTATCGGGACCTCGTGGGGGCTCTGCGGCTGCATGCCTGCAATATGTCTTGCGTCGCATGCATCGGGCCTCTGCTATTCGGGAAGGAACTGGCGAGCTGTCTGTTATTCTTGTTTTGCCGCGTGTTCGAGGGTAGCAGAAGTTGTGGCCTGTTGCCACTGCATTGAATATATGTACCCGGGATTACCTGCATTGTGCAGAAGGCTATCATTGGGGGAAAATCTGCTGTCAGCTGGCAGGCGAAGACATTCTTATGGCCGCTTGTCTTCTGAGGTTTCGGTCATGCTAGTGAAACCCTTTAACTTTGTTGAGGCCAGCTACAGGATCGAAGGAGACCTCGGTATTGAGATGGAGTTGTAGAGTCGGAATGGCCGGATCAACATCGTGTGATCTAGATACGCCATCTAGACAGGATACAATTAAAGGAAGCCACATCTCAACATAGTCCAGAATGAGAACGGCTGGCTGTCATACACCAGATTAACCTGCGGAAAAGAAGCCGAAGTAATGGAATCAAGCGCTCCATTCTTTGTGTGCGTCGAACGCTGATCAGAGTTACTTGCGGAGCATGGATCATTCATAGTCATAGAAGTTCATGTTATGTGACTAAGATTCAACTTTAATCTTCCTCACGAGACGCTCTGATGCTTGGATAACTGATTGAATCCAAAACGCATAAACGTATTCCAAAAGAAAGCGAGATCCGCACAATACCGAAATGTCTGAAGATTTTATTTAGAGATCTATCTTTGGCGCCCCGGTCTGTACTGCGTACCTTTCTGATGAGCACTTTCCTTTCATGGCAAACAGCTGGGTCTGTCGGGTTTGGTAGTGACTCGGCCAAAGGCAACCACACGTTACTGTGCTAGCTACTAGTAGAGGCCCATTGCACGGCATGATAGACGATTTTTTTAAGCCGCGGACAACGCAGGTTCCAAGGTATGAAATTGAATAGGCTTAGCCATGCAAGTGAGCCTCAGACAGTCCAGAATTGGGTGGTTCTATCACCCAATACATCCTTTTACCGGACCTAAATCCCATGGTAACATAGAAGCCAATGCCCCATGATTATTATTGGTGATCAGGAAAACTAGAAAAGCAGTGTAGAGCCGCCATAGAGGCTCTCTGATGGGAAGAAACCAAGAGTCGTTTAATTTTCTAGGGAAATCATTATATTCGCTTCAGCCTACACCATGTTGTCCGATTATTCGGACATCCAATCTATTTCAGATAGTGTACCTGATAGAAGGGCCTCTGACTTTCAGCTGAACTCACTAAGACTGCCGCCGTCATCATCCTTGGAAATTCCTGCACACAAGCAATCGAGCTTAGAACTCTTCCATGCACTGTCCTTCGCCCCATCGGGCTCGCGGGGGTGTTCGGAGGAACCTATTTCCTGGCACTTGTGCTCTCAAGCTTCTGCACAAACATCATCGCCTATTTCTTTTGAAGGTCTGGAATCCTCCTCGATAGAGTACCGGCATCAGAACTTCCATTCTTCTCCATTATTATCGACCGGATTCTCATCTTTTGAAAGTACAGCATATAACATCGCTCTGATGACTTCGAATGGATTAGAGACACCGCCGGGCTCTGCGCGGTCCAGCATCACTGAGTTTGATCGCCAACCACACCCCTATACGCAACCACCCACCGGTCTCCATGGGGACTATCTTTCCCCTAACGAAACTATGTATCCACCACCTTCTCGCGATCATGGACGAGGCGCTCCCAGGGACATCCCTTATCCTTCCTACAATACATCCGCTCACCAAGCTTCTGGTGGTGGGTAGAGTCCAACCAAGCCAACTTGTGGAACTTCATGACTGACGCTGGGATCTTGTAGGCCACTCGCCTAATTCCCGCTATCTGTACACACCTTATGGTCTGGAGACCCGACCCCCACTGCCACCTCCCTATGATCATCGCAACGAGTTGCCATCCCTTCCGTGGCCTCCAACAGCTCCTCCGAGAAGATACCCCGAGCCAATACCATCGATAGGCGGACCCCACATCCACGACCCATGGGTTGACAACAGAAATCCCAATCATGTCATGCGCGAAGTTCCGGATACAGGCTACAGATGCTCCAGCGCTCGCTGTAGGTTTACAGCTAGCTCGCCGGAACAATTAACGTATGCTCTCTGATACTTTCCGAGGAGGCTTTTGTTGTAACACATTTTGGGGCAGGAGGCACCAACAGAAGCACCTGAAGATCCACTACTGCAGATTTACGCCGTGTCCTCGAACCGAAGGGTTTGCAACTCCGAATGACCGAGAGCGCCATGAAAAGTCGATTCATAAAATCCCTGGATGCTACTGGAAATGCCTTGACAACAATTGTGGTAGTTACGGTAAAGAATTCAGCCGGCGTGATAACCTCAAAGATCACCTGAAACGAATGCATCCGGTGCCCGAAGGAATGAGCGAAAACGAAGCCAGTGCTTTAAGGAGCCGACTGGCAGATACGTGGCGATTTGACAAAGGAAGCCATGCTGAAGCAGCTGGCCGAGACGGGGGCTTAAGATGAACGTCATAAATCTGCATCCTAGGGTCTCCTCCGGATTATCGACCTTCGCATCACTCTTAGAGCATCTGATAGGCGTGTGAGAAGGTTTTATTGGTTTTTTTGGGTCAGGCGTTTGATTTCTATCACAATTACACCTGCGGGAGGCTAGTTTTGGGGTAATTTTTCTGTTCTCTGCTCTGAACATTGCTTTTCTATGGGGGTGTTTTTGCTTGCAATTATGTTGTTTATCTTGTTGGATATTTCGTGCCAGTTTGATTTCCCAAAGTTCATGTATCATCAGCCTGTCTGCGTGGAAGACACTTCTTCGCCGGAGTTAGTTATTTGCTGGTATTGTTCCTTGGTATCTCTTAAGTGCATATTTCTTACTCCTTACAGGTACGGCGGGCGGATCTCTTGCTCTGGGGTTCTATTCTGGGTGTATCTAGCTATCTGCAGGGCGTTCTATGTAAAAGGCCCTTTGTCCTATACAGGATCGATCTTCAAGTAGAGCTGTACTCAAATATGACCAGAAAAACCGGAATTACAGGGCTTAGTACATCAGCGACTGTTTGTGGGAGCACCGATATGCAGGTCGCGAGGCCCTATATCCTTTGCCACTGTTCTTGTGATCAAAACCTCAGATCTTACGCTAAAATACTCCCGATTTCGTTGGCAATGCCCGAATATTGTACACTACACTCATGTAGGGAAACCTCCCAATGATCTTCCCGTTAACGAGCACGTATTTCATTGTACACATGTATTCCATGGTGGCGTAATATAATTAATATAATAACCATAATTATATAACTCACTTAACCTCCTATAACAGCTAGCGTATTTTCTTCTGGTCGGCCATAGCCCTAATTGGGCTCTCTACATATCACACGATAAGTATCGGCAAACAAGAGGAAATATGGTGCCGGGTCTACTTATTAGCGATTTTCTAGACGACACATACAGAGAGATCAGAAGGGGGGTACTAGTAAAATCAGTGCGAAATTGTGGTGCCATAGTGCCTATTGAACATGATATATCTACAACCACTCAAATCATATTAAACTCGGCGCAGTCTTTTCCGCTGCATTTTGGCGATTTTATACTGTGAAGTCGATGGTTAATTAGATTTGATGAGGCGAGCATTTGTCATGGACACACTAGCGGTCGACGAGTACTTGGCTTTGTGCACAAGTTGAACCTCCATCTTTATTCCCACATACATCATTACGCAGCTATCAACACACTGCAGCCTGCCGAAGGGATGGTCACTCATCGCCATCATCATCATCACCATCACCAATATTACTAGATCCGTGCAACACAAGAATCTCCCGCAAGTCTCTGATTTCTCCCAACCTCCTGGCCTGCTACGAAAGAGCCGAAGTCGACTCGTGGTTGCCGTCAACGTGTTTCCACACGTTCCTAGAAGTGGATTTTGCGTGCTCTTGAAAGCCAGATCATCCAATTTCGATCGCTTTCTGCGCCAGGTGGCTCTGGCATGCGTTGTCCCTGTTATCTCTAGCACCTTGATGGTATGCCCTCCACCAGGAAAACCGTTAATAGGTAATAGAAGTCCTAGCTGCCGACATACCAGAAGCTTTTGATAACCACCTCTTATCGATCCAGCAGTGGGTCGTCGTCACCTATATCTCTCCATATCCGTTTCAGTAACCGGTTTCTCCAATTCGTCCTCAATGGCCTGTTATGGTTTAGATACCCCGGAAATACTACCAAACATCCGCCATAGCAGGTAGAGCCGTACCTGCGAAAAGTCGTTAAATGCGGTTTACAGAAACGTCAACTGATTGCAACAAGCTTAGCGCTTCCTGTATGGACCATAACAGCGTTGCTTGAGGGGGTTTCCCACAGGTAAAAGTTTTGTGGCGTACCGCCCATTATCAACAAACTTGGCTGGCTATCAACAATTGGGATTTACGCCGGTCAAAGTCGAGGAAACTTGGTAATAAATAACCTCATAGTTCTAATTGACAGACGTCTCTTGAGCTTTATTTGCGATCACCTGGTGGGCGATTTTCATGACTTCTGAGCGGTCCCCCCAGGAGAAACGAAGCTCGACTGCTGGATGTGGGTACAGTTGCTTGAGAGTTACTTCGAACCATTATGGGGAACTACACACCGATTGTTAGCAACGATGGCTACGCAGTAAAGCCGTCACGAGATTAAGTAAATATCTCTACGAGAACGTTCTCCAATTGGACTAGCATGGTGAATCGGCTTAGTTTGGGAACCAGCCTTTGAAGTCTAAGCTACAGTTAGTACAAAATAATGAAACAATGAAGGTGTGGTTTACATGCCTATTCTCATCCGGATAGCTAACAACTTTCTTTTTCCCCTAGAATGTCTTTATATTCCCTGCGGCGGTGGTGTCGAATAGTACAGTACTACAAGCACGGTAAGTCGTTGGTTGGCAGAAAAACGCCACAACTATAGCGGCCAATTGCAACGCAACACCAAAGGCCTGTTGAGCTATTCGGTATATTTGCACAGGATACTTCGTCTCTTATAGGATTCTGTAAAGCCACTTTACCATTCATCCATACGAATATGGTGCCACCGGGAAACACGACTACTGTACTCAAATTGTTGGGTTTTTCGATCGGGATGGAGTTACCAAGAAACCATGGATCTGGCACAATCGGATCACTTTGTGGTCTGTGCATATGTCTCGGTTTAACCTCTACTGAGGGCCGTTGAGGATGAGGTGGAAGTTCCTTCTGAAGGGGTTGTCAGACGGAAGTGGGGGCATAAAAGACCAAACTCCATTGGAACAAACCGTGCATTGTGCTCGACCCTTTTAATTTGCAGAGTAGAAATCATGCATAACGTTTAACTTGCGGTGTTTCTCACTATGTGATTCATCATGATCGTGATAGAGTTTCCATCTCTCTTTCAACCTGCATTTTCCAACCCCTTTTGATATGCAGCGTAGGAATCATGCATAAGGTTGAGCCGCGCTAGTACAGAAAAAACATAACTCAGCTAGCCTTCTTTCTCACTAGAGTTTCTAAGATTGGGACTACTAGCTCTCTTGAATTCTTATACAACAACAACTACTACTACTACTACTACTGCTACGAGTATCGCAAGGGACACGGTTTCTGAGTTTTTTCAACTCATAGGAAGCTTGAAGGTTTGTACGTAACGGGGCCGGGGTCACTCTATCCTGCACATGTCATGTCGAATCGTCATACATACATGTTCCGGATATCCAAAGGTTTTTAGCGAGTGGGGGCCTGACGAGAAACTTCACCAAGAATACGAGACCAACAAAGCATTTACAAGGCTGACCTGTGTGTGTAGATCAGGAACGGCGAGATGGCCGTACCACCGTTTGTGCCTGGTTCATTCAAAGTGCACTGCAGGAGCATCAAAATGTTATCCTGATGAGATAGAAGGCTTAACTTATTCAACTTGCGACCATTGCGGCCAACATGTGCTGAATGGTTCAGAATCTTAATCTGTAAATGGGCTATCAATCCGTCGCTGGCTGAAAAAAAGCCGTTTGCAAGACTAACTACTCTATGTCCATGGAAACCCTCCAAAAATGTAGGGATTTTTGATGAATTTGTGCATATTTTTTTCCTTTTTTTTTTCATGGGATGTGATTGGCGGAGTATTTTACAGTCCTAAGCTAGTTTTGCAATGCCGCGCTTTCTTCTTTACAAAAACGGTAAGAATTCCCGTAAACCCTTCATCCCACACACACTGTATACGTATCCCAACCCCAGAGAAGCAATTGCAAGGGAAGTAAAGTATATGTATGTGCCGACGTCGACTGTGTACACATCACGATGCAGGCAGGCGCCTGATCCCCAACAGGGTTGCCAAATGCTATATAATTTACTGGGGGGTTGAATCGTGGGCTGTGTTTGTAGAATAGGTACTCCACATACACACCATAAATACATGAACTGCAGGTCATACATATCGAGCCGTAAAATTGTGGGGGGTTTGTAGAGTGGAGCACAATATTGAACGAGACCGGGCCGAGTTTTCGGCAAGGTAAGGGGGGAAGGGGGTTTCCATAATAAAAATCTATCTGGGAAACGAGACCGCAACGATCTTGCCATCTACGGTATAAATACAGCTTAAGGTGGGAAAGAACAATCTCAGTGGAGATGAAAGTTGGAACACTCAACTGCCTCGGAGGTTCAACTCGTTGTCAAACCCCCCCTGCTTCCCCAAAACCCCACCCCAATGTTTTTCGATTCATCTTTTCAGTGGCTCTACACCCCTAGCAATAGAGAACCAAGGTTCACCATGGGAGGGTACCAAGGTTACCGTGGTAATGGGCGGGTATGGTGGGTAGGGTAGAGGTAGGGGTAGGGGGTGGATATGCGATGTATTTGGGTGGCGGGGACGGCGGTAGTGGACTCAATGCTACGCACTGACCATTTCTCTCGTCACCTTACAAGACCCTGACTTCAGGATATGTGGCTAACTGCTGCACTGGAGGAGATGGAAGGTGAGGTTAATGGCGAAATTTAGTTGTATTTCACCTATAAATGTTGGTTAAATTTGTGCAAGATTGATCTTTTACCCTACTCTAAAAGCACACCCTGTAGTTACTCTAGATCTAACAGCCATACCCGTGAACCGTGGTAACCGTGCGGGACGGGGTGATTTCGGCTTCATGTTCCGTTCCCCCTGACTCCGGGTCGGTCCGCAGTCCAGACTCCGGACAGTAGAGTAATAACTGGGAGATCATATAGAGGTCAGAACTTTAGGAATTTAGAAGTTTTTATATAAGATCCATGATATCCCAATTTCTGTGTTGTGCGCGTTATTGCGAGGTTGTTGTATACTCAAGCTCGAGGCTCCTGATGGAGAAAGAAGGCAAGAAAGAAAAGAAAGGGCTGAACGTCAAGACATGGTTATGTAGGAAGGAATCTTAAGGTGAAATACCCATAGCCATCGTGTTGTATATTATATGTGTGGTGGTCATCCATTATGTCTCTTTATGTTCAGTACCGCCGTGCAGAGGAGGAAACAAAACATATGGTTGGTGCTTCAATTTTCACTCCTTCTCCCTCTCTCTACCAAAATTTCACAACGCTGATGGATGTATACCAACAGTCTGGAATACGTACGTACGCAAGCATGCGCAAGTCATTTCTCCCGTGAACAGTCGCGATACAGCTGCTGCCTCCCAGCTTGACCTTCTGAGCACGAGGAAAAGGCGTCAGTAGTCTACAGCTATTGTTGAGTATTTTCGATTTCGATATTTCAGTTGCGGAAACTTATATTATGCATACAAAGTCTTCGGCCACTGCAGTTGTATTTTGGCCCTGACCTCCGCTTGAAAAATGAAAAACCAGACGAGACCAGCTGAATGGGATGATTCTTGATGACGACGACCTCGATGACGACGACCGCGGATTAGTATATCTGCTACATAATATTACTCGGAAGACTGACGCGGATGGGGCCGGGGGGGGGGGGGGGGATGCAGTGGGTATGACAATGTTAAGCGCCCGTTCGGCTGCCCAATTGTGAAGTCACGAAATAAATTTGCTCCGGCAGGAGCTGTTGCGAAGTATGGATTGCAGAAGCCGCTTTATCAAAAAGCTGTTCGGTTGTCTCAAAAGTTACTACCAAGAGTGGGTATTGAAGCTGTTGTTGCAGTAGAGTTTTTGGATTTTTACCTCTAGAGGTAGAAGTCTAACTCCATGATTTACAATAACTTGAAGTCACTATTTTCGAGGTTGCCGAACACGCCATATACTTAGTAACTTAGAATTGCGAAGACTTACACCTTGACAACTGAACACGCCCTAAATTTTATCATTACCCCACATCGTACATTTGAATTTCGTGTGTTCGGTGAAGATGCAGTGTCCACTGAGCTTTAAGACGGAACACTGCATGTCACAATGTAACCTGGAGATACGAATATCTCAAATCCTTCACCGGTGACTATATGACGTCATACGACCCCTGTTTTATCGCCCGAATTTGTTGCAACGTTGCCGTGTTTCTGATAGAATTATATTCGAACGATCGCGATAAATACGAGAAGGCTACCAAGAGAGTGAACAAAGCAGCTTCGTACGGAGTGAGCCTGTTGGGTACAAGTAGTACTCCAATATAGGAAAAAAAAAAGTACATTCTGATAAACTTTGTAGTGCTGTTATTTTCATAGACTGTCGTTAACGTTATGGCTTTCCAGTCATTAAACGCATCGAAAAGCATCACATTGACGACCTTGATTTATGAAATCGCATTAGCCTAAACGTAAGCGCCGCACATCGATAGATGTAGCGCGCCGTCGATCACCCGCCGTACATATTCGCTTTCTTTCGTATATCTTGATCCCGCCTGTGTGTTCTCCATTTACCTAACATTCTTGTTCGCATCGTCTGGGTTCATTCACAAAATATCACCCAACTGGTCGCATACAATATGCAAGTCAAAAACAAAGAAAGCAGGTACAACCCAAAGCTGCTAATGTAGTGCGACATAGGGGTTTATAGCGTTTCACCTCTGCGGATAACAACCGCACTGTACTAATCCGGCGCGACAACTGGATATAGATACCGGGTAAGGTCAGGTTTGGTGGTCAGCAAAGATTGAGTGGAGCGGAGGGAGGGCTGAAAGTTTATCCATGCAATTGACGTGCACCAACAAACTCCTGAACCCCGCATCCTCCTCCTCCTCCTCTTTCTCCTTCCCTTCTCACCATCACAATCACAACAATGTCCTCCTCCACCACCGACGAAATCGAAAAACTAAAACACCTAATCACCACCTACCCACTCATCGACAACCACTGCCACCCCTTACTAAACCCCATCCACGCCTCCTCCCGTCCTCTCGAATCAATCGTTTCCGAAGCCCACGGCGATGCATTAGAACATTCAAAAAACACCCTCGCGCACTTCCGCGCCGTGAACATGTTGGCACAAAAACTCGGTTGCGTGCCGACGTGGGAGGATGTGAAGCGGGTTAGGGAGACGAGAGAAGGGTGGAAAGAGGAGTGTTTTGGGGGTATACAGTGTGTGTTGATGGATGATGGGTTGGATCGGCACGAGGGTATGGCGGTGGAGAAACATGATGAGTACACGAGGGATGGGGGGAGGAGAATTGTTAGGATTGAGACATTGGCGGAGGATATCATGGAGGGTTTGATTAACGAGGAAGTAGCTTCTGACCGTACTAAGTATTTGGACAAGATGTCGTCTACGTGGAAGGAGAGATTCACGGAGGGTTTGCTGAAAGAGTACCAAGACGACAATGTTGTCGGCTTCAAGAGCGTGGTGTGCTATCGCACCGGACTGGATGTTCGGGTGACAGGCCAGTTTGACTCCTCGGTGCAAGGATTCAAGGAGTTTGAAATATGGGTACAACAGGCTAGGGATGGGAACTACAGGCTTGAGTACGCCTGCTTGAATAATTGGGTCGTGCAAACGGCTTGTCAATTGATTAGAGATAATGGTGGGAAGAAGCCACTGCAGTTTCATACGGGGTTGGGCGACAATGATATCAATCTTGTTAAGGCGAACCCTGCGTATGTTTAACCCCATGATGATTATTGAAACCGAGCTGATTTATAGATGGCCAGATACTTAGAAACCGTTATCAAGGAGTACCCCGAGGTGCCGATTGTCCTACTCCATTCGTCATATCCGTATACTAGAGAAGCCGGCTACCTCGCTTCAGTGTATAAGAACGTCTATTTAGACTTTGGAGAAGTCTTCCCAATGCTTTCCAAAGAAGGCCAGAAAAGCGTAATCAAGGAGATGCTCGAACTTACTCCGATCAATAAACTTCTGTGGAGCTCCGATGGTCACTGGTTCCCGGAAACCTACCTCCTCGCTAGCCTACAAACCCGAGAGGTGCTCTACGAGGTGGGGGTATCCAGTATTAACTATCTGTTCAACCAGGATTTACTGAGATGTATATAGATACTCGCAAAATGGGTCGAAGACGGTTCGCTATCATACCAACAGGCAGTGGATCTTACAAAAGCAGCGTTTTTTGAAAACTCCAACCGTTTATACAACTTGAACCTGGAGCCGTTTTGGGATCATCCTGCCCCTATTAATGTATCCTCTCCCTCGAAGAGCCCCGCTATGTTTGAGAAAGTTTTTGCGCAGCATAAAGAGGTTAGCTTCCTCAGGATTCAATGGGTGGATTACACTGGCACCCTTCGACTGCGCGTCCTACCGATTACAGCTGTAAAGAAGAAGTTCGAGAAAGGATGGGATGTATCAATCACTGAGGCAGCAATCGGAATTCTCCACGACGACGTACCCGCGTCCGACATGGCCACCGCTGGCCTTCTCGACCTAAAGCCTTCCTGGTCCTCTCTCCGTGCCCTCACCCCCGGGCTCACCTCCACGGGCGGAGCCCAACACGCCTCCGTAATGTGCGACATAACGCAAAACTCCGGCGCCCCTCTCCCGCTCTGTCCCCGCACCATCCTTCAAACCGCCATCTCCCTCGCAAAAGAATCCCACAACATCGACTTCCTCATCGGCTTCGAAACCGAAGTCGCCTTCTTCTCCCGCTCCCCTGATGGTTCCTTAATCACCACAACACCACACGCCCATTTCTGGTCCGTCCCCTCCGCCTTCGCCCCACAAAACCGCCTCCTCTGTCTCGAGGAAATTTCCCGTAACCTAGAAGCAGCCGGAATAGAACTTATTATGTTCCACCCCGAATCCGCAGATGGTCAATTCGAGTTTGTCACTGGCCCTTTGCCACCACTAGCCGCCGTCGATGCACTCTATCATACCCGCCAGATCATCTCCACCACCGCAGCACGTTACAACCTCCACGCAACCCTCCATCCAAAACCATATCACAACCAAGCCGGTACCTCAAGTCACATGCATTTCTCCCTCTCCCCGCCAGACAAGGAATTCTCTTTCGTTTCTGGCATCCTCCACCACCTCCGTGGTATCTCTGCAATCAGCATGCCCACTATCGCCAGCTACGAACGGCTCGCAGATAATGCGTGGGCGGGAGGAACGTGGGTGTGTTGGGGGGAAGAGAACCGTGAAGTCCCTGTTAGGAGGATCACGGGGAGGGGGAATAATCATTGGGAGTTTAGAGCGGTGGATGGGACCGCGAATATGTACCTTGTTCTTGCGGCAGTGATTCAGGCGGGCTGTTAGGGGTGATGGAGGGGAAGGAGATGAGGATGAAGAGTTGTTTAAGTATACCCCCCGGATTGCTTGGATTGAAGAGACGGCTAATGAAGGTGATAATAGGCAACCCCGCGAATCTTACAGATAAGCAGCGGGACGAGCTGGGGATTGTAGAGAAAATACCGACGTCACTAGACGAGGCGGTAGTGTATTTTGACATGGATTGGAAGTTGAAAGAGGCACTGGGCAAGGGGGTGGCGGAGAAGATGATTACGATGAAAAGAAGTGAGGTTGTGAGGATGGAGGTAATGGGGAAGGAGGAGAGGTGGAGATGGGAGGTAGAGAGGTATTAATTGGGATGGGGGGAGAGGATACTTACCCATAACTTGGTAGGAACGTTGCTACACGACTAGTAGCGCTGATATTACGAACTAAATACCCAATACCATCGTTCTTAGAAGTAGAAATAAAAATAAATCTCACGGCTGTTTGAATTTTCAGTTTGTATCGTCACGCACACAGATAGTTTAAGCACACGGTTCTCCCCTATCGCTACAACGCAAAGTAAACAGTAATGTCGAGTGAATTACTGTGATTGACTTGCGCATTGGTTGAAAAAACAAAATTGAAACTGAAACCGAAGCTGTTTTATTGAGTGGGTGGTCATGGATGTCATCGTGAGAGTGTGGGGGGATGGGAGGAAGAGGGAAGTTAGAATAGACCCCCACTGAGAGGCGGTTTTGGGTACGAGTGACTGGGAGAGATGAAGACAGAGTATACGAAACCATGTAGCAAGAGGACAGTCACTAGGAGAGCTCGGTGGACAAGAGAAAGATGAAAAAAAACTACGGCACCAGCTGATCTCACGTGCACATTCAGTACTAACCTGGCAATGTTATGCTTAGATATGACTGAACGAACGGGAAGCCTCGTTTCATAATTCTATGACCGTAGCTAATCTTGTACCATGTTATTGAGTACAGATGCGTGTTGATACTAAACTACAATGTTACTCTCACCGCTGGACTTTGAGTTTGTAAAGAATGTGAAGGCTAGAGTAGAGTTACAACTCAGCGGGAGAACAGGAAGACGTCTAAACTTCGTCACATGGGGGGGAAAGTAGAAGGAGAAATGTCCCATGTCCATGATGTGGCTATATTGTAGCATAAACTGTAGAGACTCCAAGGGGACGGCCAATGTTGACTGAAATGACTGCTCGGGAGATCGTCCCAAACACTCCCCAGATTTGGGGGTCGAGTGATGTATTGTGACGTCACGATGCAATACCTACGGCCGTTTTTTCTAACATAGACTCAACTCACGCACTGGAATTGATATTGCAATCCTCAATATAATCTCGGTTGTGAAAGTTTTCTAACATATTGCATAACCTGCACTGTCGACCTGTATGCGAGTAGCTTTTAAGCGCTAGAATGTCAACTGCATTCATGTTTCACACCTCCCAACACACCATGCTCTACCTTCTCCTGTGCCTCCTCAACCTTCCCCACACCCTCGCACTCTATCAACAACAACAACAACACCCCCTCATCACCCACCCCCCCAAGCACAACCACATCATCTCCTTCGGCGATTCCTACACCGACACCTCCTTTGACCCCTTCACGTCTCCCCTCCCATGCGCTTCGTGCCCTCTCGGCAGCCCCTCATGCCTCACCGGCGACTGCTATACCGGCGGCCATAACTGGCTCTCCGCGCTTACAACCCTCTCCAACCGCTCCCTCACCATTACGCACAACTTTGCGCGCTCAGGCGATGTCGTCGATTCAGACCTTGTCCAGAGGAAATCGATAAAGTCGCGGCAGATGCCCGAGATGCGGGCTGTCTGGCGGCCGAGAGAAGATTCGGGAAGACGTGTGTTGTGGAGTGTATTTATCGGGATCAATGATATTGGTGCCACATATGATAGTGATGAATCGCAGATGCCAGATGATCCCGAGTTTTTGGAAAGGGTTTATAGAAGCTTGTTTGGGATCCTGCAGGGACTTTATGATGATTTTGAGGCTAGGGAGTTTTTGCTCCTCAATGTGCCGGATACGACGAGGACGCCGTATTATCTGGAGGAGCTGGATGAGGACGGGAGGAAGTGTGTTTATGCTGCGGTTGTGGGGGCGAATAGGAAGTTGCTGGAGAAGGCGGAGGAGTTTACGGAGAGGAATGATGGGGTAGGTTATTCAGTGATGTGTTTATTGGAAACGCTGATATGGGGGAGTAGGTGAAGATATTCTATTGGGATTCGTTCAAGGAGTATAACAAGATACTGGATGAGCCCAGAAAGTATGGATTTGTGGATGAAACGACGGTCTGTGGAGGTGATGAGTGTATTTGGAAGGATTCGTATCATCCGGGGGAGGCGGCGCAAAAGATATTTGGGGAGAGCGTGGCGAAAATGTTGGAGGTTAATGGGTGGTGGTGAGTAGAGATATGCTAGAGGACCAAGGCACTCTTTTTTTGGCTTGAATGTATTAAGTTGTCCCGGCACGCGGCAGTCCTGGGATGTACATGTTCCGTACCATTGGCAACCATTTCGGTTCGCGAACTGCGGTCGCCAGTTCGCAACATATACAGACCATTTCACAAACTGGTGAGCGTTCGCGAACCGTCTCCAATCACCGACCGCATAAATCACAGCGACTAGTACTATCTGCAAGGCCAGCATAATGATCATTTACCAATTTCTCAAATACATCTCATTCAATTCCGCGCCTCCTACATAGAGGTTCACTACAGTTTCTCATTGGACAACATACAATTGCAAGATTTCAGCATAAAATACATCTGCGGTTGACATATTGTTCGGAGGAAATCCAAGAAGTCTGAGAACGGTGGTGTAGAGATTTGAATAGAAGTGGAAAGCGAGAAGATAAAGGATATTTGACTGTCAGTGATATTATGAGTTAGAATGCCTGGTATGAGGAAATCTTGCTCTCTTTATACTTCTGGAACACGGTATTTTTTGCCGCTCTGTCTTCATTTTCTTCTTCTAGCTTCCAATTCCACTGCTGATATATCTGTGAGATGAGTGTTGACTCAGGATTTCGCCTGGGCCGTCAGGCTGCTAGAATGTTCTGAAGTGAGGTCGCCGATACACTGAGCCACCAAGAAGACTCATACATGATTACTCACTCGCCACATACCTCTTGCCACTTGTTGCATAAATAGATCTGACCGATGATGGAGCTGACTGTAGGGCATAAGGTACACTACTCTTCTATATATATCTCGAGTCTTTCTCCTTCTTTCTATCTTTACACTTAGTACCTTAATCTATACACACGGTTCTCCCCTCATATTTCAACACCAATTTATCATCTCCGCGGAACCTCTAGGGTGCTGAGAACGGGGTTTATCTTTTGTACTTGCAAGCATCTAAACATGGTCCAGGGTCAGGAAGAACTTCAAGGGTTGCAGATGGACTTCCGAGATGCAAACCGTCCCCAGGTCGCGGCCCGGCATGCTCCAGATTGCAAGCCGTCACGGGTTGCCCACCGTACAGAACATATATATACCAGTATTTCCACTCAATTGGGAATTATTCGAGTAGAGGAATCAATGTTGCATACCTAAGTCAATGTTATGTCTTTGTAGCCCGCATTAGTAAGTATCTTCTACGTGACAGAAAAAGGGTTTCTTTCGGACATGTTTGTGAACCAGAAAAGGTGGCCATGGAGCAGGGCACGAGTGATATTCATGAAAGGTTTATGAAAGGCAGTTGTACCCGGACCCAAGTATGGAACATTTGATGTGTTAATAGAATACAGCGCAGCCAGATCTATAGAGCAACGTACCTCGAGGCCCCGGAAAATCTTAAGGGAATTCATGAACTGTCCCTGGCCTCCTTCTCTATTTCCCCATTTTCCAACGAGGCAATGCGCAAACTCGCATGCGTAGACTACTACACAATATATATGCGCAAAAAATGCGCAAGTTTCTCATTGGAAAAATGTATGTACCACTCTCGGCAAAATATTCCACATCTACCAGGAGTTTTAAATTTTACCACTAGAGCATCAGGATTCGAACCTACAGTGGAAACACCTCTCTAGAATTTACTACTCGAGTATAGTACTGAACATATTGCCAAATAATTTGTTTACCAAGACAAAAAATGCCTAATTCTGTGATTTCCAGCTTTTTTTTTTTACTCTCGTGCCCAGACTTATGAGCCTGGCGGAGAAAGACTGGGAAAGAGGGAACTTTTTTTCACATACGCAGCCTAACCGCATAAATTATTCACTTCCTCCTTCCTCTGGTGTGCCCCAGATAATCACTAATCGGGAATCGAAATCCAAGAATTTCCAGAGGAACAATATAATTACTTTAAAGTTTAAAAAGCATCACACGACGATTGTGGCATACGCGTATTTAAACATTGTGGGGGGTCACGGGATGATCTAGATTTAAATTTAGATTGTATGATCGCGATAGAAAGCTTTAATTCCACCTATATAGCCATCTGTTATGTTTCCGTTAAAAACAGACGGTTTCGGACAAAAATAAGGAAACCTCTAGCTCCTTTTGAAAAAACAGACAAAAACCACCATCATATTTCCAAAAATCTGGCAAGAAATCTAGGGGAAATAGTGCACTACGCTTGGGAGTTTTATAAGGACCAAGTCACATAAATAAAGTGAAGCACTCTATCCACTTTCCCGGATTTGAATAAATTTAAAGCTACCCCACACCCCAGATCGTTAACTACTCAAAATATAAAACTTAAAAAATCACACAGTTGGAATTGCGGGGGAAAAAGAAAGGACTTAAGTATATCATAATGCACACGCGTACTAGATGGGGAAAAAAAATCGCAATTGATATTGTCATGAAAAGATGGATACAATAAATAAATATATAATAAAAAATCATCGCTGCATCCCACCACCTCCTCCCCCGGACCACCTTGAATGAATTGTGCATGCGCATTCATAAGCTCGAGCTCAAAGGTATCTTTCTCACAATAGATATCGAATCGATATATAAACAAAGAATTTTCACCCATAAAATCCCAGATTAGACTTCATACACGTACGAGCACTTCAATTTTTGGAAACCTGAAAACAAAAACAAAAGCATGAACCGTAAAAACTACCTAAAAGAAAATACATAAAAATATTAATCCGTACTTTCTCCAACGATTTTAACCAGGACTCCTTGATGTCTTGGTATCGTGCGGACACTGCGCTGTCTTTTGTTGAAAATTAAAAAACACGAAGCCGCTAAGGAGTTTTTTTATATCTTGCTGCCCCCCTCTCAATGACCCACGGCCTCCCGCCTCTTTCTTCTGGTTCTTCTTCATCGTCGTCGGTAAAGGTTAGACACGAGCTCACACTGCCGATTTGTTGGTTAACTATCGTGAAGAGTATGTATCTGGACAATGCTTTGCTTCAAGTGTGATGAGTCTTGACGGATGAACGGGAGCTGGAGTTGCTAGTAGTACACGATCGATGATGGTAGGTAGCTGTAGCTGCATAGTAGTGGTAGCTGTGTACACGATCGATGAATGCATGATTGGTAACTCTGCATAGGTAGTAGTGGTAAACTGTGTAGTTGTGTGTGAGTTGATCATAGATGGGCATTGTTTTTTGATCGAACACCCCAATGAAGAGCGAGTGCTGAACGGTACACCGGTGGGTGTGCAAAAGCGTTGCTGCTGACCATGATCTTGGAACAAGCGATATGAACACACATTGCAGTAACCAGTACTGGTGACGACCCCCGCGATAGTCGCTATAATGAAGAAAAGGATGAAGAGAGAAGAAGAAAGAAGTAGTAGAAGAAAAGGAGAATATCGTGGGCTGCCGCGAACACTATGCAGACAAACGGCTCAGCATCATTGAAGTGCAATTCGCTCCCAGTCAACATACCTGAGGAGGTTTTAGTGAGAAACTGTCAATAGTGTGGTTATAGGTGGGTAGCGGAAGCGTCCGCCATCCACAGCTCAAAACAGCAGTCAAGAAAACTTTTCCACGTACGAAAAGAGAATAAAAAACGAACTTTTGCAAGCCAAAACGTTCCCATAATCTTTCTTGTATCTTCTCTTTCCTTCTCTATAAGTTCATCGCACCCCCAACCAGGTCAGGCTTGTTTGTTAGACATACTCCTCGAACTCATCGAACTCATCGAACTCATCGAACACATCCATGAAGAGCTCTCCCATGTTCATTTCGCTGTTGGTGACATACTCAGAAGGGGGGGGTATATGCGCTTGAATGACAGTTTCTCCAAATTCATATGCATCGAGTTGTGCATCATACCCCACTGATGACCCCGAGCTGGCCAAAGTTTGATAGTCCTGTCGGATCACCTGCTGTGAAACACTGCCAATTTCTGTTGCTGTCTTTGAGTATGTTGCCGCCCGTAAGTTGATTGCGTCAGCGAAGACATCCATAGAGATCTTCTTGGCTTTCTCCATATTTCGCTGCCGTTCATCGTATTGCCGGGTGGCGTCTTGTGCTGGAGTATTTTTAGTACCAGATTCGCCTTTCGACGTCTCCTTTCCAAGCTCTTCCCTCTTGTCCCACTCCAAGTGAATTAAGTGTGTAGGTGATTCTTCATCGTCCGAGTCGGCCGAGTCAGCTTTATAATCTGCTTTGCTGGGCTTCCGTCCCTTAGGAGTAGTAGGGAGGTTCTTCGTCTCGACTCGTTCTATCCAATCCCGAATGTTTTCAGGAGCTTTCACATTGGGATCTTTATCCAGGTTGAAGTGTTGCCGTTTCAAATGAGCGACGGCGTTATAATCTATCCCATATACCTTGTCCGCGTTGCAGGTTCTGCACTTGGACAATAACCCTGAGCTAGACCTATCCCTCACAACCCAACCATGCTTTTTCTCGGCGTGTACTCTTTCGAAGTGTCGCCGGTATTCATGATCGCCTCTAAACCCCTTGCTGTTGGGGCAGTGATCACACATGATCCGCGGATGCTTAGGGCGAACATATCGCGGTTTTGTGGGTGTGTCACTGGTTGTGGATCTGTTGGACCACGATTCCGTTGGTCGTTTTGGAGACTTGGGAGGGTTGGCGACACGGTTGACTCGCTCGTCGTGAAGCTCCTGTGAACATTTGTATTCATGGTCGCGAAGTTCATCGACGGTGTCTGTAGAGGGCCTTTTGTTGTTATTGGAGGAGAACGGTAGCGATGAAGTTGGTTCGAAGCTGCTCTCAAAGCTACCAACCAAGAGGTTATTGATCACTTCATTTGGATCACTCTCTGCAGGTTGGAGGGGTGGTTGTTTGCAGGAGGAGCTCAGGCCTATCGAATCGAGGGGGCCAGCCAGCTCGCTTCGACCGCTAGAGTTTCGACTCATCGATGGACTTGCAAATGACCTGTATTCTGAAATACCCAATCCGGTAACCGACTCATACGAGGTGCTGAATACACCCTGCCTGGCACTATCGAAGAAATCAACAGCATCGTGTGGTATGATCGACGAGGATAGATTGGCTGGGTCGACAGTGAATGAGGGCGATTGTAGGAACGGGTCTCCCTCCGTGGGAGTGAGCGGTGCAACATCATGGCGGTATATCTGACTGTTGTTACTACCATTCTCCTGTTGCGACACCGTTAACACCTTTAAAATTTAGCATCCGTTGTGGAGAGGATGTATTGTACCGAAAGTATGGTGGTTAGTACTTGCTGTGGTACCGAAGCCACACATTTTCCTTCCGTCGGCACGGCAGCGGTACCAGAGGCAAATATCTCTACAAGACTCTCTGGATCAAGGTGAGGATATTCGCGCTGGAACCGAGCGAATTTCCTCAGCTCTTCTGTCAACAGGCCCCGGTCGTTGCCCATGGCCGTGGGGATGTCTATTTGGCTTTTTGTATTGATTGCCTTAACTATGTTGGGGCAATGTTGGGGCGATGGGTTTTAGATTGTCGATAGATGAAGAGATGGATGTGTTTGATGATGCCGAAAAGCTTTGGAACGTTGGATGTCAGCCCTATTTACTTTCCACGAGGCAAGGATTAATTGGCTCAAGCGGAGACTAACAGCAATAGCGGGGCGGCGGGGGATGGGTTAAGTACTTAAGTACGCTTCTGTATGGATATGTACTGAAACCACCCGACGACCTGTATTTGAGAGGTCTGGAAAGCAACGATGCTTTATGAACAAATGCACGGGCTAGGCTAGATAAAGCGGGAATCAAAACGGCAAGATTGGGAGGCACAATTGTACGGTGTGGTAAAGTGGTCAAATCTGAGTACGAAATATTGAGCTCCGCCTCACTGAAAGTTAGGGCTGACGACAATGTGAGCTGGCTAGCCAGTATTTATTTGTGATTTCTTTTTACTGCGGGAACCAATCAACCTAGATCATGATCTGGAGTAACGTAGACATGGTCCCCCACTCATGCACTTCAACCCTGGGTAAGGGTGTGATGGATCCTATACCCGGACAGTACGGGGTACTATCACTGAGGTTTTAGATGCACGTGAGCGTTCATTTGATTGAAGGTGTGCCAGTGAGACTGACTGTCTGGGTGAGAGAGCGCACCCTGCCAACACATCGAACAATACCAATGACGTTTACCCGATTGGTTTCCGATATCATCCGTCAACGTCGCAACTGGGTTCAAGAACACTCGGCACAACGACAACAATCATTCACCACCACCACCATCATCCCCGTACCAAGTATATCCCATGCATATTGACTTCACCCAGCGACTGACTTATATTACCAAGTCTTTTTCGTCGAAGGACTTCCGCTACCGCATATCTACACTACACTTGCTTCCTCTGATCTGACGGACCCATGACCACCCCTTGCACTTACAACAAGGCAGAATGAGTACACATTAGTTGTGCGCAGTTTAAATGTTGTATAACAATTGCTGCCTACTCCATCGGCAAACCCCGACCCTTGATGCTAAAATGTCGCAAGCTTGCAACCGGTAGAACCTTACGTAGTAGTCGTCTCCAAAAAACGGTGGTGCCGTTCCGGCGCTGATATCGCCAGCATAGGCAATTCACTAACTCTGTACGGAGCCAGGCAAGGCAGACAATCCCAAAACGAGAGGTAAGAACAACGACCGTTTGTCGGAAACCGGAGGAGGTACTCTATATGCATTTCAGAGCCTTGAGGTGTTTCTGCGAGTTCATTTCGAATTCTTTAGATCTAAATAAATCAAATATGCTAGCACAACTTGGTGGATATTTGCCTATTTATCAGCGAATGAAGTGTTGTTATAGGCCAGTTTTAGTTTCAGGCCCAAGTAGTACCTTTGGTCACTTGTAACTTGATGGTAACGCTCAAGATCTCCCCGGTTACAGATGCCAAAGATGTATATAATACAAGATATTTCTACGGTTGCTGACTTGTGGAGGAACTATAGTTTCAGACTTTGGAGAATTAAAGAGGCACATCTTCAAGGTGACCCGAAATACATGGGAAATTACACAATGCACCGTATTTCCACATACAGCGGCTGCATCGCAGCACTAACGATCACTGCCTGGAAGAGCGTTGCGGGGGAAAATATTAGGCAGCGCAGAGCCTCAACTTGTCTTAGTTATCCAATTCAAACTACAATATTTCTAGTTTAAAGTCTCCACGTCTGCTGGTGATATGATAAGAAGGGTGTTTTTTGACGATTTTGAGTTATTTGAGCTTGACGGTCTCCTATTTTTAGGTAATGTGTCCCATAGCAAAAAAAAATAGTCACCTAACTAACGAACGAACGGAGATAGTAGATCTAGTTATAACGCAGAATGATACGGCAGCTATCATACGGCGACCCTGAGGTGGGTCGTTCTGGGGTAGGGCGTATGGTCCAAATAGTAGATTTTACTAAAATCTAACCTGTGTTGTAAGGATCTCCCCTTTGGGGTCGATGATAGTACCATCGTGCGAACGGGTACCCTTCCGCTGCAGAAAAGCGTGCAGAAGTTTGAGATCGGGCACGATCTAAGGCAGCATTTGGCGGAAAACTCCAACCCTTTGGATCTGCAATTACGGTGCAATTGGGATGGATGCGACTTTAATTGTAGCTTTTCCCGGATTCAGGATTGGCGGTTTGCACACCCCTCCCACCCCCAGGCTCCCTACATACTTATCCGGAGCACCCTCCGTTCATAGCTAATGCTGCTGCAGAAGTCATTGGGCTAGTGAAGGATGTTCCCTTCCAAACCGGAATCACTTACACTGTAGTTTTTTGGCCTGTATTGAAAGGGATCTCAATTTCTCGACTCTACAGGAGGCAATTATCCATGAAGACCTCCATCACGGTATCTGGGTTTGCACTGCAGATGGCTGTGATAGGGCCTTTATCAGTTGGCGAACCGCACTGCAACATGTACTCCGGCTCCAGCATCATGAATCTCGGGCTGGCGAAAGTTCAGTCAAGAAGATGTGGATTCTCCGGAAGCCAAATTTAGAGGAGTTTCAGTACGATGAAGCACGCTTCGTTGATCTAGAACGACCAACCGCACAGGAGCAAATAGTATCTCACCAAAACCCGACAGCCAGCTCAGACGAGAGCATACGCAAATACATTACTGCCCAAATCTCAAATCTACAGGCCTTCCTGGCGGACTCAGACGTCTCGCCGAGCGAGGTCAACAGAAGATGGCTTAGAGACTCTGTGGAAACCGTCCGTAAAAGCATCACCGCGAACTCTTCCCAAACCACACCTCAACCACCACTACCACCACCGTCTTTTTTCTCTACCTCACCTCAACCCATCATTTCTTCACCACAGTTTGCACCTCCCTCCCACTCGCACATCACCCCCTTCACCCAGTCCTCTCGCGCACACACATTCCCCAGAACAGCTCAATCCCCACCCACCTTCAGCGCTGGGCAGCTCCGCACTCAAACAACATGGCCTCACCCCAATCTTCAACCACCCGTCACCGAGGCCCCTCAAAGAGAACACAAACGTACGCCCTCTGGCCGTTTAGAACCGGTTCAGGAAATGCATCTCGATGGTCCTACACAACGCACATACTTTGAATACATGCAAGAATGCTGCATCGATGCAGCGCACACATTCTACATGCGACACCAGGAACGACTAGACGTAGTCACAGACCGCAAGGGGCGGCGACTCTGCTACACCACCCACGGCCGGCCGATTTCTAATAAACACGACCTCACGCTACCACAGTGGACGCACCTCCTCCGGCGGTTATCAGACGCAAAGGGATTGAGACGGGAAATGGTCTCACGAATAGAGTCGTTTAATGGGGAGATACAACCGGTTGATGAAGTACGGCATGCATGCTCAAAGAATAAGGAGAAGTCGGATAGGGATCTTTTGGCGTTGGTGCAGATCACGAGATGTTTTTGTTGGCAGCTGAGGGATTGGGAAAAGTGTGAACAGCTCGATGATCTGTATGGGACTATTGAGGAGGCGATTGATATTGCGAGACGTGAGAGGCAGGAGAAGCGGCGTGGGCAAAAGGAGGTTAGGGCTGTGAACACTTGGACGTTTGGATCGATTTGATGATGTTTAGTAGTAGTAGTGGGGAGGAGCGTTAGTCTCTTAGATAGAAAAAGTTCTGGGTTCTTTTGGGGGATACGATTGGGTGGGGGGGGGGGGGGGGTAAGAGGTGGGAATGCGAAATCGGCTTGTTCCATCCTTTGCTGACGCTGCTGCGCACTACTCTGTGCCTGGCTGCGCACCTTTGTGCGCCGGTGGCTGGCACAGTAGTACGTAAAATACATGTGACATGTGATCACCGATGGATCGGTACCCGTTTACCCCGCAGCCATAGTTTCATTATTTTTCCTTTCAGCCTTCTTCTGGTTCGCCCGCACAAACTCCAAACAACCTCAGGCTATGTATGATCCATGCATCATCATTTCACTTTAGCTGCAGCAGCTAGGGATGCCTTTCTCTCTCCGATGACGAACGCGTAAGTAGTTACAGATTTTTTGCTTTTGGGATGTGATATCGCGAGAAAAAACCATATGGGATCTTTGACGTGATCCGATGCCCGATCATGAGAGGTTTGTTTTTTTTCCTGTTTTGAAGTTAAAGTGGTACGGAATGTTATGCAAAGAAAAAAAAAAACATTCTCATAGGTTAGGTAGGGAGGTTTGGTATGCATCTATGAATATTGAAATTCTGGTTGTAGGGATAGCGAGCAAATCTCATAGGCTTGTAGGGAGGAGAATAAACTGGCGATTGGGTACAATACAGTAAAAAAGGCAGACAAAGACAAATACTGTCGCGCTCCGCCTCACCCCCCCCCTTCGTCTCGTCTTATCTTTATAGTTACCGATCGATCGACCCATCATACCATACCATAGAGAAAATAGACAGTCTTCGTTGACAAGGCTGAGCTAGGATGCTCGCCGAGGTAGTCTAGTGCGGGGTAAGATGGGTCGCCGAGCTTATGCGTGCGCGAAAACTCATTGTTTGTCACTCGCTAGTGGTTGGTATGTTCCTTTTGGGGATCCCGAAGGTTGGGTATGGGATCCGGAAAGATACTAAGGTATGTACTAACTAGTTCTTTCAAGTGCTTACGACGGTTTGTTTGTATGTACGTACCATGTGTGGACGGATGGATAACTAGGCCGACTGGGTGATTCTGACATTTTGGTGTGAGGCTAAAGAGCAACTTGGGATAATCATCCGTGGATGGGGAATTTAGGTTTGTGGCCACGCGTTGAAATGGAAGAAGGCGCGAGACAAAACCCCAATTTTGAGATACCCATCTACCTTCGTCGCTTTTGAATCTGACGTTTTGCAATGAGGGTGGTGGGTGTCGGAGATGGAGGGAGCGTGGCTTGCATCTCCCTGGTTGATGGATCAGATCCATCGACACGGTGCGTGGTAAAATGGGAAGGTTGAGAGATGGTTGAGAGATAGATGCATTGTGTGCTCCCCCATCTACATCACCGTGTGTGTGCTGTGTTTCCACGGAGAATAAGATTTGTGGGGGTGTCGGAACTACTTAATTAGCCTACCCGGCTGACTACATCCACTTATGTATTTGATAGGTAGGCGTGTGAGAACATGTGAATATGGGATACCACATAAAAAAAGTAATACTTCTTCTCATAAATTATCACTCCCAAGGCCAAAGTTTGTTCGTGTCTAACCTATGAGAAGTGGGAGAAACGTAAATACTGAAGGGGAGATGTGGATGAACATCTTCCTATCGTTCACCAAACTCATGCTCGCTGACTTGTCTATACAGTGTGTGTACAGGTTCTTCAGGGGACTGGAGGTAGTATGTAGCTTTGAAGCTTCTCTAAATTCCGAACATTTCTCCGTGGTTTGGGTCGCGTCGTAGGGCAGGAGATCTAGAAGAAGAAAAATAGTAGGCAGATTTGACTGGCGACTGAGAAGACAAACAACTTCGTGGCGTTTGGTTGGTTGGTAGGCCATGGTGTTGGTTGGTTGGTACCAACCAGTTGGTTGTTTGGTGGCTTGGGCTGAACTGGCTAACGTTGCGGTTTTCTTCAAGTTTATTTCCCTAAGAACCAGCAGGTTCAAACCACAACAGAAAAAATATACTTTTAAGATCTACGAATCCTGATATGGTTCAACTAGATTCGAGATCTGAGAACTTCTGTCGAGATTTTGCAAATTTTCTCAGATGCCGGAATGTAGGAACCTCCACTCCAATTGCAAACAATTGCGGGAAATAACTACAACTATTCTAGATATATATACATACTCCAATCATAGACTCTGAACCTTGATCAATATTTCGCCCAAAAAAACTCCCGCCTTTCCCCAAACAAACAAAAAAACAAACACCCGACCTCAAGAAAACTGTGGGATGTTTGGATCCAGAACCTTTTGTAGGTTCGGGGACTTCCACCGGTTTAATTCCCATGGAGTTGGCTATTGATCCATCATTGAGCACAATCGATAAATCGCTTTTTGTATATGCGGGGATAGGTATGAAGCTCGTTTATTCCAACCATATAGAGCTATTTTGCTCCGTGAAATCCCGTCCTTAAATGACATATGCGCCTTAAATTGAGACGTTTCTGAATACCATGGGTTGAGCTGTCAAAGTCTACTTCGCCTTATTTCAGTTTCGTCCGCCTTATTTGGAGAATCTCACGGTAGTAGCTCCGCTGATTTCGGTTTGTCACAAGACTACCTATGAACTCCTGGGCCTCTAGACCTGTGTATGTGCAAAAATATACACTGCGCCCCCGGGCCCCAGTCCTCGACACGTGAGTGGCTTCTGCACGAACCACCATGGGCGGGTGTTTTAGACATCGGTTGGGGATACCTCATAGAGTAGAGTAAAGTAGAGCTTTATACCTACATGTACGTACGCCAGTCTACGCTAATTGTCCGAGCCACGTACGTGTTGCAGTGATAGAGGAGAACCGTGTGCTTAGACTTAGATGCAGAGAGAAGGAGAAAGACTCGGAATAAATACAAGAGACCTCGGGTACATCTTCAGGAGAGCCAGCCACCATTGCTACTCGCCACTCGCCACTCGCCACTCGCCATCATGCAACAGTACGTGTAAATAACTGCGAGTGATTTTCTGTGACAAACCAGTACATTTCTGAAGAGGGAAACCTGCGGACTCTCCAACCCACTAGGGGTCCTCATACCTGCATTTTCGGACGTTACGTTTTGTTGAACCGCCTCTTGAGCTGGTTCTGAAAATCGGGCAAAACGGCAAAACGGCAAAACGGCGTTTCTGAGAAGCGAAAACGGACCTCAAAACGACCCTCAAAACGACCTGAAAACGCAGGTGTGAAGACTCCTGCTATCCAGCTTGTCCCTATTGATCCATTACTGCGACACAATTATCACTCGCTTCTCGAGATTTAGGTAAGCAGGAGTTGGAGTTGTGTCGTCAAGGAAGACGTTTCTTACTGGCTATTCCTCGCTCAAGGGGGGAAACAGTTTCACTCTTTGTCACTATAGGAACCGGGTATCAAATGTGGGTTTTGGCAATAGCTACTTAAGTAATTATATAGTAGAGTAACTTTCCCCACAACATCTACACGCTAAAGCCGAAAAAGCCGATGGCGAGTTCGGGTCTATCCTGTGCTTTACTTCCCAGCTCATGTTAAACTGTGAATTTATTTTGACTTTTCGTTTTTTGCATGCTGCGCACATGCCGCAACTGCAACCGGTGGTTCATTGTATTCTTAAGTTCGCACAGATGTACAAGCTGGCATTAGGGTTGTAGTGTAGTGAGAGAGCATATAATGTTTACCTCACTGATTAGGGGCCTTCAAAGTGGATGTTTTTAGGGCGTTCCTGCGAATGCCGTTCTCGATAACACTAGGTGCTCTAACTAGCTCGTTAGATTCCGCGAACTAACTATAAAACACCTACTATGATAGTCGGGATCGTAGAATCACGGAATATTTTCAAGAGGCGCAACGCCAAAGGATTTCTGTGGTATCCAATGGACTTCAGAAACGGGGAACTACCTAGGTATCCAACCCACTATTCAACTCGCTCTTGTTATCACGACATTTATATTACATACTCACTCTAAAGCGTGATACCAGTGGGCGTGATTGCGCAATATAAATGTGTGATGGCGGCGTAATCAGTATGGTCTATTATAGTCTTCACGGCCCTAAGTTGGAACGCACGGCTTGTTTATACTTCTTTCGTGCCACTGCCTAACCTGCGGGATCAGTTGATGGGTACAGCTCGAGCTCCTGCTTACCTAAATCCCAAGAAGCGAGTGATAATTATGTCGCGGAAATAGATTAATAGGCGCAAGTTGGATAGTGGTTGGATAGTCCACAGGTTTTCCGCTCACTGCCACTCGCGGCCTGCACGTTAACATTAGCCTGTACACTTGTGCAAACTTATGAATGTAATGAAACATCCGTTGCAGTTGTGATATGTGCACAGAATGCAAAAAAACGAAAAGTTACAATAACTTCACAATTTAACATAAGTCGGGAAGTAAAGCTTAGCTCAGGATAGACCCATTGGCTTCTCTAGCTTTCGGCGTGTGGCTGTTGTGCGAGTTTTTTTTGGGGGGGGGGGGGGGAGTACAGGTACTAGTTGTCCATATTCGATACGTGTTAAGAGGTGGAACTGCTACCCTCTTGAATGAGGAAGAGCTAAGCGTCTCCGCGTAGTGACAAGCTATCTACTTTACAAACCGCGTCACTGATGCACCAGGGAGTCCACCACTAGTTACTAGTCTGCGATCACAACAACAAGCAAAAGAGAAGCTCACCAACGAATCAGACATGAGTACAGACCAAGAGGCAGTCTATGCTTCCCCTCTAGAGGATGAGGATAGTGTTGTACACGAGACGAGATAACATGATAATCTAATCTCGCTTTCGCGCGCGGGACCGCCCTGCCAAATCGCACGGGTACCCAGGACTCTGATAGGAGGGAAAGGCATCCATTTCAAGTGTGCCTCCAGGCTTTCCTCAAGTCTCCAACCAGTGGGCCTTTCGCTTCATCTCCGGCCTCCACGCTTCAGTCTCCGGTTGAACTTAGAAAGTTTGACCTCAAGGTGGATGGGATATCAGACTACCACTCCACTCCTCCACGTTTCGAACACCATTTTCAAACTATCAATCCACTCCAGTGGTATAGCTAGCCTGGTCCTTTTGGGACTCTGCTCGGAACATGTATCATCACTCACGACTTCAACAAAGAGGGGTAGAAGAATTATTATCCTTTGCCACTCCAGCAGAAAATGCACTTATTATGAAAGGGAAATTTGACAAAGGGAAGAATTATGTGGCAGGTTTGTTCAAGGGCTTCGGTTCGATGGTATGTTGGCCTACCGCCGGTGCAATGTGACTTTCGAATTGTTCAGGCACGTGTAACATCATTTATCTTAGCTAACAGTAATTCTAGGAATATCTATCTATCTATCATACACATGAAATCTTGAGAATGTGTGTAATCAAACGCTCTCAGTAGCCCACGCATATGCGCCAACCCAGCAAAAATTGCCATAAAATGAAGAATTTGATGACTCGCACCGAATATATCATGTCTCGGAGGATACCATTTTTCAGGGATCTAAAGCAATTGGGATTAAACCTCCGAATTAAATATAGATGGCCATGGGTGAACATACCTGTGCAGCGTAGGTAGCAAAACCAAGAAGAATCAAAATCGTCGTCAACACTACCCAGCTCAGACTCATACAATGCTTCTGCGTCTCCCATCCAGGCAGTCGGACACCGTGTACCACGGGAACGATCGCAGAGAGTCCGAGACAAATATATACTACTGTACGATCCTTACGCAGAGCAGGGCGGCGAAAGAAGTGTGGAGGGTAAAAATAGCGCAGATTCCGCCCAGAACCACGATCTAAACCTTGACCGTCAGTTATACCAGTCCTCATAATTAGTATATGGGAAGCAAATAATGGGGTACAACACGGAGTTTGCTTAGCTTACCATTCTCCAATACACCATTTGGAAGCTTGGATTGCAGTAAAAGCCGTAGTATATGGTGAGGAACAGTAGATCCCGATATCAATACAACGATACCTAGGTAGTCTAGCTTATTCCCGAATGTCACTACCGTAGAGCTGTCGTTATTGAAATATGATAGCTGTATTGTATTAGAAATCTCGAAGCTTCAGAAGATTTCGCCTTACATTGTCGACAGAAGAAAGCAGATTATCGCTCTGAAGAAAAAATTGAAATGACCAGAAGATCTTCTAGGCTAGCAATAGAATAACATGGAGAGATCACGCAATAGGCAAGTGCTACGAAGAGAATAACGCCAGATATAAGAGTAAATATTAACTACTATTATTAGTTCGACTGACTGGTGAAATTCACGTCCCTAGTCAACTATTAGATTCCCACCATTAGAGTAAAGAGAACTACAGACTGTAACCAGATAGCTTTTTGAAACATAATCAGTGAGTACGTTGGTTCCCAAATTTGTCGGCCCTGGAGTTCATCCCATTTCCAGAGCTGTACTCATCGTACCTGTTCTTTTACACCCTACAAATTCAGTAAAAGATAGCTTTTGACACTCTGTAAACTAACTGGATGGATTTGTGATTTAGTATGCTTGCTGTGACTCCTACAAGACGCCATTTCTGAACTGTTACAGGATACGAGCTAGAATGCAACTAAGGGCGGGGGTTGAGTACCTTTAGTACGATGATTTGCAGACTCCCTCCTGGATTGACCCCTGGTATTTGAGGCGTAAATAATGAAAAATTATCAACCGAAATAATCTGATCCGCTTAGCGGTGCAGTAGTATTCATGCACAGCACCATAAACGAACGCAGATCCATCGTATTTAGAGTACTCATGTCGCCGAAAACTCTGTGCCTCACGTGATGTCAGGGTTAGGAATGTAAATATTGCAGATGCTGCGATTTCACCAGGTTTATCGATGAAGACTCCCTAGCATACAAAATATGTAATCCATAGATACTTCGCTATAACCATCGGTGGTTGAGAATTAATCGTTCATAGCTGAAGAAATTACATGAACCCTAACCCTAATATCACGTGAAGCACAGAGTTTTCGGCGACATGAGTATATCAATTGCATTGTATTAATACCAGAGGACGCATATGTACTGTGATCCCAGTGCAATGAACAACCAGCTGCCCTTAACTCTATTGTTGAACGCAGTCCGTCTATCATTCCATGAGCACCTTTCACAACGGGTCGCTTGGACTGCTGTGGCCAGTAGTGCCAAGAGTTTTACTTTTCATGAAATATCTATAGAATACTAAGCATCCAACACAATTAATAAAAAAGCACCGTATTCGACCAGGTTTTAAGCGGATGACGAAGTCTGAACAGACACTTAAAGCCCGCGCCAAAAAAGGCATCAGCCGAACTCGCCTTCAGGTGTGTGGCAATAACCGACGTTATCGCCGGATACGCCAAATGGCATGGAAGAGGTAATCAAACAGAAAAATCCAAACAAATACGAAGATAAGACATTTTCACACTTGGTTCACGTACTAGTACTCATTCAATCATGTTAGTGCGCCAGCAACTTGCCAGTTGCAATAACGCCAACGTGTTATCGATTGAATTTGACCTTGCCGCCAAACCCGGCGATGCTAATTCATGAATTCGCAGAATACCGGTACGCCTCGACAAGCAAATGTGCCGATATGAGTTCCTGGTTTTGCTAGGATCTGCTCTGTCGAATTGTGCGGTGAAACTTCACAGATTCTAAACCGACTTGGTACCGATCGATCAAGTATTTGACGATACTCGGGGTAGGGAAAAAGTACTAAAACTTCCGAGTGACTGAGACTTGGGATTGTCCTTCTCGGAATTGCCTGTTCGAGTAAGTTTCAGCCGCTTGCACATGTAGTTCTACATGCACGCCCCGAGTAGTATTATCGACAGTTTATTCATGGCCACAGTACCCCATATACGTACGTTCTAGCTATAATTTTTGGGTAATCCTCTAACTCTAGCTGATGTTATCACCATATGTATAGTCTATAGTAGATCTCAACAGTCACAAGGATCGAAAAGCGCTTAATTTGAGAACTTTGAAATCGTGCTCTTTCTGAAGATTAGAGACGTATAGAGCTAGCTAGTCTCTAGGGCAGGAAGTGTCACCCACATCGAATTTCAGTGTGGTCAGGAAACGGATGATACGTATCACGATAGTTGAAGCGACACCAAAGACATCAATATATATATTTTCAAAACGTCTTATTCAACTGCCGTTCCGAATAGTACTCGTAGCCAGCATTGGTACCAAAAAAAGCAACCAGTTACCTATAAGACATAACTGGGGTTACACCAAGAATAGTAATTGGACATTTGTCTACCTTTTCATGCAAGTTTCATCACTCAGATTTTTTGGTACTAAATGCTGCTGGCAACGAGTACATATACCGTAATTCCTGCAAACTAGCTGTACATTTCCGCTTGACAAAATCCTGAACCCTGAATCCCAAAATACAACAATGATGGTCCGCACCTTTACGATCTAACAACTGTTCAACCTGTTTAAAAATGCGTTTGGCGCCTCGGTCGGGCTATGGTATCCCCCATACGGCAGTAAGACGGCTCTGGAAATGGATTTTGCGACTTCCTGGGTCCCTGGGCTACGTGGGCGGGGAACCTGGGGAATACTATGCAGCTGTGTGTTCACTCTCGGGCTTTGCGTATACACCACTATCCATCTAAATATTCCTCCACAAGAAAGTACATTTGCATATTACCGCCCCAAGCTCAAATGGGTGATGATCGCTCTTACCGGTCCCGAAATCGTCCTGTATTGCACTTGGTTATAATGGTATCAAGCTAGAGGGTTGTGCAAAGCACTTGAGAAAATTCACATACAGAAATCATCTGAAACGGATTCTCAAATCACCCTCGAAGGATCGATATTATCTAAAAAAAGAAGTATTTTGGAGAATGATCATGTCAGTCTGCTTTCTCGAGCTCAAAATAATGTAAGTCAACCAATATGTGTAAAAATAAATTTCATCACTTATTACGTACGTTTCCCCAAGCAATAAGTGTTTTGGACTCTCGTATCATTTCTAGTGCGATAACACTGTGTCAATCCCAGCGGCTGTAAATGGTTTTTGAGTTTGTGACATTGCACCTAAAAGTTAACTCTTGTACGGAGGCCATTAAGGACCGGTTCTGCCATAATTCACTGATGTTGGCTATGGGTACTAGGTGCTTAGCGCGATCGCGAGTTCCAACCAAGATGCTAGACTGCTAGCGGTTTAAAAAGATTTGGTTCAAGTACCTCGAAGAAACGCAACTCGACGAGCACGGATACAGCTCAAAGAAGTAAGCATAATTACTAAGCACTCTTTATATAAGCATGACCTATAGCTACTGAGAAAGAGATCTAGATGGCGACGTGGGATGGAGAGATGGAACTACTTTGTAAAGCTCCATGAGATACAGTAAGTGTAGAGTGGCAGACTGATGGTCATGTACCCATATTCCCAGAAGCCTCACCTAGTTATACAAAGCGAACAAGCTTATTTGGCCCCTGAAGTTACTTTGCGGGTGATGTTACTGTATGGGGAGAACTGTGTGTATAGACTGAGATACAGAGAGAAGAGACAGAGACTCGAGATATATACAGGAGGCATCAGCCCCGGTTACAGCCAGCTGTATCAGACCCTTGTACATATGTAACAGGTGAAAACGGAACGACCCCGAGTGATCGTGCATGTATCCAGTATCTTCAAAATAGCTGTACATCCAGGAGCTATTATATATAGGAGGAATTATGTGCTTATTTTGATATGGTAATGAGGGGAAGGCTCGAGACTATGTGTATGAGAAGAGCAGCAAGTCTAAGCGGGACTCGTGGGGACTATCTATCCTACTATCCATCCAAGACTTTTTGCCGCGGATGTGGTGTGGTTGTTTATTATCGCCGACTATGGAATGCAAGAAACAACTTATATGTTTTGTGATGCATAAAGACAAACTGGTGTGAGGCTGCCTATATGCTTCTGTTATACTATCGTCCTGGAGAGTGCAGTCACTGCTAATATGCATCTGTCCGATTCGACTAGCTGGCCAGGCACAATACAATCAGACTCTATTACCAGCTCTGCCAGTTTCACTGGATGGACCGGCTCTCACAGCCTCTAAAGAAACACCAGGGAATGTGTAGCATAAAAAGGTTGGACGGGAGCAATGCCACCACAATTATGCATGCGGAACTTTAATGTAGTGGTGGCTAAATTACGCGGCCGACGAGAGTAGTACTTGGTTGAACTCAAGAACTTGACTTCCGAAATTACATACAGGTTATTTGATATGGGCATGGTGCCACACCGTCAAAGCTCAGGCCGTACTAGATGTACTTGCTAACACATTTACGACCAGATGTGCGCAGAGTGCTCTGCCAGACACTCACTGTGTCTAGTGCAAATCCTCCCAATGTGCACAAAGTTCTGACATTATAGACGAATCAAAAATTGTATGCGCGCTTCGCCGTGGCAAAAAGTCTTGGATGGATAGTAGGATGGATAGTCCCCACGGGTCCCGAGTCTCTATCAGAGCGAGTGATTTTATGTGGATCACCTTAACTATCGCGAGATTACATTTTGGTATTGAGGTCTACAAATCAGCGAACCCCCACGCAATTCAATGGGATGTTTCGCTATGAACGCTTAGACTTGCAAGAGGAGTGATTTTGCTTGTGTGCAGGTGTTCACTACAGGGGCCGCTTAAGTTGATGAAAAAGGATGATGATGGTGTTTTGAATGCCCACTCACGAGCCGCCGCGACTAGACTCGGAATGTGATACATCAAACTAGTCTCGATAAGAACCTGAGGACAAGTCAGTGGTTTATAATTCACACACAAACACACCAGCACAGTCGTATCCCAGGCAAGAGCTAACACCACGGGCGGTGCGGGTGCGCTTCACGAATGGCCGACGGCACTGCAAAATGCAGTCGTAATAGGGCACTCATGATTAGCCACAGTGCTAACCCACACCTCAAATTTCTGCTCAAACATTCTCATATACCGGACACCGACAATTCCACCATTTATGCAAACAGTGCCCACATACCATCTAGCCGCCCAGTTGCTAGTGCGGCTCTATCAAGATTCGGAGCTCCGTAAAGCCCTTCTGGTGGGGGGGTTTACCAAGTAGTTCAACATGCATGATGAATGCAATCGGCAGAGAGGAGATTGACTGGCGAGAAAACAAAGACTAAAGATAGTGAACGCACTAAAAGCAAATTTTTTCTTGCTGTACCCACATCGTTCGTGCGAGTGATAGCAGATGATGATCTGCGGCGTTTGAGGGCTTTGGGGGCTTTCCGCGATGACAACTGATACTGATCTCGAAAAGCCACCTGAGCGAAATCGGGTAGTGGTATTTAGATATGCATGATGTGAAAATCCTGCAAGAAAGCCTGCTTTGACCCCAGAACTTCGATATCGCCTTGCATAGTAACTCTACATCTACATAAACGTACCAGATCTCATCGTCCTTATCGCAATCTGGCGCTTGCCCCTCTGGTTCGCAGATAGTCACTAATCAAACCCAGCTGTTAGGGAAACAAGGCATAATTCACCGGTGAAGTGTGTGACAGCAAACGTTTGCTCACGAACGCCACGTACTAAAACTAATGAAAAGAACCTTATTCATGACGTTTGTCCCTGCTTCGAGACTGCTTTGGTGTCGACTTCAAGGGAGATCCAGAGTTGCTGATCGTGTTGATGATCCGTTGCAACATAGGTTTTTAGTTGGTAGTTTCGACTTGGTGATAATTTCAAGGGCTCTACCAGTTGCCGTGAAAAAGTGGGAGTATTTCCTTCACCAAAAAAACCAGAGCCAGGAAGCCATGCAGCTGAGGTCTTGGAATTAGTTTTGAGGGTCTACATTTTAAGGAGGAGGGTAATTTTCTGGAGCATGACGAATTGGGAAACCAACGCAGTATATACGTAATTAAAGGTTGGTAGGCGTGTTGTACCGAGCCACCAGTCAGGTCTACCCAGAAGAAGGCTGGCAGGGAGCCGCTCTGATCCTTTATCTATGGTTCAAAAAACCCAGTGTAATGTCAAATTTTATTTCTGTGGGGTAGTCAGTGAGTGACCTGTCACTGACACCGTGACATACTGCAGATGCCATTCTTAGCTAAAGTAGAATCTGCACTAGCTTGCCTTACCTCCTACCTGTCAAGCAATGCAACTAGACCGGCACCCGATGGGTCCATGGAGATAGAGCTAGAGTAATATCAGCCAGTGACACAAGCCAGCGATCCGTTTACAAGTGCCGAGTGAAAGAAAAAACAAGTTCTTGGAGCTCCCGTGCATGTGCCAATTGCAATGGTTGGGACGTCAGCAGTCACAAAAGAGTGTCCCAAAAAAGGGTTCATTGCAGATTTCCAGACGTTGACCATTTAGAACCCGAAAAAATTTGTCACCAGAACGCATGTCTCAACAAAGTACGGCGCTTCCTTTTGTTTAGCACACTCACAGAAAGTTTTGGTGTGGGAATACAGCAGTCACTGTCATTTTAACTGGGTAGCTACGTAGGGTTGTCTCTTTTGTAGCATATATAAGTGTACAGGATACATTGCCGATTGACTATGTATACTTGTTACCATTCGCCAGCTTTTTTTAAATGCCATGCAACTTCAAGATTTCCACCGTAAAGGTAGGGCGTTTCAGCTGCACGGGCTACAAAAAAGATTGATACATGTACATCCAGATGATATGGTCATGGCTATCGCTATCCCCTGAATCGTAACTTTGTGTTTCCGGACCGTTTGGGCCTTGGCAACCAACTCCCCACTCCCCGACTCCATGGCGATGCAACCACAATTATGTAGTGATGACCTAAAGCATTGTACAATAACTAGACCGAAGCTGTGACTTTGGGAAATTTCCAGTCCATCGTGAGGAGAGAAGATGATTTGGAGATTGGCCATGTACCTTGAGTCACAAAGGGAGCCTAGGAAAGAATGCCAAATCCTCACTGAAGACTGACTAGGCTTTCCCAAAATGCAAGCATTCACTATCTTAACGATGAAAGTAATTGCTTGGTTGAGTTCCACCAGCTGTTGGGGGAGAAGTGGGCTGGTGGTACAGTAGGAGGGGGAGAGTGGTAATTGGAGGGAGTGTATTTGGGAGGGGTATTGAATTTTGCAACACCATGCTACATGTAATTTACAATTTGCTTGGATAGAGGGTTTCATTTGCTACTAGAAAAGACTTGATAAAAAGGAGGGCTTCTGGCGACCATTTTTGGGCGTGTGTCGATGTGGTTGCGCGGGCGGACCGTATGGACCGGGAACCAGTTACGATCCAGGGGATAACGAAATCCCTTGCGCGAATGCTACAAGACACAACACAGCGGACGCAGGAAATTTTGATTTCAACCAAGAGAAATTTGCTACATGTGAATTACAAAGGCAGCGGAGAGTGCGGGGTCGGTGAGTGAGAAGGCCCGTCCTCACCAAGGAGTTTTGTTACAATAGACGAGAGCGAGTGACAGGAGAAGATCAAGAGCCCCATCCATACTGCTAAGCATTGCATTTCAGCACGAGCCTTCATCCGAACTATTGCATATTCGCGTCTTCCCATTTTCTTGTTGCCGCGGTATGCAGCCCATCATCGATCATGATGTGAACCCCAGAATTTCTGTACCCCCGCCAACATATTTTGAACCCAGCTGCCGCTGACTTAGTTAATTATATTGTTGAACTACGATACCTGAAGCCTTCGCTATAACTTGCGAAATAACTGCGAATTTCGGACTTTCCAATATCCAATAGTGACCCGTACGCTTGCTGTTTCCTCTCGGCATAAATGGTTTCTTTGGGGATACAAGATAACATACGGGTTTCGAGATAACCGATTCAGATGAGATGGACAAAATAACCGGTAAAGGGGGGTTTACTTATGCAGCACCGGTTCACGTGAATCATATGCATGGTGTTCTCAAACACTTTGGATTCACTAAAGACACAGAGACAAATCGGGTGTTGACAACATCAAGCACGAGATCGGGAGATAAAACTCCACACGAAGAAGGGATGTAAGGGTATTTTCTTGCTTTGGAAGGAGATAAATTGCTGGCAATTTGGAAAGGTTGGAGGAGTTTAAACCTGAGGCTGGATGACCCCACCGGCTCGGAATGTACTCAGTTACACCACCGAGATGGTCGTGGAGGTGGTGGAGGTCAGGTAGATTTTTATTTATTGAATACACACCAAATTACTAGTTTGAGTAAGTTAGCTAAGATTTCAGGTCCCGAGCACGATCGTTTTACGCATGTCAAATCAAGGTAGCTTGTCAGCCATTCTGCTGCTTTCCCTTCTATTTCGTGTCTCAAAAAACTTGTTCTAGCAATGGCGAGATTTGCTGAGAATTTCTTTGGATGTTTATCACACAAGCACATATCCAACTGTCGCGCATTCCGAAATCGACGAAGTAGCCTCATCCCCCGGGATATATATAGTAGGTAAATCACAAAGCCGAGTGACACCGCAGGAACGCAATTTGCACGTCGGGACCAATATGCTTCGGTCACGCCAACTGCCGAGACGTGTGTTCCGACAGATTGGATGACATGAGTGCTTCTCCTGGCCATTAACATCTCTGACCCACTCCTCTAGGATCTTAGCTGTTGAGTTAAGCACCCCATGCACGAGGCGGCGGTGCGGCGGTGCGGCTCAAGTCAGTATTTTGTCTGCCACGTTAGGCGCTGGCTGAGGGGAGATTATGTCTCTCATTAATTGGGCCATCCTATTGATAATACGGTAGTCCAGATTCCACATCAATGATTCAATGAGAGGCAGATGTTAACAATCTATATCTAGTTCCATCCTCAATTGCGCACATTCCAAGGTTACTGGAACTGATAGGGTTGGCAGAATATATTGGATGACCCTTATGAAAGTATAGCCATCATCATCGTCCCTTGAAATGCCAGCAACTGTCAGCCCCTCTTACCGACCTTACGGGGGCTGGTAAGCGAGCTTAAGCAAGTGCAAGTTGCAATCAACAGACAACGCCTCATTTTTCTTGTGTCCAGTAGAGTCTTTGGTCCTAACTTCCTGAGTCGAGACTACCAATCGGCTTTCGCGAAGCAACAACAGAATATCAACAAGATCAACAACCTTAGAACTTCTTTCCTAACAAATCTCATCTCAACTTAGGCACAATTGAACGGATCAATCGTGATCAACAACAACACCTCATCTTTCTGGCGTCCAGTATCTTCCTTTCGATTCTCGATGGTTAGATGGGAGAATTGCAGCGCCACCAATAGGACTTACTAGTTATCATTTTTTCTTCTTCGTCATGTCTAGTTATACGTTACCGGTAGATATCCAGGCACTGCTTGCTGTAACGTTGAACCTTCGCTACGGATAGGGCAGGGCGCGGCATTTCATAGATTCTATTCGTCCTCTTCCACAGCGAATAAAAACTCACCATTTCCAAACCTTCGGGTATGTGCATCTACACAAGCAACCCGCGCGAAAGCTGGTTAATATTTGTATGTAAACCCTTTGGATTGGATTCTTTGGTTGCATGAAGAAACCGTTGCGACCCAATTAATTAACCTGAGTGCATGATGGCATGTCATGCATGCAGTAACTCTCCCCCCTACATTTATAGAGTCATGTGTTAGCGTGCTAGCCCGACCAGAATGGAATTGAATAGTCTCCGCCTCAACCACCATTCTCATTTGCATGCAACCAATTCATCCGTCCATCGGATTTGATCAATCAATCCACCTAGCTCCCTACGGTACATATTTCAGGTACAACAGGCTAAGGCGTCTCCGCAGGCGCACAAACTTAAGCTCGGTGGGCTCGGTGTCAAAACTAACCAACGCCCCACTGCGAAACAACAAGGCTATCTAGTTAGCAAGCCGGCTGCAAACGAAAAGCAGCCTTGGGCCCAATGACCCGACGTTGAAAGACTCCAATCAAAATGTGTTCGCGGTCACGCTCTGTGCAGTGCTCGTAAAATAGTGCACAGCCCGATTCATGCAAGGAGATATAATAATGCACAGCCCCAGCCTTTCTATAATCTTGCTATGCTATGCTACGTGGAGCCAGAGGTTCGTGGGGTGATTTTGGTAAATACGTAGTATTTACAATGTCCCAATTAAAATTATCAATCTATAACAAGAAAAAATAATCTAAGTAATCTATGTCTATCGATATCGTTTCGTGAAATCCGTAAAACTTCGTGAGAAGAAGGTCGTGGCTATTACCAATGAAAAAGGAAAAAACAAAAAGGGTATCTACCTTACACTTATAATCAAACGCGCGCTAATCCTCAAGACCAACTTAATAAACGAAGAGCCCCAAAAACTCCAGAAGAAGTAAAAGAATAGAAAAGAAGAGAAGGCCTCCCATCAGATTCGCATGCGAATCTTCGCTGGCGGGAAAGTCCCATAACCAAAGGTCACGACGTCGACCTCGCCCTGCTGTACACCCCCGCCATGACGAGCACCAAATCCCTGACCCGAAGCGCCCAAATATGTGTTGGATGATTGCTCTTGCTGCTGCGGTCGGCGGGGAGACGGAGGGCCCATCTGTTGCTCCAGTGGGTAATGGTTATGGTATCCAACTGCCATCATAGGGCTAACCGGATCGTTCTGTGTAACCAAAATCTGGGGAATCGGAGTCGATAAGTCCGGCATTCGTGAATGTGAGGGAGAATACAAGTCGTCGGTATTGTACTGTGCCACAGGAGAACGAATAGCCGTAGGGGTTGATTGGCCAAAATTCACATCTAGATTGTAGTTGGATCTTGAAGGTGTGAAGTCACCCGCATTCATGGTTTGCTGGTACGGACTACCGATTGATTGCTGGCTAGGGCTGAAGGATGCGTGGTCTCCAGGAGGCGTTGGATACGTATCTGGTCTTTGGGGAATTCTAAGTGTTATCGGAGGAGGCGGAGGTTTCCAGAAAGAAGTTGTGTTGGTGGCAGTAGCAACCGGCGTCAAACTTCCAGAGTCTTCAGACCGGGGACTCTCTCTACCAGGCGTCTCGTCATTGTCATCGTCGTCGTCGTCATTGTCATTGTCGTTGTCGTTGTAGCTTCCGCTGCTTTCATCATCATAGGGTTGTTGATAACATGGATCGGCTGCATGATCATCGTCAGCATGCCCCGACACCATCCACCACGAATCGCTCTTTTTCTGGCACGGAAACGAACTACTAATGGCTGTAGTGCTTCCCCGGTGGTTTATCTTTATTTGTGGTGTTACTGACATGGTGAGGATATGCTACGATCGTATTGCTCAAAAATGAGTAATATCTCGGGTGTATTTTTTGCGCGTTCGATTGTTTTATCTCTTTGCTGCTCTGCACTCCCCTCATAATCATTTGTTTCCGCTGTCACGCACTTGACTTTGCGTTGATCGCAGTGAATCGCCTTAGTTTTTGTCGCGGCCAAATCCTTCAAAGCAATTGGGACATTTGAATGGTTTGGTGAAACGCCATATGTGTTCCCTATCGACACCCTAGGATTAGCCCTAGAAAATATCAATAGGGAAAGCCGGGTGGGGGAAGACGTACTTCAGCTTTCTAGGATTTGGAAATCTCTTCCCCGCGCACTCCGGATGAGAATTAGGGTCCCGCACATTGTACGGACATCTGAAATCCTTCTCGACTGGAATTTCGGCGGTGCTGTAATAAAACTTTCCCGCCTTATTTGGTGTCATCTCATCATCTTCCATAGATCTTTTCATTGGAATAACAACACTCGTCGGCCCGCTTAAATACGTTGACATCTGTTGTCCACTGACGGTATCCATGGTTATCGAAGATGAAGGCGAATTTACTGGCCGAAAATCTCTAATCTGTAGATCCAAATCCTTCCTTCCCATTGTAGGCGTCGAATCCATTGCCATCGGATAAAACGGTTTCAAAAAGCTTCCCTCCAAAGTTGCCTTCAACCCTTCCTCGGACCATCGCCTAAACATATTCTGTAACTCCACTGCAAGGTGTTGTCTAGCTATGCTGAGCTCAAATTCGCTTGGTACCGATGAATCCGGGAGATGGTGCTGCAGGATGAGCGTGAGCACGTTGTCCACGATCGAACAGCCGTGCCGGGACTTTCGTAGGTCATTAACGTAAACTTGCATGCCACTCTCTGAAACTAGGTTTTCGAGATCCTCCGGAGCGGTTAGCCACGGGGGTCGAGTGTCTGCGAGAGACATATGTGCCTGGCGTGTGTTGTCTTTGTACAGGTAGGGGTTAGGGTTGGCTGGAAGTCGGCTGATCTAATATCTCGGTGTTTGTTTCGGCGCCTGATATTAGGATGTGACGAGGCAAGAGAGCAAGAAACACAGTTGGTGAACTCGCACAGTGGCAGGCGGGGGACTGATGCTAGGCGGGCGGCGGGTAGGAATCAGGTTTTTGGTCAGATGGTGGTGCAGTTTACGGTAGCATCTAGCTAACCATCCAGCCAGGCGGAAGGAAGTTTATATGTTCAGAACTTCACCGTTGCTTTGCTTGTGCGCGAGCGAGCTGAGAGACGTGCGAACATTCCCGCACAAATCACCTTGTCAAATTGCCTTGACTCCCCGCAAGGCTGTATTTGTCTTGAAAGTGTTAGTACAGTAGCTTATGACTGTGGGGATCACTATTGTTGCTTGTTGTAGCTACAGACTCTGGATGAGCCACAATGACGACAAGGATCACCGTTGCGCAGACGCACATGAAAAGGAGGCGCAGGGTGCAGGTCAAGCAACATTGCGGAAGCGACAAGTACGACTTGCGCATTGAACAGATCACCGAATCCCTGTCCGTCCAGTCTTGCCGTCGTCTTACTTCCCCCAGTGTCGATGATGCCACACCGACAAATGGAGTCATAGAACGATTTAACCGTGCAGCGCGCAGATTATTGGTGCCAACTGCAGCATCTTTTCTAGAAGGATGCAGTGAGCTGGCTGATAGGCAAGTGAGGCGCACATTGCAACATCGTCTTTATGCAATGTAGGCACTATGTATATGCAATGTGGGCAGAACGTTCGAACAATATCGACCGCTTCCTCTTCACCTCAACAATAATAATGCACAATAGTAGGGTGTATATACACACAAAAGGCGTCTGATTCACAGCCCTAAATATCATTCACTGAAATCATAGGTAGTTGAACCGAGCCTCCCTCGTGAGTAGTACTCAAGCAGCAAGAGTCACGGAAAGACTGCGGTAACTGGACGCAGAAAATATCTACATAGCAACCAGTAAGATGGAAATCTGGATCCCCCTCACACAATTTCATGCTGTCATCTAGTCATCTACACTATCCCCATCATCCCTTCGAAGCTATGGTAATGGAAGGTATGAAGCCTCCTTGAATCTAAATATAAAAACCCCGGATTAGCGTGGGCGTGAGAAATGTGAGGACAATGAAGACTAACGGCCAGATATACACAACATTTGTCTCATCACTGGGGAAATAAAATATTGGTTAACAGTTCTCTGTGATCTCCCGTGCTTGGCGAGGGATCCGCAGTAATATCCGACCCGTCAGATTCAGCACCATTATCATTCTTGGATCCGGATATGTCGTCAGTAGGGACTGTTGGAGTGCTGGTCCCCTTTCTAATGGTGTCTACTTCTGGCTTTTCGCACGGGAGTGGCTCTTTTTCGGTGGTTATATTCGGACGTGGCTCATCTTCAGGTTGTACATTTAGAAGAGGTGCTAGTTTGCAATCTTCATTGAGATCAACCTTCTTTGTTGCCTCGATAATATTTTTCAGTATGGGCTTAACATCCTCATCATCGGGTACGCCTCGATAGCCCAGTTCACGGATATTCCCGCGATCATCTTCAGTGGCAGTAATCCGGGGTGTAAAGGCAGATGGCGTTTCCTGATATTCTGTCTCGGTGTCCGCCGGTGTCGGAGCGCCAAACTGTTCTGGCGTAGGGACAGGCGTATATGTTTGCCCTGAAAAGGGCGGAGGTCTAGGCGAAGGTCGAGGTGGTGGAAGAGGAGTACTGGAAGCCGGGGTCAGAGGAAACATCGGAAATGGGACGGGCGTTGGAAGAGAGGCGGGTGTTGGAAGAGAGGCAGGCGTTGGAACAGAGGCGGGTGTTGGAGAGTAGAACGGTGTTGGAGGGCTTGGAGGAGGCCGATTTGGAACTTGTAGAGTGTCAATCTTGTGTACTGATTTGAGATGAGCATTAACTTCGCGGGTTCGCTTGAAAGATTTCCGGCAGTGCTGGCATTGAAGAAGCTTCTCATTGCTATGAGTTTTCATGTGATCGGTGAGCTTTGACAAGAACGGGAACTTCTTGCGGCAGACTTGGCATATGTGCTCCTGGGGTCCCCGTGCCCGCTTTCCTGGCTTTTCGTTCTGCATAGAGCTGGATGATCGCTTCCGCCTTGACCCTCGAGATACCAATGACTCCGCTGATTCACTCCGATGAGGGTACGGGTCGTCCACGGTCGCCGTGCGGTCAGATGTGGTAGAATGTGTTTCCGATGATGCACGCGCTGGTCCTGTCGCTGGCGTTTTCGGCGTGTGATATGCCTGTGGTATGCGCTGGTCCGAGTATCCTGATGCTTCCAGCGGGGTCCAAGGATCATTCTGGTTGTTGGATGCCTGTTGCTTAGTGAAGTGCCGCAGTTCCTCTGAATCGACTGCCTCGTACGTTTGTTGATGGATTTTCGCAAGGCATTGAAGTATCTGTCTTTTATCATTCTTCCACTCAGGTGTTCGGCAGTCTGGTATGTCGCCTTGCGATTTTGGAAGGCGGAGATGCCTGTAAGCCTGTACGATGGCTGTGTCCAGCTTGGGTTCGTTAAGGAGGGTTTCGGTCTGGGCAGGGTCGAGGAGACGGGACCCGATGTCCAGGGTTAGGACACAAGAATATATGAATTCAAGGATCTTGAGCTCAGGTATGTCTCGCTGCCACCAATCTGTGCGGCCGACGCCGGGGCGGGGAGGGGACGCCATCACTATAAGTAGTAGTGGTAGTAGGTAGTGATAGGAGTAATGGGTGGTGGTGGTAATGTAGTACCGTGACCTGCATTTCGCGAGATTTGGGTAATCAGCGCCGGCACTGGTTTCGGGACAAACGGCGGTCGTAGGAACACCCAAGCAAACCCATTGTTGGGGTTCAGCGACAAGAAATGAGAGTGGAGGGGAGGGCGCACCTGGAGGGGGAGGAGGAGGGGGGGCTTTCCCACTACAATGATATGTGCGTCGCTGTTGCTGTTACTGTGTGGACGGACAGGATAGGCTGCTATCGACCGACGTTGGACGTTTTGCCTCTAGAGCCACTCTTGGGCATGATCGTACGTACGTGAGTACAGTACCCCTGGCGTGCGAAGCGAAAAGGAAACTTGGGGAAAAAGCGGGACCAGACTACGAGACGACGTGCGCAGTTGATGGATTTCTAAATCGTGCGCTGCGCGTGAGAGGATGATTTAAGAGAAGAAGAGAAGGGCCAGGCAGGAGGCTCCCAGGCGGCTGCTCAGTATATCCTCACCCACTTGTCCACTTTCGGAACGTTCGAACATGTTGATGACGCTGCGCCCGTCAGCCCAAGAAAAAAAATTGATTGCATCAATGCGGGGGTTCTGGTTGCTCGTGCGCGATCTTCCATCATCAATCACCATCCATCCATCCTCTTTCCTTCCATCGTCCATCCCTCCTTGCTTGATTGCTTGATTGCTCTTCCCTTCCCCATCCATCCATCCATCCATCAATCCATCCCTCTCGAGGTTTTGTCGGGTCAGCAGTTGGGTGGAGAGTGAAGGAAGGAAGCAACCGAGCAATGGCCAATCAGCGCATTGCGGCCGCCGCAACTAGCTTATCAAGGTGGGACAAAGACGACGAAGCCCTGCAGGTATTACGCGACGAGTCGACAGTGAAAAATCACACCCAGCGTAGTGCGGCTCTGTGTAAGCCAATCGCGAGCTGACGCCCACACACTTTCTGCTGTGTCATGCAGGTATGTGCATTGTATGCAACGCATTGTTGTACGCTTCCTCTCCATTCCTATTCCTCTTCTGGAGATCCCTCCCCTAAAGAGCCTCTTCAGATCCACCTCCTCCAATGCATCGAGATCGAAATAATTGGTGGTGTCTCCACATTACAAACGCCGTGGTGTGTCGCTAATAAACACGAATCGTCAGCCACAAGCTGAACAGAGCCTCAACTCAGCGGCAGAAACCGACCCCTCCACATCTCTATCCGGTTCGAGAATCTCGTAGCGGCACGTAAATTTCAATCAGTAAGAGCCTCAATGTGGCCATCTCCCCCCCAAACAACAAATTATATCGCATCAGTTACGTCATGAGGACTCTTCAATCCGCAATTATCTGGCGCCAGTAATGTATCATCGTGATCTGGGATCTGATCTAGAGCCGCCTGGCCTTCTCTGCCGCATGCAGCTACAGCTGTTATGATCACGACAACACCAACCGATACGAATATCACAAGCCGTCGTCGAGGAGCATTCTAAAAATTGGATGCTGAACTCCACTATACACCCTCTAGTTTCGGAATTGCTCCTGAAGCACTACGACACCCGAATGTCTGCGCATGATGAAAGGCAGAGTTTCACACCTTTTCCAGGCGTTCCTGCGCTTACGATGGGTGTATGCATCTTCAATACTCTTAAGGCGCATATGTCATGAGGGGGGGCAATACGGTTTTCAGAAGAGCCGCAACAAGGTGTTGCCGGGAATGGCGTAAAAATATACATCTCTCCCTTGCAAGTTTATGGCCCTACTGCGAAGTAGGGTCTACCATCTGAATCATAAATTACCGTACACGTCGATAATGAGGGTTTATTGAACCTTGCAAACCGGTTATCGATTTGACTGTGCAGGACAAATTGGGCGTGCATGTTCGTACTTGTTGATTCTCGGTGATAGGTCATCACTAGTAGAAGCACAGAGTTGGGGAAGGAGCCAAAAAAATGCGGCTCATAGAGCCTCAAGGTAACACTCCTTGCGGGCTCGGAGCTAATATAAGTCAAGTCGCGGTTCCTGATGGAAAAACACGGCGACTCTACAGCTCAATTTGTCTTTCGTGTTTTGACCAAGCATATTCTGTCTTTGATTATATTATTTAAACAGGATGGCACAGACATCAGACTCGAAAATGTGTACGTCCCACTCCGCGCATAAGGGCCCTATATATGTCCCTTATTGCAGCATCGGCCCCGTTGTTGATTATCATCCCCAAGCAGCACTTCAAGTCGACACAGAACAACCTTATTTGCATCTTTTTCCGGAATTGTCATCGAATTCAAGTAACCAAAACCATTCCCGGTCAAGAAGCTCCGAGCCTACCGTACCTTCGAAACAATCACTACTATCGGGTGATCTATCAATAATGCCCCGCTCCTCCCATGCCAATTCCGCCCGAAATTCCCAATACACAGAATGCTGGTGCCCGAATGCTGGTGATATTTCCGAGCATGATGGTTCATCCTCCAACTCTCATTCGGAATACGAAGAAGACGATTACAATCCCTCTCACCACAACAACACAGACGCTACCGACACATCTGAGCCGGCTGAATACTCTACTACAAAGTCCGGCACCAAGCCTTTCACGCGCACGTCGAAAGCTGGTAATAAACACTTTGTCACCCCCGCTGGAGCGAGCATATTGAAGTGCACATTTGTGGAGAACGGCCAACCCTGCACCGCTGATACATTCAATCTTCCATCCAAGATAAGGCAAGGCTCTCCCTGAATCACTCTCAGTCGTCCACACCCTGAGCTAACAAATACTTACCCAGGGCGCATCTGATTGAAAAACACATGGAGTTCTCGCCATTCCAGTGCGGAAATTGCATGCGTGTCTTCACGCGCCTCTCGTTGCGCACTAGACATTTGGAGAAACTTGAAGTCGGGTCGACGTTGAGGATCTGTCCCCACCAAACTTCACAACGCGGTGGAGATTTTGAAGCACGACAACGAGTGGAGGAGGCCCTTTGGAATATTCGTCTGGAACAGACGGAAGTTAATAATGCGATTCAGTTGATCAAACAATACAATGGGCAACTTGAGGCCCGCCGTAGACGTGGCCAGTCTACAGACCGATCTCCTCGAGGTAGTGGTCCGTTCTGTCTTCTTTCTTCCTGTTCGACTTTTGATCCTCGCAAACAAACTAATATGCAGTGGTACAGGTCCTCCTAGCCCGCAGTCGAGAGAATATCGTCTGCCAAGCGGAGTCCGTAAAACCGACCACAGACGCACCCGCTCCACTTCTAGTCCCGACCAAACTCGACACTCACATCAGTTTTTGGCTAGCGCACACCCAGCCCAATACCAATCGTCACAGATATCGGTACGCCCCAACCACCCATCTCAGCAGCAACTGCAACCACACCCACCGCAATACTCTCAGGGCTGGTCCGAGTCCGTAAACTATCAATTCTGTGATCCGACTTCACAGTCCTCGAGTTCTGGAGCATATTATCCTAGAAATGTGTAGGAGGCATCGATGGATCATGAGTCATGACTTGCGCGGGTTGGAGACTGTTTTCCTTGACAAGTATGTATGGTTTCATTGCACGCTGTTTATGATCATGAGATCTACGAAAGAAAACACAACACAAAAAAAGTTACGATAGCTAGTTACTGCTTTGCTTCTTATTTTGATGGGATGCATACATGCGGCGAGGCGGATATAAGATTAAAATTAAAACTTTCTTTCGGATCTTCGAATACTTAACCAATATACTTACGTTCAATCGTGATGGCATATACATGATTGTCCGTGATGAAGCAATTAGAATTAAACAAAGCAAGCAACCGTACATACGTACACGTACACAGTCTACTCATGCTCATGATCGTGAGCAAAAAAAACAAAAAAAATCAACCAAAAAAAAAATCAACCGGAATTTCCACCGCACCTGCACAGCCCCCTTAATATATCATGTCAACATCACCACAAATCACCGTGCAACGTACAAGTCCTTCAAATCAAGGTCAGCGCCAAAGTTCTGTTCTCCAATCCCTTTGAGCGTCTTGTAAAAAGTCCTCCCCGCAACGGTACCGCCACTAACCGGGTCTCCGTTTGGACTCAGCTTAATCCCCTCCTTAACCTGGATAAATTTTAGAGCCTTTTTGACGCCCTGCTGCGCGTACGTCTGCATGTTATTAGTAGCAGCTTCTAGAAGTTGTTTCTCCCATTTGTTGTATCCTGCCGCCCAATCGATGGTGCGAAGAGATGCGGGAATTGTGTTGCTCTGATCAGCGAGGGAGGTGTCAACTTGTTTACTATATTAATGCAACGAAATGGTTAGAAGATAGTTGGAACTCAAATGGGGAATTGGAACTTACAAAATACCCCATATCCTGGCACTCGTGTCCTTCCAGACTTTGGTCACCTCGGTTGTTTTCATATACTCTGCTACCATTGCGACTTGGGCAACCTGTGGGAGGTTTCCATTAGTATGGATACTCATGAAATCACTCGATTGTTTTGCAACGCACCTTAGGCAAAATCTTAATTCCGTTGGGGGATGACAGTTTCTTGTTTACCAAAATCTGGTGGAGTAAAATGTTAGCTTCTGTAAAGAGAACCCTCCGTTCCTGGAGATTGTGGATTGTTTATGTACCTTCGCCTTCAAACCGTTTACATCTTTATCAAGGTAAGCCATCTCAGCCGATCTAGGCGTTCCCGACAACTGATTGTATAATTCATCGATGATCCTGACGTTTCCAAAGTCCTTGCTCCAGCCCTTCTTAATGAACGTTGGTTGGAAAATCGTTGAACAAAATTTGGTACCCTGTTTTTGCAATATCGTTTTAACGTTGGCGTCGTTTTTCTCCATCCATTCAAAGAACCGCTTGATCTGCGCATAGTGTGAGCGGTTGGAATCTTCTCACGTGAAGGAGAAGAGGAGAAATAGATACCAGTTGGATCTCGAATATATGTTCAGCAGCATATTTCGCCCCAGTAACTCGAGATTGTTTGGGGGTTAATTTCCAGCTGAAGTGGTAGCAACTCCCACCATATCTAGCTGTCACGGTCTTGGTGTAAAAAGGCGAGTAAATGTTTCCTACTCCGTTGGTATGGAACGGTTCATACAATGGCGATTCTGCTTTGTATTTCCCATCGCAGAATGTAACCTTACGTTCATCAGCGGCTCGTTTGATGAGATCGTATCTCCCCTGCCACCGACGGAGTAGAGAGAGTGATTCATCAACAGGAAGCGGTGAGTAGTCGGGATCGCTTTCATCAATGGTTACGGTGCTACATGCTAATGTTTCTGAAGAAGTCGTGGACGTAGTGGTTTTTGTGGTTTTGGTTCCGGTCGGTGGTGTGGTGGTCGGGTTATTTTTTAGGGCCTGGTCAACGGCCTCGGCAGCAGCTAGCGTAGATCAGTATGAGACTAAGAGTTGAATTGTTCATAAGCACTTACCTGCAGCAGCTGCTGCGGCGGCTGCAAGAGAAGATGCTGCATTAATCGGTCAGTAACCATGGAGTATGCATAGAGCTTGAGCAAACTTACCAGTAGCAGCCGAGGGCCCCGCAACGGCGGCAGCGGCAGCCTTTGCTGTTATTGCTTATCAGCGATCACTCTCCTCTAGCAACCGATATGACGGGGGGTAGGTACAAGCATTATCTAGAGAGTCAAACAAATCCTTTGCAAACTTTTCCAGGGAGCTGTTCTTCGCTGAATTTACGGCGTGCTTGCTCTCTAGGAAACGGTGAACGTTAGCATGTGGTTCGTTGCTGCGGGGAGAGGGGGGGATTCTTACTGGTTTTGGCTTTGTTGATTGCCTTCTCGGCAGCTTGGGCCAGGGACTTATTGGTGGGATCTTGCTGGTACTTTTTGACTGCAGTCTGGGCAGCTTTGGCTTCCTGGGATGCTTCTTTGAGATCAGTAGAAGGGTTGGTAGTTGCAGTAGTTGTAGGGGTGGCCGTTGTTTTAGTAGGTTTAGTGGTTGTTGTTTCTGTGTGGTGAGTAGTCGTTGTTTTTGTATGGCCAGTGGTTGTGGCTGTCTTCTTTTTAGAAGTCTCCTTTGTAGTAGCCCGCCCCGTAGAAGATGGGTTTGGATGCGTGGTAGTAGTGTGATGTCTCACAGTTGTGGAGCTTGGAGTAGCAGTGCAATGTACACTTGGTACGACATTATCTGTCGGGGCAATTATGTAGCACCCGCGAGAAACAGTAATGCAGCTGTTTCCACCTGGTGATAGCCCCTGGCAGAACGAGGTTGGTCCAACGATGGTTGTCTGTTTTCCTTGAGCTAAAGAATGGGAGAATAGAGAAAAGATAGCCAAGCTAGCTATTGGAAGGAGGGAACGCATGGCGCCTAGAGTGAGTGAAAATGTTTGGATAATAGTGGAGTGACCGACTTCGAGACAAAGTACAGAAACGAGTGGTTGCTCGAGAGAAAGGAAGCTATAGTTTGAATGGTCATTTTGGAAGTCATTATCGTCAACTTATATATCTGAATTCATAGAGTATCTGGACGTAGAAGCTGAACTCCGCCCGCTATCTGACTAAATGCATATGACGGTGAGTCTACATTGAGGGTAAGATGTTTAGTAACTCACAAGTACATACCGGAAAACCCATGCGAGTGGAACACGATACTCCACATTGGGAAACGACCAGCCGGATAAGTAGAATGCCGTACAGTTAAGCCTTTCCTCTCTAGTGGCAGTAGGCGCTTGTATAAAGTATTGTTACTTAATTTAGCTACTAATTACTTCTAGCTACGTTGTACCACTCGAACCAGTTAACCTTTCAGCTTATTGGATGAAGGTCCTTACAGAGAAGCGGTTACATGTTCAGAAAAGGGGGGGGGGTTGTTATGCACCCTAACCTCATCGGTGTATGTATTGGCCTGGTTCTTTCCCAATATTTTTGGACATGTAAGGGGAGCGATGGAAGTTTGGTGAACCCCTCGCGTTATAATCCTCTCTACAATGCCTGCTTCGAAATTTCAACCTCGCAAACGACCACATTCACCGTAATCTCCTTCAGAGGAGAGCTCAAGATGGGTGATTTGAATGCGATTCAATCGATTATCTGGAATTGGCTAAGCAATGCTCAGCCATCACTGCCTAACAATTGTCTCAAAAAACTCCAATTTTATGACTAGAGAAAGTAATCCGGGCGATTGAGATTAACCGGTATGCATAAACTGGCATCAGCGTATATATTGTAGTTGGATGCCTAAATCAATGATGCATTGCACAACTCGGCGAGCCTGATTAACAAAATGTCACGTTAGATTTCGAAATTTCTGATGACAGCACTGATTTTGGTCACCTGCTCTTACGGGGACTAAGTTACTGCTGATTGAACATCACTCCAGGAGATCCGACAAAGCAGCATCCGTAGTATGTAATTTTGATATCAGCGTAAAGTAGAGGTCCTCTTTCTTATTTTTCGGTCTTTATTCAGGGCAACCCTTAAGGCCGATTTTATGTAGGCTACTTTCAGTGCTCGGACCTTGAAATTATCTTATTGAAAGACTTTCTGGAGATGATCCCCTTTTATACCATCATCCATCTTCGCACAAGGTTAACCTTTAAGTTCTTTGCATAAAATTCTGGATCCCCACCACGCGCGTTCAGGCTGAAGAATAATAATAGAGAGTGTGGCAGCTGATGGTGAAGTACCGGATATTCCTGTTAGAGCACCTTCATGATGTACCACCTGTGGAGGTCTTGATTACAATTCCTCTGGTTACAATCGGCCCCAATGCTAGTAGTGTAGATATAGAGCGGGGACGGCAGCCTAGTGATACCGATGTGCAAAAATTAAAACCTCAAAGCAACAACTAACAATACCATACAACAAGCAACAATTAATTTTTGTGAGAGTTCTCTAGCTATGAGTTTACTTGTTGTTCATGGTAATTAATTAATTATGTACTCTATATCTTGAAGTGCCTGCTCCAAAAAGGCGAAATTGGCCACTGCTTAAGAATGGCTTGGTGAATTTGGGATCTGAAAATGCGAGCATTTAGAGCTTGTAGAGTAGATAATTTTGTGTCAAACAAGTGTCTTAATCAGACGAATATTGATAAAGTTGGCATGGTGACGAAGTTGATGGATTCCCCCTCCCTAGTATGACTATGCATCCATGCCAACTTTATCAATATTCATCTGATTAAAATACTTGTTTGACACAAAGTGATCTACTTTACAAGTTCTAAATGTCCATATTTTCAAATCCCAAATCCACCAAGCCATTCTGAAGCGGTGGCCAATTTTGTCTTTTTGGAATGCAGGAGTGAAATCCATCAAAAGCCAGAGTCAAGCACACTGACACCTGACAGTATGGAGTCAAGCGCAGCTGGGAGTCAAGTGCAGCTGACTATGCAAGATACTGGATTTCAGAACCCATACATATCACAAACTAAAATCTAGAACGTTATTCATGCTGATGTGGTTGACAGTGCTATGGCATCGTATTTTGATGAAATGGGCTTCCATATAACATGCTAATTTCGAAGGTACCCCACTATTGTTTCCACATATTAAGTGGTGTTATCATACTAGTAAACCTTTTCTAAAAGTAGAGCATGTTAGATTTTTAACTGTAATAAAATGGCTGGAAGTCACCTTAGAAAAACAACCATTTGGTGACTGTCTATAAACTCAATTAAGACATGTATTTTAACCTCCCTATTTTACAACAGTAGGTAACCAGAGAACATATCCTAAGTATGGTTGTAGTTGTAGTTGTAGTTGTCGTGGTTATTACTGTGGTTGTCGCTTCGAGGTTTTTAATTTTTGCACATCAGTATCACTAGGCTGCCGTCGCGGAGGATTCAAGTTGTAAACGGGAGTGCGAGGGTGGAGAGTGAGAGTGAAGCGCCCAGGCTACCACAACTGTAATATAGTTTAGGTGACTGAAGCTCAGACTCTGGGATATCCTACTAAACCTTCAAAATCAAGTGCTTTAGAAACACAGGTTATCCTAAATAAAACCGGTCTCGAGGATTATCTTGAATAAAAACCGCTTTTTTTTTACGTGGTTTGCGTACCTATGTACATGTATGCAATCGGACCTGTACAATGTATATAGGTATCTAGGTTTTTGGGCCATGGATTCAGTCTTCGTAATGGAAGACTTGTACTCGGAGAGCACTAAAAGTTGGGCGCACTTCCAAAGATGCAGCGCGGTGCGCTAAAATACATATATTACTATATCCTACTGGGCCGGCGTCATCTAGTCATGACGGTGCAGCCATGCGGGCACTTGATGGTTGTGCTTATGGCATTGTGAGGGCGTAGGGCATCATGACGTCCATGCCTCGGGATCATGGCATGCCTGGATGCCCCATTCTCCACGTATATAGACAATCAGACAACTCGAGAACTATAAGTTTAACAACATGTGTTGCATATATAGACCTGACCGATGACGGAGCTGATTGTAGGGCACCTGGTAGTGTAGGGCCGGAAGGGCCGGAAGTGTTTGTTTCGGGTATCTGGACGGTTGTGGAACTGTTTCTTTGTTTGCTTGTTTGCTAGACTGATCCTTTGTTTGGGAAAAGCCATCGCCTCACGGCTTGTTTTCCTTTGTGATGGCAACAGCATATATAGAGGGCTTGTCTGCTCTCTTGTTTTAGATTAAGACGCAATAGACTCAACAAGTTTTATCCTCTCTACATCGCTGTGCATCTTGCCACCCACGCACAACAGGTTATGAGCCCTTGCGAGCCTTTTGATTAAAGTAATTATCGAAAGCGAAGGGAGGATAGTCGAGAAGTACATCGACAACCGCCAACGAAGTACTGTTGGAGGAGAGTCAAGATTCAAAGAGTGGAGGAAGTTTGGACATTCAAAGTAACGATATGTCAGCCAACAACCTCACGATGAATATTGGTAAGTTTGACGGTGCCAACTATAACAAATGGTCCGGACAGGTGGAGCTCCTGTTAGAGAGCAAACACGTCCTCGGAGTTGTTACAGGCGACCTGAAGAAACCAGATGCTCTCGGAGAAAATGCGACTGCCACAGAAAGACTGGCACATGCGACACTGACGGAATCTTTTATCGACAAGCATGGGACTGCTAGATCGACCCTCCTGCTGACCATGGAGGAGAGACTCCAACTCGAGTACATGAAACTCAAGGATGCCAAGGAGTTATGGGAACAACTCGCGGTAGATTACAAGACGAAAGTCAAGAGGTCGAAGTTTCGCATTCGGAGAGAATTGTTACAGATAAAGTTAGAAGATTGTGGAGACGTCAAGACTTACACACTCCGTATCGACAGGCTAGTTGAAGATTGGAACTTATGTGTTGACGCCGACGAGACAGAGGCGGCAGATGACGACACCAAGACGGCTGTGAGGAAGCGCAAGAAGACAACGGTTATGCCCGAAGGCGAGCACATCTTCTATCTCTTATACGGCATTCCTAACAACGACGATTGGAAGATCTTCTTGAAGTTCATGGAGGATAAGGAAGCCGAAGACACAATGTGGCCTAGCGATGTCATTACCAAGATGCAGGAGCGTGAGGAAAAGCTCAAGCAGGAAAAGGGCCTTGGTCACGATACCCTACTCTTTGCAAAGAAAGGGAAAGGCAAAGACAAAGGCAAGGACAACGGCAAGGATAAGAAAGGAAAGGGCAAGTCAGACGACAAGAAAGATAAGAAGTCTTCAGGATCTAGCGAAATGATCTGTCACCATTGCCAAAATAAGGGCCATATTATCAGAGAGTGTCCAAGCAAGAAGCGTGGAGAGAAAGCCGCACCGAAGCCTGAAGAGAAAAAGGATACCGCGGTAGCCGCGACGACGACTGTTGACAACTTTTGGATGGCTGCAGATTTGGATGTGCCAATGTCGGCCTATGATTGGTACATCGACGGTGGTTGCACTTCGCATATATGTGGCCAACGATCGTATTTTTCCAAATATACAGCATATGCTTCAGGTAGCAAGCAAGTTAAGGGATTTAATGGAGTACGGTCAGATGTTGCCGGATATGGAGAAGTTATTTTGACGAGCCGCCTGCCAGATGGTCAATCAGAAAAGATAGTCCTACAGCACGTTATGCACCAGCCTGGATCGTTCAACCTTATTTCACAGTCGACAATCATGGATAAAGATGTGAGAGTCAAGTCGGTTAATCACTACGGTCTGAACCTGTACAACCAACATGGGAAGTTGATTGCCACCGCTCCACAGGCTGGAGGTTTGTTTGTTCTCGATCGTGTCATGGATTCGGAGGAGTCTAAGACTTTCACTGTCGATATCGCTGGAGCAGCAGTTGCGGAAGTCACCACAGAGAGTTGCATGGTCGCGCTTAAGACTATTGGGCACCCGACGAAGTCGGCAGCCGCGCGGCGCATACTATGGCACAGACGACTGGCGCATGTCGGATTGAAAGCATTGGATATCATCCCGAAGGTGGTTGAAGGCATGCCGGCGCTCACAGGGAAATGTGATTGCGACAGCTGTATTAAGGGTAAGAATGTGAGAAAACCCTTTACGCCCATTACAACGAGAGCATCAACGCCTCTCGAGCTTATCCATTCGGACATCTGCGGTCCAGTCGACACTGCAATTGAAGGAGGCCGGTATATGCTTCTATTCATTGACGATTGCACAAGATGGACTACGTGTTACATACTGATCCACAAGTTGGAAGCATTGGCGAAGTTCAAGGAATGGGTTGCGCTTGCTGAAAAGACACATTCTACTGCTGGACACAAGGTCAAGAAGTTCCGAACCGATGGCGGAGGAGAGTTCACTTCCAAGAAATTCGCAGCGTACCTCAAGGAGGAGGGCATCGTCAAGGAAACAACGACACTATATACGCCACAATCGAATGGAGTAGTTGAGAGAGCGAATCGGACGATTTTTGGTCGTGCACGGAGTATGCTGGAAGATGCTGGTCTCTCAAAGAAGTACTGGGCTTTCGCAGTTGAGGCTGCAGTTTATTTAAAGAATCGCACGCCCACAAGATCAGTCGTTGGAAAGACTCCGTTTGAGGCCTGGCTTGGTGCGAAACCCACAATCAAGCATCTGAGAGTTTTTGGATGTTTAGCCTTTGTTCATATTCCGAAAGAGAAGCGGAAAAAATTGGATTATCGTGCGACTCCAGGAATATTCGTGGGCTACTGCATCACCACCAAGCAGTACTTGATTTATGATCCGTTGGCGAGAGCTCTTCATCGTTCAAGAGATGTGATTTTCAGGGAAGATCGTAGGTATACAGCTCCAAATGCTGCAGATGAAGCGATTTTATCAGAGCACTTCTATCGAGAAGTAATCGCGGAGGATTCGGAGGATCGCTGGAAAAAGAAATATGATCTCCTGAAGAAGCAAATTGACACAGCAAAGCTAACCGATGAAGGCAATTCCGGACGTCAAATCCACGAAGTTAGTGAATCCGGAGGAGATGAAGAAATCATTGAAGAACCGCAGGTCGAACCTCCAATTGTACCGCCTACGCAGCCCTCGGCATCGCAAACGCAGAAGAAGAAATCGAGAGCCTTGGCTGGACTCGACACATCGTTGGGATCTGCTTGGGCTGCACCACGAGAAGGAAGTCGGAGGACTCGCCCGCCTCCAAGAAGACTGGCGGAGTCATCTCAACTTGCAAGCGATGATGAAGAGTATGAGGAAGAAATCGCGCCAATTTATGCAGCTATCATGGTATCCGCAGGAGTTGGCAACCAGGATGGCATTGAGGATCCGAAGTCATATAAGGCCGCAACTGAGAGCCAGCAAGCAGCCGAATGGGATATCGCGATGAAAGAAGAACAGAGTGCGATCGTCGATCACGAGGTCTTTGACTCTGATTTCATCGAACTTCCAGAAGGCAGGAAGGCATTACCAAGCCACTGGGTTTATAAAGTCAAGAGAGACGGGAATGGGAAGATACAGAGATTCAAAGCACGCCTCGTCGTTGGCAGCAATCACCAAGTTGAAGGCCTCGATTACAAGGAAACCTATGCTCCGACGGCAAGACTTGGCCACGTCAGGTTGGCCTTGGCCATCGCAGCAGCATACGACTTGGAGTTACACCAGATGGACGTCTGCACGGCATTTCTTGGAGTCGATTTGGAAGAGGAAATCTATATGCACCCTCCTCAAGGCTATTACCGTATGATCGGAAGCGTTGGGAAGTTATCAACGACATCCGGAGCAGGAAAATCTCGGATACTTGTGATGAGACTTCGGAAATCGCTTTACGGCCTGAAACAGTCATCTAATGTCTGGTACGGAGAATTCAATAATTTTATCGTTTCAATTGGGTTTGAACCATCGAGAGTAGATGGTGGTCTGTTTATACTTCGGGACAAATCCAAAGTAATCGCCGCAGTCGTCTTGTACGTCAACGATTTGTTGATTCTCGGCAAAGACATCGGAGATATCAAGAAGCAATTGGCAACCAGATTCCGGATGCACGACATGGGAGAAGCATCGTTCTATTTGGGAATGACAATCGAGAGAAATCGTAACCTTCGAATCGTCAATATCCACCAGCAAGCATTTCTCGATGCTGTGTTAAATAAGTACGGAATGCAGGACGCCAAAGCCGTTTCGACTCCAATAAGTATGAAACTCCATAAGCGGAAGGCTGATGAAGATCCTTGCGACAAAAAACTGTATCAGTCGATGGTTGGAAGCCTTATGTACTTGATGACTGCCACAAGGCCGGATTTGGCATACGCAGTCGGAGTTCTCAGCCGATACAATTCGGATCCATCCAAGGAACATATGGTGGCTCTCAAGCGCGTTTTCCGATATCTTAAGGGCACTAGGCACTCGAAGCTTCGTCTCGGAGGAGAAAATCCAGGAGGTGGTCAACTTCAAGTCTATGTTGATTCAGATTACGCTGGAGATAAAGACGATTTTAAGTCGACATCAGGGATGGTTATCAAGTTCGGAGGAGCAGTCGATTGGAGATCCAGGAAGCAGAAGTCAACCGCTCAGTCGACCACAGACGCAGAGTATTATGCATTTGGCGCCGCTTGTATGAGGATCACCCATCTAATGCATCTGATGGAAGAGATTGGCATTGATATTCGGCCCATGGTTTATACGGATTCCCAATCGATGCTAGCCAGCGTTAAGAACCGCATTTACCGCGGCACTGAAGTTGCACATATCGCCACAAAGTTCCACTTGGCTGCAGACATGGTACGTGAGAACCGATTCGATATGGAGTATATTGCAACTACGGAGATGCTCGCAGATGCACTTACGAAGGCCTTGGCGAAGCCGGCGTTTCTGGAGCACTGCCGCGGAATGGGTCTGATTACTGAAGGATAAGTGTTAGATGGGATATGGTTAAGCATTGAGTTCAGCCCGCTTGTGATTGGGATATGATACGGGATAATCGCGGGCATTTACTTTTTGGGGCATTATACTGTACTGTACTGTTTGTTTGTTTGGTTTGTTTGGATCGATACCCGCCCCAGGAGGAGTGTAGGGCCGGAAGGGCCGGAAGTGTTTGTTTCGGGTATCTGAACGGTTGTGGAACTGTTTCTTTGTTTGCTTGTTTGCTAGACTGATCCTTTGTTTGGGAAAAGCCATCGCCTCACGGCTTGTTTTCCTTTGTGATGGCAACAGCATATATAGAGGGCTTGTCTGCTCTCTTGTTTTAGATTAAGACGCAATAGACTCAACAAGTTTTATCCTCTCTACATCGCTGTGCATCTTGCCACCCACGCACAACAGGTAGGGCACAAGGCACACTACTCTCTTGTATATAGTTCGAGTCTTTTTCCTTCTCTCTTTACTCTGTACCTTAATCTATACACACGGTTCTCCCCTCAATATTTCAACATGTACTTATGGAAACTCGAGTGCTTAATTATGACCCCGTTTGTGGGAGGGAAAAAGTCCAGCGCGGTCTCAAATACAGATCTCTTATATATTTAATACACCCCGGCAACCTTTCTAATACGGCTTCGTAGCAACTCTACCTCTATGACGGCCTGAAGTCGTGCTGTAATTAGTTGTCCAGCCAGGTACACTTCTACACAGCTTTCAGGAACATCCAGTGTCACCCGACATCTCCAACTCATCCCATATTTCGCTCAATTCCGTCTTTATGTTCATTCAGAGGGTCTCAATGAGTCAATTACTGGGGCCACTGAATAGTCTCCTTCCATCAGATCCTGGTACCAAGTTGCTTACTTTCTGTAGCCGGGTGCGATGAACATTTACGGTGAGTGGGCTAATGTTTCTTCGAGAAATGTCCACCGTTTTCGTGTGTGTCCAATACGGTATGCCTTTGCGATAACCCCAACACCATACCAAACTTTCCACCACTCCAACCTTGAGAATCTATCAGTACCACGTAGGACGAAATAAAACGCAACCCCACCCACCTCACATGCTATGGAAATTTTCGTGAAAGGCACCTGCTTGGTGTGCACGTGAACGAAAAAATGACCCAAGTGCATATGTTTCTTTATGCAGAGCGGCGGTTAACTGGACGTTCATACTCTGGTTGATTTTGCACTTACTAGCTACTAGAAGGCATTGCACTTTCTTAAATTATGTAGTGCGCGTGCGCCTCTACAACCCTGTTATCTAAAGTGAAGCGAAGCATCATCTTGGCGATTGTAAAATTGTTTTCAAGACTTTATCATCACTCTACAATTCTTCTTTTGCGCTCCTTTTTAGGTTTCTCGTGATTGAGATCGAGGTACGATAGTGCGGTAATCTACCCCGCATCTAAGAAGATTTTGAACACATCACAAATTAACCCACCACCAGTAAGTATGGGAGTTTATTGAGAGCCGAGAACACACATCATATATATATATATAGTCTTCAACGTTCGAGACTACTTTAGAAAACACACCCGCCTACATACCTGAAAGGTCTGCTGAAAGCCCAATGGATCAGTGCCGGGGTTATCTACAGCCGTACAATTGAGAACGTTCGAGTTCTTCTTGCTCCCAGTGGTTAGTTACTGGAAACCAATGCAAACTTTGCATCTGAATCTTCATGCCTTTGGATCTGACGTTCACAATGACGTAACATTATGGTATATTATCCGAGGTGTCTGCTGTGACCCCCGCACTAGGTAGATAATCGGAAGCGCGGCAAATTTTTTCTTGTCATCCCCGTATAAGTAAAGGGAGGTAGACAGGTCGAGCATAGTATCGCTTCTGGCTTATGGCCATTGTGGTCCAGGACTTCCATCCCAGAAGTTCCTGCGCAGCTGCTCTTTTCTTCTAAAGCACTTCTCGCTCTACCTGTGTGTTTTTACAAACAGCGGCGAGCAACGAGAAAAATTTGCAAACGGTGGCCCCCGTAACGACGCTAGTGCCAAAACAGTCGAGTAATATAGTGTAGTGGTCGCGCGGCGAGAATTCAAGAACCCCGAGGCCCCGAGACAACTCCCGTACCCCCGCGACTTCGTGACTTCACAGCCTGCCAGAGGATACCGCAGTATCTGATGTAAGTTGCTACCGTCCCCTCCGAACTGAGTGACTGACACTGCCTCAGTTACTGCATTCGTCACGTTGCTGTCGGCACCGGGCGTCGGCACGGCTAGCAACTTCAACACCCGATAATACGGTAGATTCACCGCATACACCACCTACCTCACTTATACAAAGAGACAAGAACGGAGAAAAAACAAAAAACACCCGATGGCAGCATCCACCACCTCTATTAATTTATGATCAATTTCCTCAACCGAACCAAATTCGCATCCAACTTAACTTGAGGAAAAGACAAAATACGGAGGAGACAACGACAGCAGCATTCGGGAATATCTTCCACTGATCAGAAACTGGCGCCTTGATTTTAGTGTGCGGTTGTCATTGGACAACGGTAAGACATCCGAAACAATCTCCTCTCGAATTAGCTCTTTGAGTTCATCTTAAATGCTGGAAAAAATGGTTCCTAATGACATTATAGATCTAACTGACAACCGCGCAACAAAAAGAGAGGCGCCTGAAGGAGTCAGCGAAGAACAAAACCTGGAGAAACCATCGAACCATCCATACCAAGAGGTTCCCGAGTTTCATCCGTCCTCTTACTCCGACAAGGCGATCGTTTATGTTCCCGCTTTCGGACCGTGGGGAGATTCTAGTAACCGGCATTTACATTTACTTAGCCTTGAATGTCGAAGATTCGGAGCAATGGAGGGAAGCCATCGACAAAGAAATGGACTCGATGGCGAGCCACGGGGTCTTCACCTATATCGAGAAGGTTCCAGAAGGCTCGAGCCTTATCGAGAGCAGGTGGATTATGGGCCGGAAGCTTCTAGCCACGGTCAAACGGACGAATGGAAGGTCAGGCTAGTTGGCCGCGGCAACCTTCAGAAGCCCGGAGATAACAATGACATCACCTCTCCAAAAGTTGACTCGGCCTCGATAAAGCTAGCCCTCGGACTCGCAGAGAAACACGGCCTCGAAATTGCCGTCCTCGACATCCCAACGGCCTTTTTCGGCTGCTCTCTCTATGAGACTCTATATGTGAAGTATAAGAGAACAAGTCCCAGAACATGTTGTGGGCCTTTACCAAACGGATTTTGGCAACAGACGAACATTTCCTCATCTTCACGAGCGAACAGTGCAAGCTGAGCCCCTATTTAGGCCAAAGCTTTCCAAAGCCAATATCTGGACGACAACGTTCAAGCAGAACATGAAACTTCAACGATAAATTGAATCAAATTCTTCCGCTATGGACTGGACTAACACCCATCCTACCGCGGAAAGCCTACCTTTTGATTCTGAGTGAACTGCTGGAAGCATCGAGAACCTACCGCAGAAAGCCTACCGAGGAGCAGCGCCGTTGCACTCCAACTCTGCCGGTAATCGCTGTGACGATAAGGTGCAGAAAGCTGGGCTCCGTAGCAATAGAAGGATTTAGCGCTCTCTCTTACTACCCTCGGTGCAGTCAAATTCAGAAAGTGCGGGGCGCTCGATGTCAGCATCATTGTGTATGCCAATAAACGGATCCTCGACAAATCTGAAGGAAAGGGAAAATCAAAGGATTCGGTTCCTCGCCCCGATATGGCTCTCTATAGTCTGTCCATGCTGTGGACGCCTTATCTAAGCTATCGAAGTTTGACGTGCTTTAAACCATTCGAGTATCAAATTCCTTGCCTTCGACGAGGTCACCGAATATAACGAAACTTGTCGATATGAATTCGCAGGCAATGCAACGCTCGCAGCGGTGGAGAGACATCATCGTACAGTAATCGGCATGTCACAACTGGCATCTACATCTGAAAGCGAGTTGCCTACAGGAACAAAACCTGATTAGGCATTCTATGACGTCGAACGAATCATCGACCTCAAGCCTCCGAAGAAAATGCAAATGGTTACGACTAACAACTATTGCCAATCGAACAACTAAAAACCCCGAACTGGCGAAGAAGTGCCTCAACTACGCCTACGTTAGTCGTATCGTCAAATTGGGCCGGAAGTCTATAGTCAAATGGTATACGTCAGCCGGTTTCAAGGAAGCCAAGAAATTGGTAGAGAAGGGATGTCCATCGCTAGATGAAGGAATTAACCTTGGGGAGATGGCCCTGAAACAGTACCGTGGGCTGATAATGCCGGTAGGGCTCTACCCGTTCAAAGAGGACCATGCCCGCATCCGCACTCTTTCACCATCAGTGTCCTTTCACACTTCCAGCCTTAGTCGGCCTGGTTCTGCAGCGGGAATCACTACTTCTCTATCGCCGGTAGAGATGTTCTGCACCGGGAATCACTACTTTTCTACTACCGATAGAGAGATTCTACAACGGGAATCACTACTTCTCTACTGCCGGTAGAGAGATGCTGCAGTGGGAATCACTACTTCTCTACTGCCAATAGAGATGTTCTACAATGGGTATCACTACTTCTCTACCGCCGGTAGAGAGATGCTGCAGTGGGAATCACTACTTCTCTACCACCGGTAGAGAGATGCTGCAGTGGGAATCACTACTTCTCTACCGCTGGTAGAGAGATGCTGCAGTGGGAATCACTACTTCTCTACCGCCGGTAGAGAGATGCTGCAGTGGGAATCACTACTTCTCTACTGCCAGTAGAGAGGTTCTACAATGGGAATCACTACTTCTCTACCGCCGGTAGAGAGATGCTGCAGTGGGAATCACTACTTCTCTACCGCCGGTAGAGAGATGCTGCAGCGTGAGTCACTACTTCTCTACTGGAAGTAGTAATTCTCTCTGGATGTGCCACTGTTAGGAATCTATCCAATTTGCAACAGGTTATTACGTCAACTACATCGTTCCGGAAACCAATGGAGCCAGTGGATAGGCGTCACCGGATTCACTAACAACCCGAATTTGGATTCATACGGATACGCTCGATGATGATAGCGTTAATGACGAATCCGATGTGGAAGTTCCTACGGCGCCAACTATTCCGGGTTTTATTCGGCCAATATGGCAATCAGTGAGGCTGTGGAGCTTTGGGGGGTGTTTGTGGCTATTGCCTGCTGGTCTTCGTGGCGCCATGTACCGCGTTACACGGTCCAGCTGCTACAAGAAATCTCACACCGCATACGCAGCTCTCTTCACAACGAATATTGATGCTCTCTCATCAACTGCGACTTCAACCTGGGTAGTCGATTCCGGAGCATCTCACCACATGTGCAACGATCGCAACTCTTTCGTTTCATACAAAAAACTAGCATCTCCAATCTCGATCAAACTCGGAGACGAAACAACGGTAATCGCCACTCACCATGGCCTGGGGAAATGGGGACAAGGAGAGAGGAAGCACACAACTTGGACCTAAGAGGGCTGAGGGGACACCCAAGGCTCACACTGGGGAGGTGTGGTGGAAAAGGAGTTAGATTATGTCATGGCCGCAAGCGGCCGAATACATTATGATTCAAACAAACAAACTCACCATGGCCTTATCAACATATCGCAAAATTCAACAACCTTACATCTGAAAGCCCTTTATACACCTACTTTTCGATTATCATTGCTCTCGATCAATCAGCTCGATCGCATAGGCTATACAATTACGTTCCGACCAGGCAAATGTCTAATCATTATCGAATCAACCTCAATCGCCCTTACCGCCAAACGAATCGGAGATCTCTACTTTTTCCAACCTCACGTGCTGCCTAAGCGAGCAGGAGATAACGGCCACCACAAGATTCGAACGGGGCACCTTGGTGTCATAGGGATGAGATAGCTACTCGTAAATATGGAATACTTCTTCCATGATGACAATGACAGTCACCGACCGATATGCTTCATCATTGACGAGGTGATGAACACCGGCAGCCTCGAGCGGAGACAACCCTAGCTGAACACCGGAATCGTCACCTTACACCCCTTCACCTCGTTGCGATACCCAAAATACTTGGATTTTCCATACGTCATTATGAAAGAGAAAGTCTGCACTCCGTGGAATGGAATCGGTATCTGATTACTGGCGGTTGGGAAGACATATTCCTCCTGGGGGTTTCTCGCTATCGGAGAGTAGTCCGACCATACTCGCCATGGTTCTGCTCCTCAGGGTATTCCTTTCGTCGATGATAGGAATTCCAGCCGTAGATCCCAGGGCGGCAGCCGCAGTTTCCACGCCAATCACGACTGGGGGCAAGGAGATAAGGAGCGCACGACTTGGATCCAAGAGGGCTGAGGGGACACCCAAGGCTCACACTGGGGATGTGTGGTGGAAAAGGTTTAGATTATGTCATGGCCGCAAGCGGCCGAATACAGTATGATTCAAACAAACAAAAACGCCAATCACGACGATGTTGACGATCCCGACGCGTTTCCTTCGTGCGGCACACCTCCTGTTTTCGAACCGCCAGTTTCCCAGGAATTCGAATTGGACCTGATTCAGAAGACGTACTCGTATCCAGACGCTGGTGCACCTGTCGCATACAATCCCACGGACGATGAACACGATGCTGAGCAGTGCTTCGACAACCCTTTTTATCCGTTCGACAGTGAGGAGTACAATTCCGCGGAACTTGTCACGTCGAAAGGAATACCTGCCAACGTCATCGACGACTTGCTGAAGGGCAACTGCGGCCTCAAGGAGAGTGTGCATTCTTCTGAAATTCAATTATCACCTGCGACAAAAGATCGACGCGATGGAGGACAGACTCGGCCATGGTTCCTGAAATATTATCTGGCGGTTGTTTTCTCACCACAGTCCACCATCAGAAACCCCGGGCATACGCCCTTCCTCGCTTGTCAGTCTGCGTTTCGGTTCATTTGGCCAACGAGATCAGCATGGAATCTATATTCCTCGAATCAGTGTTGAAGTACGGATCCCATAATCTGGCTCAATCATATTGATGTAGAGACAAGGAAATCCATCGCATGTTTGCCTCTGCTCCCTGCCGGATTGCGAATCTGTATCAGGATCGGCCGAGTATAATAGGAAACGATGGAATCGCAACAAAGACAGCTCGAGCTCGAGTGCCAAGGTAAGTATCGCCATGATGAAGCCAAGCCGGAGAAACTACCGTACGGCCCTAAATGCCGATGGCTCGGCCAAGTGGAGGGAGGCAATTGATAAGGAAATGGACTCGATGGCTAGCCACGGAGCCTTCACATACGTTGAGAAGGTTGTAATTAGCGTTACCACACCAAGTTTCCTATGTGCCAGACAAGATTAGATAATGTGATTGCTTGGAGGAATATTAGGCCCGTCATGTGATGGACAAGGGTACTGCTCAATGGAACTCTCCAGAGTCAGATGGATAGTTAGGCCGACTCATTCTCTATGTGGTACAGACAGGGGTATGTCCTGATGGGTTTATAAGGATGGGATAATGTTGTACAACACACTCTCCTTTGTCATAGCTTGACAGTTTAAAATCTTGTACTCTCTATCTTTTTGATTTTGATTTAATCATACTGTATTCACTCTATACTCTATATATGACAGGACCCAAATCACCTCCGCCTCCGGGCAAGCCGGCTAGGTGGCGAAGCTCCACTCCCACTACCCAAGGTACTCTCTATCTTTGCGCTACATGTTCTCTCACTGTCAAGTATTCAAACCCTCTTGTTGTCTTCATTTATCCTCTCTTCACACTTCTGCTTGTAATTACTTCTACAGCTTTTTCTAGAATACTATGATTACATTTCTCAGTAGTTGCAATAAGGAACATTTACTACATTTTAATTATTTTTTTCACAATATCTACCCATCCGATGCTACGGTGCCTCAATCAAACCAGGAAGCAGAAGCAGAGGCTGCAAGGTTGAGAATAAAAGAGTTCCATTATGTACGGAAGTCATATCTTGTTCTTGGATGTGGGTGTCCATTCGGAATCATTCAACGGTGAATGCGGTGGCCTCGCAGCCTCACAGGAATTTTCTCCCCCCCCACCACCAGCAAATGATCCAACAGCAGTGCCGGCAGCCCCGACAGCAAAGACCAGGGACCAGAGCGTTTCCCGGCCCATTGAACCTGCACAGCATGTGGCTAGATCCCAAACTATTCCAAAGAGCCAGCGCACAGATAACGGCATTTCGTTCGGGAGTCGCTCAGCAGCTGTCGGAAATTGATGGTTATCGAGCGCCAAAAGAAATCCTTCGACCTGGCTAAGAAATTCCTGGAGGCACATGTCTTCACCAAGAATCACAAACGATGGAAGATACGATTTGATTATGGAAAACTGAAAGTTAGCCATTGAGGCTCAGGATTATCATGAGGCTGTAGTAGGTGCGCCACCAGACTCTTCGTTGGTTTTTCAGATGCCAGGTGGCCCCGCAAGGGATATACCTATGCTTTCGGTCCTAGCAAGCTGTAAGCACACCAATTTTGTCTGTTCATTCCAGTTTGTATGATATGATTGACTGAAATTTCATTAATATATATAGTTGAAGGTGGAAATGTACAATTCATAGATGACTGGTAGAGGCATTTGCCTCCGCAACCACCCTAATTATGCCCAATAACTCCTTTGATGTTGAGGATGGCTTAGACAGCGAAGAAAATGGTTTCGACGACGATTGTTATGAAGACTTTGAAGATGTCTGAGGTTTGAGGAGGTCGATGATAGCGAGTCTGAGAGAAGGCCAGATCCATCACTCACAATGAGCTCGATCTGTCCGCTCTTGCCTCCTATAGAATCAAGCTACTCAGTTTTCATTCGGATTTTCGAGATTGGCTCCTTGCAGCCATTGATATATTCTCCGAGAAGGATTGGGCGAAGCTAAAGGACGAGTTTAAGGATGCCTTCCGCCATGCGGATAGCCGAATAGCCGAGTATACATGTATACGAAGGTTTACTTCGAACAACTTTGCAAGGATCAACTAAAGAGGGGGAGTGTCGGTTTAAAAGCTTTATTCTTGCCTATGATAATATCAGCCGTGCCATGGTCGATAAAGGAACCTTGAACGAGTTCTCACGAGCCGAAGTTGGAAAGTGAACCGTTCATACTCTACCGTACCCGCATCTCAAGTTTCAAAAGCCCTAGGCATTTCCTCTCACTCTCGGACATCGAAGAAGAGTCCTACAGCCTAGGACGGCGCTACATCACACCAGAAAGCAAAGTGAAGGACGCGAAGAAGAATCCGGCAATCAGAACCTCGCAAAACTCAAGACCGCGGGTCCCATGACGGCAGCAGCAGTCGCAATAATTACACCACCAAGGCCACCAAAGTTCGAGGCTTGGGAGAAAGAGGAAGGGGATTGACATCTGAGAGAGTGCGGGAGCTGAGAATTGGGGAGGTGTTGGGGTCGAAAGAGAAGGAAGTGCTACTAGGGATGATGTCGAATAGGGAGTATGTGCTCTCGTGGACTTGGGAGGTTTCTAGGGCGAATTCTGGATGCCAACAATCGAGAGATGGACGCCAATGAGAGAGATCCAGTCTCAGTATGGAGGATGCTGGAGGAGAGGTGCCAAGGGAAGGACAAGCAGCGAATCTGGTACCTTCGAAGTGAGCTTTCAAAGGTATACTAGCAAGGGGAAGAGATGTCTGAGTTTATTTCGAAGCTGCAGAAGCCTTCAATCAATTCCTGAGTGCTGGATGTACTGCCTACGAAGATGAAGATAAG